>CM062818.1:517130120-517730120 GCA_031772625.1 Pinus tabuliformis
TTTTTCTTCCTCTTATCCTACAACTATGACTTTAGTAATATACTTATCATCATCATATTACCTTGAAGCCTTGTTCATTTTAACTTCCCTCCATCCTTTCGCTGCAATCCCTGTTAATTTTTCTCCAATTCTGAGATCTTTCAACTAATCCTCTAAAGACTTCAACTCTTGTTCATATTGTTAGGTCCCTATAATACTAGTGATTACCCCATTACTATTGTAGTTGTATCCCTTATTAATATTGTTGTGCCCCTATTGTCTCCATATTGTTATTACTGTGCCCCATAGAATCCCTCTATTGTTATTTTTGTGCCTTTATATTATTATTATTGTTAGGTCGGCTGGGTTATATTGTGACTCCTTAGACTCCTATATATAGAAAGGAGGTTTTTTCATTTGAATCGTCAAAGAATCGTTCATTTGCATAATTTAAAGGAGGTTTCCCCCTCGAAGAGGTTGAATTCTAAGGCGTTGATCTATTTTCTATATCTTTTTGTGAGCTGGTTTCATAACATTTGGTATCAAAGCTTTGGATTCTAGGGTTTGTTGCTCCAAATAGGTCATCGTGGCATTTTCACTATAAAAAATTTTCTGCTACTTTTCAGAAGCTAAAAAAAAAAAACCCATTTGATACGAGATCACACTAAAGCTCGGGTCCAAATTTCGAGCTTTTTGCACTATATTTGTGGAGATATGATCTGAGGAAGTTGGTCTTTTTGCAGACTCCTGAATTACATTCCAAACAGGTGACCTGTGGAAAATTAACATAACTTTCTCTCTGAGCATCGGATTCAAATTTCGTAAGAAGGTACAAAAAGAAAATGGACTGTAGTTTCTTATATATATTTTTCAGAGCCAAAGGTCGAAACATAGACATGTGGCACGTCGTACAATTTTGCTCTACTAAGGTAGTCTATAATGTGGTCACTGTGGTAGATTTGGCATAACTCTTCCTTGGAGAATCCAATTGGGATCAGACTGGTGGCATTGGAAAGAGGACACATAGGGCTACTACAGGTTGCAATTTCAGAATTGGATGATCCGAAATTATAGAGATACATCAGAGGCAATATCAAGCTCCTATAAAGTGAAAAAAGGTGTCTGGAATTTTTTTAAATTCTTTCTTAAGCTTGGTTTGAAAAATCATTTTGAAGGAATTGAAAGGGCATAGTAGAGAATTATTATCGATAACTGATGCCCTGAGGAAAGAAAATACGAACACCTAGTAAGCAACCTGAAAGCTCTAGCATGACTCATGAAGAAGAGGAAGAAATGCTACATGATATATCAAAATTACAAGACCCAGTGCAACAAATTTCACTATCACAAAAGCTAAAAGAAGCTAAGATAGATGGTTTGGAATCTAAGATAAATGGTGTGGAAGCTAAGATGAATGGCGTGGAAGCTAAGATTGATGATTTGAAGATAGATTTGTAGATAGATTTGACAAATTTTCTAAAAGAAATACTTACTAATGGTGAAAGGGTAGTAAAGGAAACTCATGATGTGAACAAAAGAAATGTTAATCATGATTTCATAGACCCTAATTTTGAATCGAAGATCCACCATATTCCAAAAATCGATATGAGGAAGTTTGATGGCAAGGATCCCACAACATGGATATTACAGATGGAGCAATTTTTCGATCTCAATGATGTGCAAAACACACAAAAGGTACGTATTGCAACTTTATATTTGGAACCAAATTAGTTTGTATAGTATCAATGGCTTTTCTCTCGTAAACAAATTATCACTTGGGCAACTTTTACGGAAGAATTGATAGCACATTATGAGGATACAAAAAGAAACACTTTTTTTAGCCAATTGATAAGTCTTAAACAAAAGGGTTCAATAATGAAGCACATTGAGGAGTTCCAAAAATTGAACATAAGGGTAAAAAATATTCCAGAGGAGCATAGGATTGATGTGTTCATAGGGACTTTAAAGGATAATATCCAACATCATGTTCGCCTTTGGGAACTTGATTCATTAGAGAAGGCATTCAGGTTATTAAGAAAAATGGAAAGCAAAATTATGGCAACCAGGAAGCATACCACTCACAACTATAAAGATGGAAGTATTGTTGCCCCTAGTCTTCCACAACCTATAAGGTTGACACCACAACAATTGGAAGAAAAAAGAGCAAAAGGGCTTTGTTACAGTTGTGATAGCAAATACATTAAAGGTCATAAGTGTGTTGAGAAGAAATTATTCTACATAGATTGTGAAGAGGAAGAAGAAAAGGAGAAGGAAAAGTCAAAAGAAGAGGATATACTCTAGGAAGAAAGCCTATATAAAGAAGAAATGAATCCGACCATATCTTGTAATGCATTGGCTAGAATTACCACTCCTCAAACCATCAAGATAAAAGGACAAATCGAGAAGAAAAAGGTAATAGTGTTGATTGATTCAGGAAGTACCCACAATTTTATTCATTGTAAGGTAGCAAAAGAATTGAATTGCTTCCTATATCTAGCACCAGAGTGTCAAGTGATGGTTGCAAATGGAGGAACAATAAATTGCTCTGGAAAGTGCCATAATATCAAGCTATCCATGGGAGAATATGTATTGACTAGCCCAATGCTTTCCATTCCAATGTGAGTTGCTGATGTTGTACTGGGAGTCCAATGGCTATAATCCTTGGGTACGATAGCTTTTAATTTTCAAGATCTTTTCATGAAATTTTATGTGGAAGGAAAGGAAGTTGAATTAAGGGGTATTGCAGGGAAACCGGGAAAGATAATCAGCTGTAATGGTATGACAAAGCTTCTAAAAAAGGAACAAAGAGGTGTAATTGCACAATTATGTTGGCTAGATGTTTCCACATCGAAATCATCTATTTCTCCATATGTCCAAAAAGTCTTGGACAATCATTCCAAGGTATTTGAGACTCCCAAAGGTCTCCCACCTATTCTTGATTATGATCATGCTATTTATCTGATTCCAAGAAGTGTTCCTCCAAACATCAGGCCGTACAGATATCCCTATGACCAAAAGAGTGAAATTGAATGTATGGTTACAGAAATCCTAGAGGCTGGTATAATTCAACCTAGCCAAGGTTCTTTCTCTACTCCAGTAATATTGGTGCACAAGAAGGATGGATCATGGCGCATGTGTCCAGGTTATAGGGAGCTCAACAAGCTCACTATTAAAGATAAGTTTATGATTCTTATCATTGATGATTTACTAGATGAATTACATGGATCAATTTACTTCACCAAGTTTGATCTTCATTCAGGATATCATCAAATCAGAATGAAGACTGAAGACATTCTGAAAATAGCATTTAGAACTCATGAAGGTCATTATGAATTTTTGGTCATGCCTTTTGGCCTTACCAATGCACCCTCTACATTTCAAGGTTTGAGAAATTCCATTTTCAAACCCTTCCTTAGAAAATTTGTGTTAGTATTTTTTTGATGATATACTAATCTACAGCAAGTCTTGGAAGGATCATGTTGAACATGTTGACAACGTGCTACAACTATTGGAGGAGAAACAATTATATGCAAAAGGATCCAAATGTTTATTTGGAGTACAAGAGGTGGAATATTTGAGTCATATTGTATCTCATGGAGTTAAGGTAGACCCTAGCAAAATTAAAGCCATTAAGGAATGGAAAGTCCCCACATCGATAAAACATCTGCAAGGATTTCTTGGGTTGACAAGGTATTGTCGCAAGTTTGTTAAGAATTATGGGAGAATAGCAGCACCTCTAACAACATTATTGAAGAAAGATGCATTTTCATGGACTCCAGAAGCAACAAAGGCCTTTGAACATCTTAAAGAGGCAATGTTCCAAGCACTAGTCTTAGCTACACCGGACTTCACAGAAACCTTTATTGTGGAATGTGATGCTTCAGGAAATGAAATTAGTGTTGTTTTAATGCAAGATGAAAGACCCATTGCTTTTGAAAGTTGTCCAATCAAGGGAAAGTTTTTACACAAAGCTATTTATGAGAAGGAAATGTTGGCAATACTACATGCACTTAAGAAATGGCGACCCTACCTAATGGGAAGACACTTCAAGGTAAAAACGGATCATGATAGCCTTAAATACTTTTTAGAACAAATATTATCCTCTAAAGAGCAACAAAAGTGGGTCACAAAGATGTTGGGTTATGACTTTGAAATCATCTACAAAATAGGGAAGCAAAATGTGGTGGCAGATGCACTCTAAAGAAAGGATGAGGATGTGCACGCATTGTTGTGTGCCATTTCTATTATCCAGCCAAATTGGATAAACGAAGTAAGGGAGGAATGGAAGAATGATGAAGAAGTGTGGGCACTTATTCGAAAGTTACAACAAGATTCTAGTACATCTAATACATTTAGCTAGCAAAATGATTCATTATGGTACTATTGAAAGCCCCGAAAATTGGGTCTATAACAAGGGGGATACCCATCCGGTCCAGACCTTGGTTGGAAGCTCCTTTTCCATTTGGTATAGTGGGTCTGACTAGGGATATGGGACCAGTTTCCCAATATGTGTGTGTGTGTGTTGAGAATTGATATTTCTTAACTAATGATTTCTAAGTAAAATGCTTTCTTTATTCTAAATATAATCTATCCACATGAAATTGTAATCTAATAAATAGAAATATATAATTCTAAACTAACCTAGGATGTAATCTTTCCTTTATGCAATCTAAAATGATTTCAAATGACAGTTGGTAATAAAGATCATTCAACTGCTATGAGAAAAGAATTCAATAAGGATAAACAATTTCATATAAAAAGTTAGATGAAACATTTGTGAAAAACATATCACATAGTAAGCTACTCATATACTAAGTATAAATAAATAGCTATCACCATACAAAAGTGCCAAATGATAACTCAAGCATTTAAGCATTCATATATAAATAACTGAACATGAATATCACCATAACACATAAGCAGAAGTAGTTAAGAGATAAAAGTACCATTTATAACTAGTTCTACTCATGAGCTCCAGCAATAATGATCTATTTCTTCTTAATCCAACATCCATTAAGAGTACAGAAGTGCAACATCAGTAGTAGATATTAAACACAGATATTAATAAATCATGTTCCATTCATTCATCAAAACCTCCTTAGAGGGTGCAAAAGTCCATGTTCTGAGGACAAGTTTTTGATAAATTTCTGGACCCTTCTCTAAATGCATGAGAAGGGTTTAAATACTACTAACTAGTTCTAAAAATAATTTATTACAAAAATGTAGGATGTGGTTTAAATGACCATCGTCATTTCAGCCAAAAATAAAGAAAATTAAAACTAAAACTAAATCTAAAAATAAAACTACTAACTAACTATTTATACATCTGCTCCTTGAAGTCACAAGCGTTCAACATTTGCTTGAGGAGAGTTGGGTGGCTGACTTCCGATGTTAGATGTCCTGCAAAAACGGATTCAGTAAGAGCTAGCACCATCTTCTCGGTAGAATTGATGACACATTTGAGAGTCATACACTAGTTGCGCAGTTTTACCAAGTATGCTGAGTAAGAATCCCAATTCAACTTGGTTACCTTTGGATTGACTCTACCTTTTCTTGAGTCTTCTGTCTCTAGCTTGTTTGTAGATGCTGCACATTTGGTAGATATCTACATATCACTTGATGATGTACCTAATAAATATTACTGGTCTTGAGTTCCAATTTTACTTTCCGTCTTTAGCGCTTTTCCTACAAATTCCTGTGCTTATAGATGAATGAGAAATTTGAGGCTTTCCATCTCGAACTACCTCCGTTTCTTGATCCAGGATTCCCTGATGCGATTTTCACCTCTTGCACATTTCGTTTAGAGGATATAAAGCTTAAATTTTGTAGAAAGAATGGTTTTATACGTCCTTGGTTCTGAGCTTTGATACATTATATCAACATTATTTAGTACTCATTTAACCATGTCTATATACGAGAGAATTTTGGGTCTCACCGCTATCCTGTGCAAGAATGAACATGCTAGATCTGTAATAGATGCCTCAAAAGACCCATGTGAGCCTACAGCGGCTGTTACCTACATTAGCTTGGGGTCTTCTTCCTCAAGTAAACTATACATGCCTTCCCAAGTAGTGATACTGGCATCTTTGTTGCAGGTGGTGTCTGTGTATAAGGGAGTCATCTCTTTATCTTCAGCACTGGTGGCTTTACCCTTTTTTCCCATAATATATCGAACTCTGCTCTGTATACTTCTCAGTTCTTCGCTCCTGCAGTTTACAAATGAGGTGAGAACGATGATAAGTAAAGGTGACAGGAAAGCTTTAAACGCAGAAAACATATAAAAGATATCACCTTACGTGAACTTGCTCCTTGATAAGATCAAAACAATATTTCATTAATGATTGCCAACTAACTCATTAATTAACATAAATGTGCATGACCAGGCCTCGGTTTATGGAAAAATCTTTCTCAAACAACGGGCTGTGCAGATCTACGATAAGGAAATTTTGCAATTTTCTTAGCAATATCGCAGATCGCAGTATCGCAAATCATAATATCACAATATCGCAATATCGCAAATCCCTTGCGTGCGGAAAGCATTCCTTAATTTTTTTTCTGTGAAATACAATCCGCGAGATGTGTCATCGCATATTAGTGTTTTAAGGCACTTCAATGTAGGTGAGGTTTAAGGAATGCGATGCGATGAGGGTTTTTCATGCATGATTTCGCATCACAATTTCACATTTTTAGAATTCTGCTTGTGAGAAGGTATCCTTTACCCTTTTTACGACGCGACGTGCTTTAAGGAGTGATTTCCGTCTAACTTATCATAAAACTTAAGTATTTTTAGGTTTTTTGAGGGTATTCTCCTAAGTTTATGATAGTAAGTTTTATTGAAAAAGGAAATACAGGCATTAATTGATTTTCTTTTATTTTTGAATAAGGGTCCCCACTTATTTAGTATTAGTGATAAAACTAAATAAGAAGGGGGATTGTTGCTGGCCACAACATGTAGAAAGATTGCTTATACCTCTGTAAGAATTCCCAACTCAAGTAAAAAATTCTTATGGAATTGCACACATCTCCCTTAGGAGGGCACTAAAGATTTTTAAAAACTTACCAGAGGGTTAAGAAGGAATTTTTTTTGGATGGCCTTAAATCAGATATTCAAAAGTTTGTGGCGGAATGTTTGGTTTGCCAACAAAATAAACTTGAAACAATTAATACCCCGGGTCTATTACAATCTTTATCCATTCCAAACCAATGTTGGGAGGAGGTTTCAATGGATTTTATCACAAGTTCACCCATGTCTGAGGAAAAGAGTGTCATCATGGTGGTAGTTGACAGACTTACCAAGTATGCACACTTTTGTGCATTATCACATCCATTTAAAGCCAGTACAGTTTCTACTGCATTTATGGAAGCAATTCAAAAGCTACATAGAAACCCAAAGATTATTATGAGTGACAGGGATCCCATTTTCACTGGAAATTTTTGGACAGAATTATTTTCTTGTCTCAGTACTCAGTTAGCTCATAGCTCATCTTATCATCCTCAATCTGATGGGCAAACTGAGATAATAATCAATGTTTGGAAGGATATCTTCATTGCTTTGTATTTGATAAACAAACATAATGGGTCAAATGGTTGCCTCTGGCTGAATGGTGGTATAACACTTACTTCCATACAACAACAAAAATGACCCCATTTATGGCACTTTATGGATATTACCCACCATCCATCACATCATATTTAAGAGAAAATTCTAAGGTTCAAGAAATGGAACATCACATCGAGCATCAACAACAAGTCCTCCAACTCTTAAAGGATAACCTCATGTTGGCACACCATAGAATGAAACAATAATCAGATCAACATTGCAACGAAAGAAGTCTTGTTGCAGCTGATTAGGTATTCCTACAGCTACAACCATATAAACAAATGTCCCTTAATCAAGCTAAGAATGATAATAAATTATCACCAAAGTATTATGGTCCGTACAAGGTGTTGAAAATATTGGTACTATGGCATACAAATTGGAGCTTCTTGCAGATTCTCGAGTGCACCTAGTTTTCCATGTTTCATTTTTAAAGAAGGTTATATGCGACAAGCTCCTAGTTTATACAATATTGCCAGAACATAATGAGGAAGGAAAAATTATATTGGAACTGGAAGCAGTCACAGAAACAAGAACTCGATACCTACGAAATCGACCAATTTCAGAGTATCTCATAAAGTGGAAGAACTTATCCACTGAAGATTCCACATGGGAGGATGCGAATTTTATGCAAAAGCATCCAGAACTACTCAAGCATTAAGGACAACACTTTTTTGAAGGAGATGGGCATGTTAGGTCCCTATAATACTAGTGATTACCCCATTACTATTGTAGTTGTATCCCTTATTATTATTGTTGTGCCCCTATTGTCCCCATATTGTTATTACTCTACCCCATAGAATCCCTCTATTGTTATTTTTGTGCATTTATATTATTATTGTTAGGTCGGCTGGGTTATATTGTGACTCCTTAGACTCCTATATATAGAAAGGAGGTTTTTTCATTTGAATCATCAAAGAATCATTCATTTGTGTAATGTAAAGGAGGTTGCCCCCTCGAAGAGGCTGAATTCTAGGGTGTTGATCTATCTTCTCTATCTTTTTGTGAGCTAGTTTCATAACACATACCATGGGAGAGTAGTAGTTGTAAATTGTTTCCCATAGCCTTTGTAGGTAACACACTTCCAATATTATTTTTCATCGATATATTTCAGCTCCTCTTGACGTTCTACGTTCTCCATAATCTTTGGCACCTATTCAGCTCCATGGTGCTCAATACCTACAAATTCAAACCAATGTAAATATTTAAATAAACCTATGTTTATTTCTTCCTTGTCCTCCTATGATGTTACCAATGTCCCTTACTTGCGCTAGGATAAGCACATTCTCATTTAATCACAAACATCCTCCTCTCCCAGGATTAGTCCTTGCTCTGGTTCACAGAAATGAACTTTTGCCTCTCTAAACTCAACAAATCTAAGTTATTATCTCATTAAGGAAGCATTATGTCCATGTTATTTTTTCTCATGGTTGCTAACTACGATGCCTACACTTGGAAATTACCCGCAAGGTATTTCTCCTTATTTTCCTTCAAGGAACAAGTTTATTTCCTC
The DNA here is from genome assembly GCA_031772625.1 of Pinus tabuliformis. Lineage (NCBI taxonomy): Eukaryota > Viridiplantae > Streptophyta > Pinopsida > Pinales > Pinaceae > Pinus > Pinus tabuliformis. Next base: position 517,139,210 of record CM062818.1, read on the forward strand.
TTGCTTTTGCCTCTGACAAGTTGCCTTGTATTGTCTTGAAGATTGCCACCATTTTCTATATTAATTTTTCCTCCCTTGACAAATTATTACTCTCATCCACCATTTGGACCATTTGTTCATTATGCCCTCCTTCAAGACTTGCATTCATATAAAATTCACTGATCTTAAAAGAAAAATCCATTATAGCTTGACCCGGTGCTTTGGCCATCCATACTTTTGTCAGATTTTCTTGTTGATCACCATGATCAGTTTACAATTCCTCCTATTTTTCTACACTTTTCATAAATTCCATGAGACTTCCATGAAATCTCCATTCGTCCTCTTTTCTAAGGATGTCTCCTCCATTAACAATATTCATGACAACTTCTGATGGTTACCCTTCATCATCATGCTTATGGTCTACACATGAAAATAATATGTTAGTCTTAAGAATATCAGTTCCTTGAACCCCTACTAGGGCTCCTTGCATCACTTTCTAGTTTGGAATTCTCCCACAGTGCATGACACTCTCCACTAGTCTCCTTTCCTCATCTCTAATATGTGATCTCGCTTCTGCTTTTTGTTTGGGCTTAGTTGCTTTGAGATTTTTCTCTTCCATCTAGGATTTTGTCAATGTCTTCATCCTATGCTTACCTAGATCTTTTCTTTTAGGGATTTCTTCTTAAATCTCTTACATCTAACACATAATGTGAACCTCCTCATCATGTTCCATCTCTTCCTTTCTTCCCTAGCTTACAAGCATTCTATTAGTGTAACAACTTTTGCTTTCAACTCCGCCATCTCGCTTTCAAATTATTCCTTGCTGCGTTTTCTCATGCCATTTTTCTTCACATTATTATCCCCTTTGTTGTGCCATTTATTTGAACCCTAATTATGGCCATCAATGGGCTTCTCTTTTCCTCCCTTTTTGTGAGCCTTCACTTTCCCACTTTGAAGTGCAATCAAGCCCCTATAAAACATACTCTCCATTTCTTGTTCCATGAACAGCTAAACTCCTATTAGGTATTGTTTTTCCTCTTGTTTCTCTCCATTCGAACCTATTTAACCCTCCGTGCTCCTCTCTGGTTGTTACACCTCCTCCTCACCTCTCGAGAGCTTAACTTATTCTCTCATATTGAGGATATCTTATCCTCTACACTCTTCTATCGCAAATGGATGTTTCTGCAGTATTCTTGCCGTAGGTTACTTTCTACCATAGTCTTCATAATGGTTTGGTTATCTCCTCGAATATTATCGCAATAATGTTGCTACCAAATTCCTTATGGAAAAAAGTATCAAACACTAGATTTACCCCCTTACCGTATGAGTCTTCTCCTCTTGCCTAGATGTACTCTTCTCTCGACTCTACATTAACAACTTTTGTCCATCTCTTTGCATTCTCTACCTCTTTCTAATACAAATTCCACTACATTCCCTACCACATGTCTCCTCGCAATCTTAGAGCATTCATTTTCCCCACTTTTAATAAACAAAACATCATTAATATAAACCTGATTTTTTTTTTTTAACTCTTGGGTTATACTTCAAATATCCACAAGATATATTCCTTCCTTAATATTAAAAAAACTTGGTTGCAATCTCCCTTTTTAACCATCAAAAGCTCTAATACCACTATGATTGCAAGCCCCTCTGATGGCCTGTTAGATTTCCCAAGGTCTTCACTCTTTAAGACATCACCTACAAAGAATCAAAACTCATTCGGTTATTTTCACTCGTCTGGGTATCTTTCCCTATTTCCTCTTTTTACTAAACAAAAAGAACCTCTCCTTAGAATGAAAATTGTCCTAATTTATTTTTTAGAGTGAATCCTCTCTAAATCCCTCTCATATGAATGGCTTAAGACTCTTTATAACAATACACAATGGATTATATACATGTATATTTTCATTTGTGAAGCCCACTCAAACCAAATGGAGGTAGGCCTTGGCGTGAGGTTGGAGGTTGGGCCTCTTTGAAACACACCAACTCAATATTCCAATCACGCCAAATTACCTCCACCCCTACAGCATATGGCTCTAACTTAGTTTGTCCCACTTGGTAAGGCCAACAATGGGTCGGAGGGCATGATGAATCTTATCTATAAAACCCATTATCCCAAACTTGAATCTTGATTATCATGGGTCACACTGGACTTGAATTAAATCTTTACAACAACAGCCATGTCGCTCCTCACCACATCTAATTCACCACCACTGCAACAAACAAATCACTAAATCATAGTTCATTCCTTCATAATCAAATCAAAGCCATTGAAACATATGCATAGGCCAAGATGGTTCTAGAAACCAGAACTTTACTCCCCTTAGGTGTATTTAGTCGATTTCACCTGCTCCATTAGATAGAAATTAAATGAGGGACTAAATGGGAACTTACAACCCATGAACTTCATGTTTAACTTCTTACAGCCTATACAATACCATGGACATAACTCCCTTGAGGCATTAACACTATGATATTTACAACTAAATATGCATGGATCTTTAACAAGACAGGAAATACAACATCATCTCAAATCACCTCCTAGTTAGAGTGAGAATTGAAGGTGAATATTGAACATATATATATATGATTCCTTCACTCATTCATAATTACCAAGACAAAATTAAAGGTCTCTTCTCCTTTAACTTTTACGTTGACAGAATCATATTTTAGAGAGACCATACAAAGAAATCATAAACATATACAAAGAGAAGTCCCAAACTCCTAATCATTCCTTAATTAGAAAATTATGTACAAATATTTAGGGACCTTCTATCCAAAATTTTACATGGGAGCTTCTTCCTCTCCAAATTCATAAAACTTGAAATTCTTGGAGACCTCTACCTTGCTTACACCAACGCACCATTTACATATACAAAATACTAACTACAAAAATATCTCATCAACCTACATTAAAATAGGACATCTTTCCAGACCTTGAAACTACCACATTCCTACCCTACATCAGTTGCATTTACAAAGGCTAACTTGGCATGTCACTAAAATAAACTAGCACCTTAGTGGAATGAAAATGGGACACATGGAAGATTAAAAAACTATAGTCCTTATTTGTACAATATAAAATATCCCTTATAGAATTTAGATGAACCCCTCTTAGTCTAAAAAAAATTTAGGCTCATGCTCTTGCATCAAGTCTCTTGTACGAGGTGAGAGAAAGTTAGTAAAGAGTCTAGAGATTGTCGCACTCTAAAAAATGCTAAAAAGTAATTGGTGAGTGAGAAGCCTTTGAAATGAGTTAAAAATAATTCTTTACCATTCCATAACTATGAGGTGTTGGTTATCCTTTGTTCATTGGAGTGATACAAAGGAATTATAAAAGAATGCCACATAATCAGTGTAGTGAGTTATATGGTTACAATGGATTAACACTCATGGTATGTTCGTTGTCTTATTCTATGCATTGAATGAATTTTAGATGCATTGAGCCAATTATATGTGCATTAGTATGTCATATGCATTGAGATTATATATGCATTGGTTGTTCCTTTTATTAATAACTAGTCATTGGTGTTCATAGTCGGTGTGTATACTAGTTGGATCATTGACTCCATGCTTTATATGCAGAATTAAATAATTTACAGTATTGTCGTATATCTTAGTTATTATTTGTTGGTTAGACCTGTGTGTTGTTATATTGTTGGTCCTTCATGTAGGATCAAATGCATTGAAGCATGTGAGTTGATTGTCTTGGTATGTACATTGAATAGAGTTTTTTCCTATATCGATCGTGTTGATTAATGTTATATGGAGTATGTCTTGGCATTGGATGATTGATTATGTTGGTTGATATATAATGTTGAAATTTGTTATTGATTCAAATTTTTGTTAAATTTTTCGCTACCTACAAACAAGCCTCTTATCAATTCTTGAGTTTGTAGTTGGGTGGAGCACCTTTTTATTTGATTTTGGGAGTTCATTTGAATTCAACAATTTAAATTGTGGAAAATGGCAGATGGATTATTGGAATTACTGATCAATCTTATACTATTTATTGTTGAAAATATATTCAAAATTAGCAAGGATAGTCTATCTGACATTAGAACCTATTTTCAAAATTCACAAGAGAAGATAGAGGTTTTGCAGCTCGAATCACAAATAAAATAATATGAGTTACGATAGAAAAGACATAATTATAAACTTGTTTTTGTTTAGAATAATCCCCTTATCAAGTCTAAAGTTGACTCTCATCATCCATAAAAAATTTATAATATTGTGGTTCATTCACATTTATTGCCCAATGCAAGATAAAATTTGCATGCATATGAAGAAGTCTAGTAAGCACTTCCCAAGCCCATCATCACACCTTGGGAAGAGCATGTCAACAACAGAAACATAATTGGTCTTCAATATGACAGGGATGTGTTCTTTCATATTCCACATTACTCAAAGCCCATTTAGTTTCAAAGTGATGGGTTTCTTCCTAACGGTTCATCTTCACCTCTTTCAAATCCTTCTCCTCTTCCACAACAGTCAAAGATTGTCAAATGCCAACATTGTGATAGAGTTAGCCATGTGAAAGATCATTGTTTTGATCTTCATCCATGTGAGCATTATGGCAACTGCACTCATAACAAAAACAAATTCTTCAGAAACAAGCCTCCAAAGTGAATGAATATTCATCGTAGATGGATCACTTCTTGATGATGGGCTCTAACAACCAAGAAGATATTTTTCTCATACCACCAAATTTTTTCTTGAGTACTGAAACATGTTGCAGTTGAAATATATTCATCCTATCACCTTCTGTCTAACTAGTGAGAATTGATGGTTATCTACAAGCTTCAAAGATAAATCAAACAAGCCTAAGCCACAATCTAAACCCCTGCCCGAGCGTAGAGCTAGAGTCAACCATACCCATATGTAGAGTTGTAGTGAGAGACAAAGAAGCCCTTAAGCATGCCTTTGGTTGGTGGCCTTCCTTAAATGATTGTAGGTTGAGACATCAATTGTCTCCCTTTCCAAAGCAGGTTGAGACCTACATGGTCTCCCTTTTCAAAGCAGGTTGAGACCTCAATGGTCTCCCTGTTTAGAACACTTCCTCTAGAAAATAACTTCATATTCTAGCTATATTTAGAAGAGTTATAGAAACAACATCAATCATTCTAGGTTGAGACCCCAATGGTCTCCCTTGTCACAACATTAGTGATAACTTCCCCTAGTAGAATCCTTCAACTTCTAGCTAGGTTTGGAATTGTTCTAGGAACTGCACTAAATATTCCAATGTTAGTGGTCAACCACAAACCACCAAACTAGAGACCTCAATTTCTCCCACCTTATGCCATCATCTCAGTAAGCACATTCAATCTATTTTTGTCATGCATTGTTGTATTTTTATATTATAGCTCTCTTCTTGGACTCACATATATCCCTTCTAATTAAGGGAATGAATGTTTGACACCTAATCCACTAAGTGTTTTGGTTGTGGAATGTGAACAATGAATGGAGTCCAAGAGACCACTTAGTATATGAAAACCAAGGGTCATAAGATATTGTATAAATATATATCATTGTGAATGAATAAAACACATGCTTCTCTTTCATATCTTGTCTATTATTTTGGTGTATTTTAGTAGTTTATCTAATTGATTAATGTTATTTTTTGTTTTAAATTTAACATTTGTAGTTTCCTTTATCTCTTTGCTTCCATTAAATACAAAATTCTAAGTACCCGATCTCATGATTTCATTTTTATTGATTCCAATATTGAAGTTCCAACTTGCTCTCACTAAATGTGCCTTTTCTCATGTGATTATCTTAAGTAATGTCAATATTTTAACTCTAACAAAATGAGATATTAGTGAATGATAATTTTCGGTGCAAATTCTTAGGCTTGTAGTTTTATATTTATTAGCATTGTATTCAGCTTAAGTAGACCAAATGGGATATATCTATAGGAATACACTAGCCACATAGTCTCAAATTTTTCTCTTATACTAAGTCCAAATCAATTATACATCATGAAGGGTGACAACACACCATAATACTCCTTACATCCCAGTTTGAATTTAAAATCACAAGTTAAGCTCATGAAGATAGGGAGAGAGAACTTGATTCGTAGACCATGATTAAAACAGATTTATAATGTTTGGTCTTGACACATTTACTATACATGCTTAGATATGGCTCTTTATCTTATGAACTTGTTGCTTCGGTATAATAGCATTTGATATATCGATATATGTTATAGGCAATAAATTTGTATGTTAAATTTACATTGGTGGCTTTGGCCACATGGTTTTGGTGGCTCATGGTAGCAATGCCCATTGATTACATGTGTTGAAGCATTTAAAAGGTTTGCAAATTCTTCATTGTAATGTACCTGAGTTGACTAGAGGGCTCACTTGGCCACAATGTGTAATGCATCTCATTTGTATAATAATGTTTTTTCCTTTATTGTTGTAATCGTGGTGTTGACAATGATTTTCTTCATATTGTGGAATATATCGTCATGTAAATTTGGAATATTAGTCATAATTCTTCTAAATTTATAAGAATTAATTCACTCTTTAACATTGTTCTCAAAAAAATATTATTCGAGATTTGTATCCTTAACAATTTACTACCTCTTGTAGTCTCCATATTAGTCATTTACATGTTCATGATAGACTTACCATAACTAATGTCTTGACTACTACTTTATAATTCCAGGTTTCTTAATACTTATATTTTAACATATAATTTTCATTTCATAAGTTCTTGAGTCACCTAATGGTATAGACATTATATATCACTTTTCTTTACATATATTAAAACAACTTCTATGTTTCCTTGGACACTTTAATTCAAAACATGTTTATCTATATGTGCATGTACATTATAAACTCCCATACCGATAGATACATAGTATACATTGTTTAATTGGTAATTACCCTTAGCAATGGGCTATGGATTAATGCACATCACCCCATTCATGTAACCCTTACAACTTGTAACATAATGGTTGTCCAAGTTTACATGGTTACATTCTAAAACCACGATTGAACGAGGTGATCTAACGGTGTAGCTGGGAAATAGGGCATATTTTTAGGGTAAAGCATTCAACCTTGTTCATTTCTATGTTATCGACCTGGTTATGGTGCTATGGAGACCCAAATGAGCGCTTCAAACCCTGTCATTTTTCCATGCAAGGTATTCTTTGTTCCTTTTGTCATTTTTTACTTTGGAGTATTTTACTTCCACCTGGTTGGGAGTCCTCACCCATGTGACCAATGCTGCAAGGGTGGCTTCGAACTTCTCATCTTATTTCAATGAGATTTTAGTTTGTGACATTATATACTATGCCACTGTAATTTGTAATTGCTCCATTCCAAAGATTATTTGATTATGCACAATTCCAAAAACATGTTCTACCCTTTTTAAGGCAATTACTATATTTCCAAAGGGCTTCATGGAGTCTCTTGTTTATCCACTTGTTCAGGTAGTTTCCTCTCAAGCCAACATTCTTGTTTTCTTGACACGAGTAATTTCAATTTATACTTGTATCCTCTCTAAGACTCTTTTTTACAAATTCTCATTTTTCCAATTCATTATTTCAATTTATACTTGTATCCTCCCTAATAATTTTTGTTTTCATCTAATTTTTCCAATTCTTTACTCCTTTAGGTTCTAGAGAGGAATTAAGGGACAAGTCCCTTTGGATTTTCACCCCTTAACCCTACAGGAAATTTCCTCATGCCATTTTCCTAATTTCTATAGTTGCTTCTTAATACGAAGTTTCCCATTTCATTTTATATAGTTTCAAAATCAAAACCTTAGGGTTTCATCCAGGTGGTATTCTAAGGTTGGAACGTAAAATATTACCCGCTCAATGTTTATCCATGATTTGACTTGCTTGGTTTTTCCCAAACCATGATTTTTTTCATTGATTTGAATGGTCTCAGTTCACAAAGTTTTTTATTTTAACCTTTATTTGTTTCTAATGAGTAAGGGTTTTCCACCAATTAATCATTATTAACTTTATATTTCTGTAACTTTGTATTTCTTTGAGGGTTTAATCTTTTGATTTGATTTTCATCGCATACATTACTCCATTCGACTTGATGTCCCTTCCCGAACAGGTATCTCATGTTTGATATGTTGCTTCCAAGTGGTGTTATTCTTTTTATTATAAATTTTTCATACTCAAGGTAATAATTTCTTATTTCTATATTCAAGTTTTTGTGATCCATAATGAATTAAATAAAGTCTTTCGGTAGAAATCACATGAGAGAATTTTTGGCCTACGCGTTTCGAACCAGAAAGTGTGGTTCATCATCAGGACAAGATGATGAACCACACTTGTTGGTTTGAAATGCATCAGCCAAAAATTCTCTCATGTGATTTCTACCAAAAGACTTTGTTTAATTTCTTATTTGTTAACCCTTGCAGGTAACTTGAAATTTGTTTATGTGGCTCCTATTCATAGCATTTTGGGTATAAAAGCGACACCAAGCATGAACTTGGGTGTTCTGTTACACAAGTTGGACCTACGCATTGGCCACAATGATCAAATTTGAACATGTTAGAGCCCTTCAAAGGGCCTCTGGCACATCGCAGAAGTAGGAAGAAAATTTTACTATTCAAAAAAAAAAAAAAATTGAATTTTCCCATTAAAAAAAAATAGAATAATATTATAAAAATTTCTAAGAAGGGCTCTTAAGTTAAGCTGTCCAAATTTTTTTTTAAATTTCATCTTTTTCTAAAATCTAGATTTTGGGGATTCTAATCTCCAAATTGTCAGTGCACTGTGGGTCTATCACATATTACAATGATTGAACTTGTGAATTTCCTTTCTCAACTAATGTTAAATCCCATTCCAGAATCAACAGTTTCCAAATTCGGAGTTTCTCCCATTTCAAAAACAACAATTTCCTTTTGAATTGATTTTTCTAATTGTAACTTGTGCATATGATGCAAGTTAGCACTTGTGCCTGTAGGTTTCCCCTAAAGCAAGGTTCAATGACGATTGGAGAGGATCGTAGATTCATCATTCAGTAGATGCCTGTCAAGCAAGGTTTAAGCACAATTTATGCTTGGAGAGGAATGCATTCGAGAGACTTCATAAGTTCATAGCATACTGGATTTCACAAAATTTCACATTATGCTTCAATATATACATCTGGGTCCTGTTGTTTATGCGATGTGAAGGAGAAAGACTGAATAAAAATATATCTGTAAGTTACTCATTCTGCTTTGATATCTATATTTTTCACTTATCATGATCTGGGTAGAAAGAGTTGGTATTTTTCAGACGAGTTTATAGATTCTTCTTAATAGCCGAGAGTTATTTTCTGGTATTCTTACTTGATCTGAAGTATTTAAAGTGTGTCTGGACTATTTCCACGCGATTTTCCTTTCCTTGCTTCAATACTCACATTTCAAATTTTTCTTTTTGCTATGATCCATGGCAGAAAATAGCATAAAAAAGAGCGGGACCATTTTCCCTGCAATTACTTCAATACCAACCTAGGGAACCTTTGTCTTTTCATGTTTTTGTAATTAAATGATGAATTTCATATTATGGATTTTGAAATTATTTAAAAAAATTAGATTGTCCATGGAAACCCAAGACTTGATAGATTTGATTTTTTGGCTCTTTTTCCATACTTGCTTTGATGGTTCAGACCTGAAACTTCTAATTTTATAATATGGCTAACTTAAACCTAAATGTATATAGAGAGACATAGTACACTAACTGCTTTCTGTTAATAATATTTTCTCCAACTAAACTCTTTTGGTTGTTTTAGGGCATTCCAAGATTCAACCTTTCTGTGTATGCTTTTAATCCTTTTCTACCTCGACTTCATGGCTCTTGCTGGTCTGATGTTGTCCTGCATTTTCATAACAAAATATGCATGCATTAGAGAGTGACATGCATTGAATTTCATGGCTAACACCGCAGACGCTTGGTATTCAAAACTGCTAGTTATACCCTTGTTGAATCCCTCACAACATATGCTAGGCAATGCACATTCCTATGCTCTGAATCCTCAAAAATAACATGCTCCCACTTTCCTTGGCCATCTCTTTCTGCGGAAATTAATATGGACATGGTTTTCCTCTAGCCTTCCCCACCCCAACGGTGGTCAATGTGGGACATGTAATCTGGATCGAGGGATAGTTTTTTATTTGATACATCAGCAGCGACAATACAGATAGAGGTCGACCAGTTTTGAATCACACATGTCTACTCTGCCATGATATTATTATTATAGAAAGAAGCTTTTGTTTTGTGCCTCATTTTCAAATCCATAATCAATTGCATAAAGTTAATGTTAGATCATGGGAATTAAAGCTTATTCTTATCCTCTAGTAAAATTGGATCTGAGATATTCGATAACAGAGCATCCAATAAATGCCCATTTCAGATGGGATCACAATGCTTGGGGATCATCATGGTTGTTCTTGCTGGCCTCTATTTCTGCATATATCTTCTCTGTTTTCTTCCTCAAATTGGTTCTTCTCCTATTTAAGAAGAAGTCCTTGCCCTTGGGCCCAATCCCAGAAATTTATAATTTGGCACTTCTGGTGATTTGACTTGCCATTTTTTGGGCTTCTTGGTGGAAATTACTGTGGAAATAAGGGAGACGAGGTGGATATGGAGGAAATCCATGAGTTTTGCAGAGTGGGTGTTCTATTTTCCTCTAGGTACTCGTTCTGCTGGGCGATTATTCTTCTAGTCATATCTCTTCTATCTCACCAAATACTGTGAATTCATAAATAATTTTATTAGAATTCTAAGTGATGAGCCCGTTGGTTTTTTCCACATTTTCTACCACTTGATTATGGTTTTTGTGTGCTTTTCCTGGCTGGAAGTCTCACATTCTCTTCAGGTTTCAGAGATTCTGACCAGCACCTTAATGAAGGCAATTGTGTGCAGTTAGGAACTTTGGCGTCTGGCCTATCGACCAAATCTGGCAGCCATGTTTCAATTGGTTGAGTCCTTCATAATGGTTGCAGGGTCTATTTGGATGTTGAGATTGCATTTCATGAGGGAGGGATGCAATGGCATGGCCTCCTGGATTTTCAATGCCTGTGCATATTTTCTTCTCTTTTTAGTTCTCTAGAATTCAAATCTCAAACAACATTTCAAAGCTCCTACTAAGTTCAATAAATCAGTTCAGCAAATCAAAGCAAAACAAAATTAAATTGAAACACTGAACACATGAGGGAATGAATAAGACTGAACTCTATCATTTGAGGAATTCAGGGAAGCATTTTCACACATTGAAATATACCATTCATTTAGGTACTTCAGATATCAGAAAACGTTGGTAATATGGTCTACTTAAATTTTCTACTTTTCCACCATGTCCCTCGGCAAGGAGACATTCTATAATACAGTTTTATTATCTTCTTGCTTGGCCTTACTACAATAATTTTGAACAATTTTGTTGCACACTACAAGAGATTTTGGTCATTTGATGCTTAACTCAGTTTTCCCCTTTGTGTATGTCAAACGTGTTTTGATGTTTTTTTTAATGATGTAACCTCTTTCACATTATTTTAGGAATATGAAATTCAAACATCAAGACAAAAAATAAATTTAATGCCTTAATAGCTTGAATTAATCAAATAGTAATAAGAATAAATTCCATTGTCTCACCAATACAATTTACATTTCAATTGAGCTCTCATAATTAGAAACACCATCCAAGTCAAAATCCTAACCAAAGCACCTTCAACTAATCTGTTGTTAGGCCTAAGTCATTAAGTCCCAAGTATTTAATATCCAATGAATAAAAAATTAACAAAATATATGAGTAGCATAAGTCATAATTCATAATGTCCCAACAACCTAAATTATAAAAGGAAATAAGTCCTCAAAGTCCTCCCAAGTTATCAGGATAAGAAGGAATTGTTGAATAGTAAAGTTCACTCCCACTGCTACAAATTAAAGCATTGAATTCAAGAGGCAGTATATTGCCAGAGTTCAACATCCCTAGAGTTTCATCAACTATTCATGCAGTTGATAGTACAAGACCGGAAAATATTGTTTTTGTTGCATCAGATCGCACAGCTTTGATTATCTCCTAAATTATTTCCAACATATGGGGATATACATTGCCACTGTAATCATAGCAGTCCACATCTATAACAAAAATCTTCTTCTTATTTCTTAGTGTAGGATAATTGTTTGAGACAATGAGGTTATTCGCTAGAGGCCTTGGCTTAGGTTCAGCTTCTTCAATGTTAAAAGATAGCGACGCCCTTTTTAATTTATCCAAAATAAGTTCTGGGTCACCCTTTGGTGCCAGAAGTTTGTCAAATTCGGTAGAATTATCCAGAGAGATATTGACGGAATATTTCTCGCCATCGATAGAAAACTGAAGAGACATGTCCTTTAGGGAATCACCCATCGATTCCTCCCCCATAGTAGTATCCATTACAGTGATAGTCTGCCAATAAGGATGCCTCATCCTGCATACAATTACCTGAGACAAATATTTTCTGCAATGCTCAGGCCATGAGAAAAGGTGAATCTTTCTCAACCCATTACAGTGGCATTCATTCCATGGGTTTATAGGTCTACCAATACATTTTCTATGGACTTCTGATCATGGGGTTCGACTAATAGTCCATTGTTCAAAGTCTGCAAAATTTTTAGAAACAGAGAATTTTTTAGAGCTTTTCTTTTTTTTCCATATGCTTAAACATCAGATTTGAAACTGAAATAATTTCCTAGAAACTTAGTTTACTCGTCAAAATTATTGCCAGAACCTAATTAACACAAGGTGGAAACTCATAATATTGGTGGAAACTCAAACTAATTCTTTTTTGGATGTTCTTACACCAACCTCTCCTTAATATGATAGTAATTCAAGGAAAAAGACAGAAAACATAACATTTGGCGAACATAAATGTTATGATCATAGTTGGCTTGTTACTTGTCAGTTACAATGTGTATGAACTGTATGATAAATACTAGACTTGCAATTGTGCTGGAAGGGGTTATTGTTCTTGATAAACTGAGGAATATCTTGCAGCTTGCAACATTGTAAAGACATCGGCAACCAATAGTATGTTGTCTTGGAACTCACATCATTAGTTCCAACCAAACAATTACTAATTCACCATGTGTTAAAAAAAAGGAAATTTGAAAATAATTTACTATTTTCAATTGAATTTCATTTTTTTTGTGCTTTTCATTATATAAGGGCCACCTAAATGTGCGCCCTTCTAAATACAATTAAGACCTGCCCTTCAAATTTGATCGCTGGTTGGCCATGCCCCTTCAGTAATGTTGACTATAGCATTATTTGAGTCCACGGTTAAATAGTGGCGTTGGTCCACACTTGCCCAATCTTGCATAAACTTTGTATCTTCATTTTTTTAATGATAACATAAATGATATGCATAGTAGTAACATGTACATTTCTCTTCTGGTTATTTTGCGCTATGCATGTTTATATATTTTCATTTATTTTCCAAAATAAACTTAGAATATTATATTTTTCACATGAAGTGCAAAGAGGTATACTTCATTCTTCGTTCTTAATGCAGATAATTGAAACCGTAATTATAACATATATTTTAATTACTATTATTCACAGCTAGCTTCCACTGACCAAGAGTCCTAGTTAAGCTTATATGATTGTCTTTTTATTTATGTATTGCTGTTATTTCCTTTGTTTCAATCAAAACTTAGTTTCATAATTTGTATATAGTCATGGATCTCTCATGTAAGTTAATTGTATTTATAACCTAGTCGGTTAATACAATCAAACCTTCAATTACTTCATATATTTAATAATTCATAGTAGATTTTTAAGGAATTACTTACGTATGCTTGTTCCATTGATATTAGGTATGTTTGTTCCATTGAAATTGTACTGTAGATGTATATACTCAATAGTTTCAACTATATTTCTTTTATTGCTATTTAAAATTATACACATCTTACAGAGATACTAACTTAAAATATTACTCTTCGCTTTCTTAAGATATAGCTCACTACAACTAGATCAGGTAGGAATATGATTAAGGAGTAGATTGAATATATTTTCCTCAACTTAGCAATGGGCCTCAGTCAATCTTACCAGTATAAATTGCATATTAATTATTTTTCATGAATATTACACATATTCCATATTCCCTTAAATTGTTAGTCTGTTTGTGGTTACTATAAGTTTGTTTATCAGTTTGAAATAAATTACTCTTGTATCATCTAGTGGGGGTATTATTATATACACTAAATTTCTTTGAGTGTCTATGTTGCTTAATTATATAAATATTATTTCATTAGGATCGACAATCTATCTCATTCTTTTTAACTATGAGAGAGTCATTTGTATATCTTAGTGATAGACCTTTATAAAACAACTAGACATATCCAATGAATTCTCCATTATCTAGAAATTTCAAAGTATTACTAATTACCATCAATTATAGAACCCTACATATATCTCTTGTTTGGTCTTTAACTAGTCATACACATATAACTAATGATACAAGTGCACAAAATATAAGTAATCATTATATAACCTTCACATATATTTAATAACTCAATATCAAGATCTCTTGACCATAATATTACTATGGGATAGAGCAAGTTCCTCCAAACCAACGAACTCCAACCAATAATTCCCCCCAAAGATTAAACTTATTTCTTTCGAGAAGAACAACCCCTTCTATCTCAGTTAGTGGTATTTTTATGATTCTTCCTAGCATGTGTTTCCTTATCAACATCTTTCTTTTAGGTTTTGCACCCTTTAATTACCTAAGCTTTCTATTTTAATTAGGAAAAATTCCTTCATTTTCCTTTAAAACATGTCTTTCTTTTTTGCTATGCTTTTATTTTTCTTTTTATCCAACTTATCAATTCTCTCCAGCTAATTTCTTAGCATCATCTTTCACCTCCATTATAATATTCTTGAATTGACACTTTTCTCAATAGTAAGAAATCTCTATTACTCTTGCTCTCTTCAGCATATTCCCTCAAAAGAAAAAGAAAAAAAATATTCCATATATAAACATTAAGTACATAATCAATAAATTCAAATTTTAGGTTCCACGGCCACTAAGTTCAACAATAATGCGATAATCTAAAAATAATCATATCTTTAAAAATGAAAACACATTGGTATCACATGATGTTAGGCTACTTTGATAACCTATGGTGAAAAATTATCACCATACCAAATATGTGTGAAGAAAATTGTTCATTGCCTCTTAAGAAATGATACAAGAGATTTGTGCAAGGAAAATTGTAGGGGCTAATATTCATAGTTGGGCTAATTTTCTACACTTTTTCCAAAAAGATATTCGATAATTTCCTTTTATTTAATAATTCATCCAAGTTTTATAGTTGGAAATTATTTTACCTTAAAAATGGCTTACAAAAATATCATCTAAAATTTTACAATTTTTTTATTATAGAATACTAAGGTTTTTTTATTATAGAATACTAAGGCTCGCCAAGGTTTCTAAACTTTCAAATATATATCAATCCCTAAAATTTTCCCTCAATTTGTGGCACAATCAATCTAATGGGTGTATTTTGAAAATGGAAAGTCAAATTTTTGGCATAGTCAACCTAGTGGATGTAGTCAACCTAGTGGATGTATGTTGATGATGGAAAGCAAGAGTAAGAGTAGTCAGCACGAATGTGTAAATGCACCTTACATCCTAATATATAGATGGTAATGAGATGTTGCTAAGAGAAATCGAGAATTAGAAAAGGGGGCTTTGAAGATCTAGGGATGGATCTATGTAAGATCAATTATGAAAGTTGAGCATTATAATTGTGATTATTTCCATGATTGTGTGAACGAATCAATGTGCATGAGGTGCTAGCTCATAGATTTAAACATAATTTAAAGAGGCTTATATGTGTAGCACATTGTTCATGTTTTTCTTCATATTGAGACCCAAAAATTTTAAGTTGTAAATTGAGTGGTTTCTGGAGGAGAGACAAAGTAAGATATGCTTCCTAGCTTGATGGAGGAGAAAAGATAGAAAAAGTCAATGGCGAGGAGGTTTGGTTTGTTTTAACCTGTAAATCGTACATGTTGTATTCCCCAAAGTTGTTGTAGCACCCGTTTTTAAATAATATATGTGATGTTTAAAGAGAGATTGTTAATGTAGTTGGAGGATTGTTAAGGTAGTTCAGCTAAATATGTCTAGGGTCATAGAGATTATTTTTAAGTTCCAAATTTATATAATACATGGCATTCTAATGCAATATAGCCAATTTAAAATTGTAAAGACTCCATTGTAATTTTTCTTTGGATCAAAAATATTATATTTATTATTTTGAGCTAGCCCAATATATTACCAAAAAAATAAAAATACACAAATATATAATGGTCACATACATACCTACATATACATACACATATGTGAAAAACGATTTTAAATATTTTAAAATTTTCAATGTTTTCATCATAATCTAACCATTTTATTGTATAAAATAATAAAATATATTTTTAGATATAAATATAAAAATACAATTATTATAATATATTTTTTTAAAACTTAAAATATTTTTTTTAATATATAAATACATTCGTCATTATAAAACATTTTTTTAAATAGTAAAATTGTACAGATTTCACTATTAAAATCTGTGGTTGCAATATTCCATATCATAACAAAGAAGAATTGGAACATCAATGTACTTCCACACATATATAAACAAAACCTACAAGATTTACAACATCAATATACTTCCCCACGCACAAATATATACCTATATATATAGGTCTGAGAGTGTGGGAGAAATTACATATAAACAATAATACTCTTGCAACATGGAATGGCCATTCAACTGGCTTTTTAGCGGTCGACTAGTGAGTTGTGGGTTTTTAAACTAGCATTTGCACCATATGTTGCAAAGGAAACGCCGTAAGGCATAAATTGAAGAACACAAATACAACAAAAGAATACTTTGATAAAGAATAAAAATATATTGAATGCTCAGATCAATGCCCCATTAACTAAAACCAGTTCGTAGACATATCTATCAACATTTGGATTATACACAATGATCAAGAAATTTCCCATATACAAACAACACCTTCCACAACAACCTCTTGTCACATCCACATTTTAAAAAATGCCTTGGAATGTGATTGGAATCTCCCATATTGTCTTTCTCATTATGCAGATAAATCTTCCATATTGCTATTTTCATCATGAATATTGTTAGTTCATTGTTGTAAAGTGTTAGTGTGTTAAATTCAATACTATAAGTTTGACAAGCAAAAAACATTCCTCAATTAGCATAATATGCATTTTTCTCTCACTATGTATTTTTCAGTCATGCATTACAAAACTTCCATCAAAGAGCACAAGTAACAGATTAACATGTATTTTCCCTTCATTATTTTCATCATAGAGCCAAGAAAGCTATGCCTTATCTATAAAGTAACAAAAACATTTTGAAATAAGTTTAATATTTCAAGCCTGTGTCTAACCTATAAAGTAACGAAAAAGTTTTGAAATAAATTTAATAGTTTAAGCAATTGACTAACCTAATTTAATAATTGAAAAATTCTCAAAGATGAATTATACTCCATAATAAGAGAGCCAACATTGGAGCCCATACTTTCATTAAAACGAAAAGAAACACAACTACTTGTTAAGAAGAAATTCAAGTAACAATAATAAAACAAAAATAATAAACATTAAAGTATAAAATGGTATGGATTCCTAAAACAAAAAATACTTGTGCCATTTTGACTTCTTTTGAAGTTGAAAATTCTTCGGAGAAAGATGAATTTCGAGATTTTTTCAATTTTAGGACTCGAGCTCAGACAGTCAGATTGATGCCACTCCTTCCATATTTCCCTGCAGATTTGATTGAATGAGGCCTTCAAGCATCAATGTACCATTACAAGGCACCATGGCCCGCTGGCAGAGAAAGTAAGTTGTAAGTTGAACATCCCATGGATGAACACCGTGGCAACACCTATCTCCTATGTAGCATGTGCATTAAACTGCAACTCTTGAAAGCACGTTGGCTCCTAAGGAGTAGGGTTACTGACTAATGATTGATCCACATACATGGTGGACCAATTTTTGTTGAAATTTATGATTAAATGGATTGAAATTGTAGAGCCTGATTGGCATTGATGGACTCAGTAACAAATATCTAATTCACCCTGATTATGCACTGTGGGTTTCATATACAATTTCATGGAACAAACAAAAAATTTGATTAAAACTATAGATTGTGATGGTATAGTTGGATTCAGCAATAAACATATACTGCATCCTGATTTTTGCAAGATCATGAAAATAAACAAATAATTTGGTTGTAATTGTATTTGTAGATTTTGATAGCATAGAAGGATTCAGTAACAAACAACTTACTCCACCTGAATTATGCCAGTTGTGACATACAATTTTCGCAATCAAAGAAACAAGAATATTTTTAGAAATGAGGGCCAAGGTCGCTATTAAATGCACATTCTACATAACAGATAGGTAGAGCCAATTTCTTTAAATGAGATTTTTTGGAGTTTCCTAGTGAAACAATTTGTGGCCAAATCTTGATTTGTGTTGTTTAAACTGGTTCTTTAATTGCATATATAGATTCAACACCCTCAAAAATCTTTGGGACACTTTCTTTGTGAAGAGTTCACCTCGAAAGCGTGTGATTTCAATGAATCCATAGTAGATTTTAGACAAATTTAATCAGAAAACTTTCCAAAAGTTCACATTTAAAAACTATTAGAATCTAAAAATATCTTGCAACCCAGAAAATAAGAGCAAGTTCAAACCATTAACATTACTGTTATCTGCCAGATTCCTGAATATATAAAAATGCCCATGGTTGCCCCTATAAGCCCCTATAAACAACACTTGCTCACCTGAAAACAAAGCATTGCTATAAAATAGAGGGGAGACTGCAGGAATCACAAACAAATGAAAGAGACTGTTAAAAATTGTTGCTTGTTGCAGATTTTGTTTCTTTCTTGCTTGCAGTTATAGTATATGTCCTTACCTTTGAGTATATTGGTTGTGAGATAAGAAGTGGAGAGAAGTAGAGGACACCATTAAAGCAGCAGTATCATAGGAGGTTTCAACTGGTGCAACCAGGGAACACATCCACATTACTCTAAACTCTTGATTTCTCCATTAGTCCTGTGAATGTGTTGCAAGTTCACCCCAGTCGAGCCTGCTCTGTCTCATTTAATCATGTGAGCCCAATATGCAGGGGAAACCCTTTCTGAAACTGAGTCAATGAATGTCTGTAATTTACAATTTATTGAAATGAGATTGATAGAGAAGGAGAAAGGAACCGAAATCTGGTAGTACAAGCAGTACACGTGAAGTGCAGATATGACCCTGAGATTTATGTTGAGTTAGGTCGAAATTAGATGGTTTCACATTTTGTCAGTGGAAGCAATGAAAGGGCTTAATCTCCTCCATATTTAGGTTGAAAAGACAGCGCCACAATGGGAGGTTAGTATGCAATTGCAATGTATGGAATGTACTCCAGTACATTTTTACCAGAAAGAAATTGAATAGTACACACAATGATACTTTATTATAATAATAGAACGAATTGAAGTATAGTAAGGTTTGAAGGTGTCAAAGGCACTGTGAATGCTGACGTGTCTATGAGACTCAGTTAATACAGTGACTATTGAGACTATGACATTAGCCAGGAACTTGTACACCAAAACCAGTTTCTGGCCTGATAAATCTTTTGCTCACGGATGATATGTTATAAATCATATACATTTCACAACTTGCTTGACCATGGTAAGATAAGCACCGTACCTACCTAATGTATAAAAGAAGACTAATAACTAGGAGGAGGGGTAGGCAGTCCACTGCCAAAGTGATGGTTGTTGTAGTTAGTAGAGGAATTGTAAGAACCGTGCTCTAATATGTCTGATTTTGAGTCTGAGTCAGTAAAGAAAAATGCTCAAATGTAACTATGTGCTCCTTCAGCAACCATGATGTCATGGTGACTTGGGAGCTCCACAGGCAATTTGTGAATTTCTAACCATTACATTAACCCACTTGCAACTTCTCTCGGTAATTCTTTCCTCGCATCTCTATTGGATACTTAATAGACATTTTAACATAGGATAATGTCTAAAACACAAGGAGAATATCAAGGTCTACAATGGAATTTATTGTGAGTATTAAAATGTTTAGATATTTGTTTTCAGATATTCTAATATAATCCCACTGCAGCAGAGTGAGGTACAAATGTTGGAGAATTCCTAAAACAAAAAATAATTGTGCCATTTTGACTTCTTTTGAAGTTGAAAATTCTTCAAATAAATAATCCCAACAGCAATGTTAAGATACACACAATAATCCCAAAATAGGGACATCCAATTATGCCACTGTAGTAAGATCACCTGAAATATCACATAGAAAACAGCCACAAACCAAAGATCGCCCATGTGGCATGGCACTAAAACTGTTGACAATGCTAGTAATAAAGTGAGGAAGGATACTATGACATTAGTCAAGGACTTTCACACCAAAACCCGTTTTTGGCCTGATAAATCTTTTGTTCATGGATGATATGTTATAAACCATATACATTTCACACTTTGCATATGTATAGAAGTTTAGTTCGGATAAACTTAATAGAAAGGAAGTATATCTCTAGGTGATAATGACAACTCTTCCATGTTATACTTAAGCTCATTACCTTGTAAGGATTTTGTGCTAGAGGGTGCAGATTTGTGTAATAGTAGATAAAAATCAACTCTCTAATACAATTTTTAAATATTTCTAATAAATTTTCATATTTCTAAATCAAATTCAATGAATTTGCCAAAATTCTTAATTCCATTTCTAATTTGTAAATAGCTGCACACATATGTTATTGCAATTTAGGGTGGGATAACTGTGTACACTATTCCAGGTGGGAGAAATCTGTGCATACATTGATAAAGGAGAAAAAAACCACTTGCTATTTAGAAAAAATACCAAAAAAAGTCGTGAAAATAAATTAATATAAATACATACTGGCCTTGATTTTTTAACCATTAAAAAAAAATTGCATTTATTTTTTTTCAATATAATATAAAATAACAAACAAACATCTTCAATGAAACGAGAATTGGTAGAAGGAAAATCTTGAAATTGAAACTATGTGGTATGTAAGTTGTCTGAGATTTGAATATACAAACTAAAGTTAATGAACATTAGTGACATTATTTCGTCAAAGCTCTAGTCATTGGAGCCAATGCATAATATATTCATTCACAAATTCCAAATACAGTCAAAGGACACACAGTAGACAGACCAAACGAAGAAGATAGTCTTCCACAAATTTCAAGTATTGATATCATTATCTGATTGGATACTCAATCAAAGTAGAAAAATAGACAGATACATTTAGACTATTCACGTTTAGTACAAATATGTAAAATGCAAAAGGGAAACCCTTACACTACAAGGTGGGTCAGTGCATCTCAAGAACTGAACCAATAAGAAGCAACCCTCATAGCCACCAAGGAAAAGACATTGTTTTCAAACAAAAGATCAAGTAGTGTACGCATATTTCCTCATTATCTCAATAGGGCAGGAGCTCTAGTAAAGCACATGTCCACATAATAGACTATCATTACAGCACATTATCAAAAATAATATTCTTTCGTATTGTTTTGTTGACGAAAATTTCCATATAACGAAGTTCTAAATAGGATAACTTTACTTTCTGACTTAAAAATGGTTTATGAATGGAGCCTTCCATAACTTATTACTTAAATAGGAAAATGAAAAAAAAATGGCATCTCATCAATGACCCACTATATCAATTTGTAATCTGCCAAGTGAATGAAACAACGCTAAAAATTATGGGCGTATGCTTTCTTCTCAATGAACCCAATTACAGAGGGCATTATGCATTAAAAAGATGTGAAATTTAAACAATATAGAAAGACAGAAACGATTTACAGTGTGCCACAACAGGAAAGCTAAGATTAGTGACATGAACATGTCATCAAATTAAATACTTCAGAATGTGAAGAACACATAAGTCAACTGCTTTCGTCAAAGCTCTACTCATTGGAGCCAATGCACAATATATTCATTCACAAATTCCAAATACAGTCAAAGGACACACAATAGACAGACCAAACCCAGAAGATAGTCTTCCACAATTTTCAAGTATTGATATCATTATTTGATTGGATACTCAATCAAAGTAGAAAAATTGACAGATACATTCAGACTATTCACGTTTAGCGCACATATGTAAAATGCAAAAGGGAAACCCTTACACTACAAGGTGGGTCAGTGCATCTCAAGAACTAAACCAATAAGAAGCAACCCTCGTAGCCACCAAGGAAAAGACATTGTTTTCAAACAAAAGATCAAGCAGTGTATGCATATTGCGTCATGATCTCAATAGAACAGGAGCTCCAGTAAAGCACATGTCCACATAATAGACTATCATTACAACACATTATCAAAAGTAATATTCTTTCGTATTGTTCTGTTGATGAAAACTTCCATATAACGAAGTTCTGAATAGGATAACTTTACTTTCTGATTTAAAAATGGTTTATGAATGGAGCCTTCCATAACTTATTACTTAAATAGGAAAATGAAAAAAACAATGGCATCTCATCAATGACGCACTATATCAATTTGTACTCTGCCAAGTGAATGAAACAACACTAAAAATTATGGGCATATGGTTTCTTCTCAATGAACCCGATTATAGAGGGCATTATGCATTAAAAAGATGTGAAATTTAAACAATATAGAATGGCAGAAACGATTTACAGTGTGCCACAATAGAAAAGCTAAGATTAGTGACATGAACCTGTCATGAGATTAAATACTTCAGAATGTGAAGAACACATAAGTCAACTGCCATACTTTGTTATTAACAGCATAAAAACAACAAACCAACGAGGCTGCAAGTACTTGAAGTTTGATCATAACACTTTTGGATCCTTTGTATTGACATATATTGACTCTCTTTTATTAGGAATTCCTATGTATTGCCATATATTTACTTTCTCATCTACCAATACACCATCAGATGAGGAATCCCAAGCACAATCAGAGAGAGGGCCTTTCATCTACAAGGATGCCACAAGATAAGGAATTCCAAGCACAATCGAGGAGAGGGCAAGCAGGCATGAACACCTCATAATACCTCTTGGGATGACAAGTTGGCCGAAGAATCATAGTATATTGAATCTTATATTTTACCATCGACTAATCTTCACAACTAATGTGGAATTGTGGAATTGTAGAAACTCTTCCAAGAAACCACAAAATAAGTATATGTCACACATTGATTAAAAAGGGTACACTGAACAAAAGGACATAATCCAATTTAGTGCATCCAGTGTCCACATATATAATAGAAAATTTTGGTGTATCGAGGTGGTGTACGGTTGGAAAATATAATAATTCAAGTCATTTTGCAACTATCAAGTATCATACAACATCAATATAACAGTAAGGTAAGCTAGTAAATATAACATTAAAATGGTTTCACTGGTATGTTTTAATCAATACCACCATCCATAGTAAGAACCATTTTAATCAAAACCAGGGCTTTTCTTTTGGATCAACGCTTTTCTCTCAACTTTCAATTAGCAATAGATTTCATGTTGAAAATAGATTTTCAAAAAGTGGTTGACCAAATTGCAACTTATCCAAAATCAGTGTTCATAATAGATTCAATACAAGATGCATGTGTGTCCTCGGAGGGTAGAGATCCTAACAAGGCCTCCCACGAATCTATAAACATGATATTATTTTAGTCTCTATCATGCATCTCCATGAAAGAAATAAGGAAATTACTAAGCAGAAACAATATAAATAGAATAATAGTGTTGTACTTCAATATGGTCTCAACTGGTAACTAAATGTAACATAGTTGCACCTCGACTATTTTTGCACCAAATAACCACATTGAGAGGATGGCAGTTGACTTCCTTAACAACTCTGTAAAGATCTACGATCATCCTCCTTTTAATTCCTTGGGTTTTCAACTCTATAAATATCTGCTCACTTTTTCCTCTTCATCCCCTAGATTTCAGGTGCAAAACAGAAAACAGAGATCACATTTCCTTCTCAGCACCCCTTCTAAGTGACTCTTCTCTTCTCCCATTCCTCCAAATTCTCCTTGCCAATGGAAAACTAGGTCTTAGTAGAGTTTGAGCATTAGAAACAAGAGGATGGGCCAATATTCGTCTATCCAATGGGCAAAGTGCCTGGGCTGGGATTCAAACCCTAGGACATGATTCCAGGATTCTCAGGTTTCCTCCAATTTCTCCTTCCTAATGGAAAAGAATGGCTAATTAGAGTTTGGGCATTGCCCAAATTGGTCTATCCAACAGGCAAAGTGGCTGAAGTGGAATTGAAAACCTGGGATGTTTGCTTCTCCTTCTTGATCCCCTGGTTTTCAGGTGAAAACAAAAAACATAGATGATGCCCACATTTCCTTCTTAGCACCCCTTCTCAGTGACCCTCTTCTCTTCTTCTCCCATTCCTCCAAATTTCTGCTTGATAATGGAAAACTAGGGCTTGGTTGGGTTTGAGCAATGGACACAAGAGGATGGGCCAATATTGGTCTATCCAAAAGACAAAATGTTTGGGGTGAATATCAAACCAAAGACGTGACTCCAGGATTTTCAGGTTTCCTCCAAATTCCTCATTGCTAATGGAATACTTGGGTTTCACATTGCTAATGTCAGGATTCTCAGGTGATTCTCAGGTTTCCTCCAAATTTCTCCTTGCCAGGATTGCAGCATAGGCCCAGATTGGTCATTCCAACGGGCAAAGTGACTGGAGTGGAATTGAAACCCTAGAACGTTGTCCCAGGATTCTCACGTAAAGCATATATACTGGAATGGGGGACGAGATTTGAACCTGAACTACTTGTGATGCTTATACACTGGAATGCGAGAGGAGATCTGAACCTAAGCTAATTTTCATGCTTAATATATTGGAATAGGGGAGGACATTTGAACCTGAGCTAATTGAGATAAACTGTCACATATCTACCACAAAATCACAGCCTAATCTTGCCCAATAAAACCAGTCGTCTAGATAAGTAGCCTAATTGCACAATCTTTGCTTATAAAAAGATTTCTAAAAAATAAATAAAAGATAATGACCTTTCTCTACGTAGCAAAATTGCTTTGTCACCAAAGTCCATAACAAAGATTAAGAGGTCAAGAAATACACAATACATTTTGTTAAAAAGACATTTTCCATTCGGCCAGCAAAATGTCCATAAAAACCTAAAGAAAGAAGAAATGAGAACCAATCCAACTGTCTATTACACATAATTAATTTACTGTAAATTTCTCACATAGAATCTATCCTGCTAGACTTAAATTAACAACTAACGGCAATCAGTAGACTTCTAATCATTTATAATGATGATTCCAACCTGTGTCTACAACAAGGGAGATCTGCACAGGGGGCAACTGTAGTTCTCATAGTCGATCCACTTATCCAAACACTCCATATGGAAAACATGGCCACATTTAGCTAGCCGGCTAGAAGAGGGGAGATTTTAGCGATTCGAGAACGAACCGTACGAGGGTTTACCCACCGAAACAGAGCACAAGATATTTTTCGAATATCTCCCCTCAAGCTCCGCGACCCCACTCGTTGATGTGCTCTGGCTGGTAACAGCCCTAGGCTATTTCTTTGTCTCTGGCTTTGTCACCAAAGTCCGGAACAAAGATTAAGAGGTCAAGAAATCCACAATACATTTTATTAAAAAGACATTTTCCATTCGGCCAGCAAAATGTCCATAAAAACCTATAGAAAGAAGAAATGAGAACCAATCCAACTGTCTATTATACATAATTAATTTACTGTAAATTTCTCACATAGAATCTATCATGCTATACTTAAATTAACAACTAGCAGCAATCAGTAGACTTCTAATCATTGATAATGATGATTCCAACCTGTGTCTAGAAGAGGGGAGATCTACACAGAGGGCAACTGTAGTTCTCATAGTCGATCCACTTATCCAAACACTCCATATGGAAAACATGGCCACATTTAGCTAGCCGGCTAGAAGAGGGGAGATCTACACAGAGGGCAACAGACTAACCATCTCACTCATTGTTTAATGATTCGAGAACAAACCGTACAAGGGTTTACCCTCCGGAACAGAGCACAGCATATTTTCCAAATATCTCCCCTCGAGCTCCGCGACCCCGCTAGTTGATGTGCTCTGGCTGGTAACAGCCCTGGGCTATTTCTCTGTCTCTGGCTCTGTCCATGGATCGTTGGAGGATCAAATTTGTGCTGCTCATGGAGTTAGGGAGTTGCGACTATCTCAACATAATCGAACAACTCAACATGGCTCAATCGTCTAACATATCATTTAATGGTGCAAAGTAATGACACGTAGGCAGAGAGCAAAGTTGATTTAACATTTTGTAATTATTATTTTATAGTACTGCAAACAAATCGTTCGACAATCACATTTAATATCGATTTGAAGAAAGCTACGTTGACCTGTGCATGACCTGCATACAAAATCTGTAATGTCTCTTTAAAAATGTTGTTAATCTTGAAAATCTGCAAGCTTTCGAAGCTCTTGTACAGCTTCTTTAACATGTTCTAACCTTGCAGCTATCTCCATTAGAAGGGATGCAAATGCCGCCAATGGAAGCGTTTCCGCATTTGTGCATTTGGACATATAACGGTCAGCACTGGTTGATGAAATATAATTTGTTTTACAGGCGATGTCTGAAACATTTGCAGGGGAATCTAAATAATCTTTTAGTATCGGCAACAACACTACAGAACTGGATTTGTGCTTATCCTCCTCAGAAATGTTGCTACGTTCAGTATCTTTCAATATGTGAATAATTTGATGATCTGGCACTGCTTTAATTTTACTGCTGTTTGAATTGATGTCAATAGTTTCCGCCGTAAAATGGTTGTTATGGGGACTGTACAGCGGCTGGATAACTCGGAATAGTTTGGGTTGAAAACCAAATGACGCATTAAGCTCCTCAACAGCATGGTGCACATTCTACATGAAAGATTGTGAAGGAGGGCATTGCTTGATGCAACTTATGCTCTCTGCTAACTGTCTCACTACTTGGGCTACCTCTGCAGCAACATTGGTGCAGTGTTTCTTGAATGCCACTCTATTATGATGAGGATCCTGCAACATAAATGGGGATGAGTCATATTAAACGACGGAATAAGTTAATGGTATCGAATAAACAATATTCCGAATCAAGTTCTCACCTTAATTTCTGGGCGTAGACATCCATGCAAGGCAACAACACAATATGCCAAGTGACGTATCATGCCTCCTAACATATTGTCGCCATGGATGACTGAATCTGAAGTTACCATGCCTCGGCACCCACTTTGCACAAGTTGACTGAAAAATCAACAAACGAGTAGAATGTTCATTTTCTTTTTTTCGAAATATACTTCTTCCATGTTCTTAAGTTCCAGATGTGGCAGCACTATCAAAGAGATATAGTAATTAGGGATCTTTCTATTGAAACACCAAGGAATTTAGCTGTACCGAACCCTTGATATACTCTAGCGCGCATACTGCATCCATACATCGGATAATTAGATATCAGGCATGTTATCAACCTATTATGAGAAGCCGCTGAAACATCTTATGGCATAATTTTGACCCAGTAATCCATCTCATTTTCTCCGGAATCTGCTAAGCATTGGATTTTTATGATAATTGACTTATGAAGATCTAGCCTGCCCAGATTGGAGAAACAAATAAACTTATAATGAGGCAAATTGCGGAACCAACTGCTATTGTGGAAATATGTTATCAACGCGGTATCCAGAGACTGTTATCATATTGAAATTCAGAATGAAGAAATTTATCGGATCATTGCTGACTGAAGAAGCTACCCGTGTTAAATGTTGTATATTACAGTATTAAATTTCAATAACAGCTTAAACACATCTATGAACCTAGAATAAAACATGAAATTTATCGGACCATTGCCGACTGAAGAAGTTACATGTTTAAACTGTTGTATCTTACAGTATTAAATTTCAAAAACAGCTTAAACACATCTATGAACCTAGGATAAAACATGAAGCACCTAGGATAAATGGCGATGCACCTAACGGATACACCAAGAGATCCTGCCAGCAGTGTGCCCATCCTTTTATTCAACAACTAGTAAGGGTAGCTCCTGTTATGGCAGGACAGCATGTGTGTTATGTTTTTTCAACATAATTGTTTTAACTCAGTAGGCAGAGATACATTCAGTCCCAAAGATATGGTGTAATGATTAGGTGGGAAAATTTGGTTTCATAGATCTCTTGTTCCAATCCTGAACAAGACATCTTAGAGAAGACTATGTGGGCCGTCGGACACTAATATAGTTTTGCACAAATTCAAGCTAGAATAATTTGAATACAAGAATCTACATCAATTCAACTATTTGATTAGATCGAATTAAGAAACATTTCCAAATTGCAGGCCGTTGGACAATAATATAGTTTTGCACAAATTCAATTACAAATTACAACAAACACAGGCAGAAACACAAGCAAAATGTGAGACAAAGCTCACACAACTTCATTGAAAACATTTGCTCAATTACATCACACTTATATAGGAAACTCACAACTAATTCTGGGAACCAATTCCTAACCACTCACAACTAATTCTGTTCAACCAATTCACAACTAATTCTATTTCTGCATTATTCTCACATCCTCCCTTAATGGAGAAATGGATTTTCTACAATACCTAACTGACTTCTAAAAACTTCAAATTTGATTTTACCAAGGGGCTTAGTAAATATATCAGCCACATTATCCTTGGTGTTACAAAATATCAATCCAATTTCATTTGACTCAATTTTCTCACGTACAAAGTGGTACTGTAACTCAACGTGTTTTGTTCTAGCATGGTAAACTGGATTATGTGCTAATTTGATAGCACTCTGATTATCACAATTGATACATGTTGCACCACTTTGCGCTTCTTCAAGATCTGCAAGAATTCTCCGCAACCAAATAGCTTCACAGGTGGCATTGGTCAAAGCTTTGTACTCTGATTCTGTTGATGATAAAGAAACAGTTGGTTGTTTCTTACTACTCCAAGATACGACCCCTGATCCAATATGAAATGCATAGCCAGAGGTAGATCGTCTGTCATCTGGATTTCCTGCCCAATCTGAATCAGAAAAACCTGTCAGTGCAACATCAGATTCATCAGTATACATAATACCAAGATTCACTGTTCCCTTTAAGTATCAGAGAACTTTCTTTGCAGCATTCCAGTGATTTCCTGAAGGCTTAGCCATGAATTAACTAAGGATACTGACTGAGTATGCAATGTCTGGTCTGGTAGTGGTGAGATAGTTCAAACTTCCCACTAACTGACGATATAATGTTCCATCTGCCTCTTTCGATCCATCTTCTTTGTACAACTTTGCATTCTGTTCTAAGGGAGTTGACATAGCTTTGCAATCTGTCATATTGAACTTTTTAAGAATCTCCTTTGTATATTTGCTTTGAGTGATCAAAGTTTTACCAGATTCTCTCCATACCTCAATTCCTAAACAGTAATGCATTTCACCCAAATCTTTCATTTCAAATTCCTGTGACAACTGAACTTTAATTTCTTCAATTAACTTGTGAGCACTGCCTGTTATAATGAGATCATCCACATACAAAGATATTAAAGCAACATTTCCTTTTTCATCTTTCTTAACATACAAGTTAGGATCATTTTTGCTTTTTACAAATCCATTCTGAAGAAAGAAGGTATCAATCTTTACATACCATGATCTTGGTGCCTGTTTCAAACCATACAATGCCTTTCTTAACCTGCAAACCAGATGCTCCTGTCCCTGTTTGACAAACCCTTCAGGTTGAACCAAATAAACTTCTTCCTTTAAATCACCATTTAGAAAAGCAGATTTGACATCCAATTGATGTATATTCCAATTATGTTTTGTGGCTAAGGCAATCAGTAATCTAATTGTATTCAACTTAGCTACTGGTGCAAAAGTGTCTTCATAATCAATTCCCTCCTTTTGAGCATATCCTTTTGCTACTAATCTTGCCTTAAATTTATCAAGGGTACCATCTGCGTTAAATTTCGATTTGTACAACCATTTGCTTCCAATTGGAACTTTATTTTCAGGAAGTTCCACTAATTCCCATGTTTGATTTTTCATAAGAGAAGCATACTCATCATTCATAGCATTAATCCATGGTTCATGTTGTTTAGCCTGTTCATAATCAATTGGTTCTTCAACATTCATTATATTAGACATTAAGGCATAGTCTCTATACCTTGCAGGAAGCTGAGTCTGTCGGGACGACCTTCTTGGTGCTTCAATGCCTGTGGGTGTTCCATCCATGATTCGTCGGCTTTGAGGTGAATCACCCCCTTGTGATGACTCACTGCTGCTAGATGTGCTCGTACTGCTGCTCTCATCCCGATCCTGTACCTGTACCTGGACCGGTTCCTGTTCCTGTTCCTGCTTAATCAAAGTATCAAGCTTGATATGTGCATCATTAGATATATGCCATGTATCATTCTTTGTATTACTTTTATCAGTCTGCTCATGAAACAATACATCACGACTTCCAAATAGTTTATGGGAACTTGGATCAAACAATTTATAGGCTTTCTGATCCGTACAATATCCAATGAAAACACACTTGATGGACTTGGCATCAAATTTTCTTTTGTTAGCCTTAGGAATATGAGCAAAAGCAGTACATCCAAAGACTTTGAAATGACTCACATCAGGTTTATAACCATGAAGAGCCTCAAAAGGAGTTTGAAAAACTAATTGCTTAGTGGGACATCGATTCTTCAGATAAACAGCAGTGTTAATGGCTTCTGCCCAGAAACCATTAGAGATGTTCTTACCTTGCAGCATACTACGAGCAGATTCCACCAAGGTTCTATTCCATCGCTCAGCAACCCCATTTTGCTGAGGGGTATGTGGCACTGTGAACTGTTGTAGAATTCCATTAGATTTACAATAGGTGTTAAATGCTTTTGATTTATATTCACCCCCTTGATCAGATCTGAGTATTTTAATGCACTTTCCTGTTTGTTTTTCAACCATAGTTCGAAACTCTTTAAAATACTCAAATATGTCACTTTTCCTTTTAATGAAATAGACCCAGGTATACCTAGATCTATAATCAATAAAAATAACAAAGTATGAAGCACCACCAAGAGACCTAGTTTGCATAGGGCCACATACATCAGTGTGAATTAATTCAAGTATATCATACTTTCGTTTCTCAGTATGAACAGGAAACTCTTCTCTATGCTGCTTACCAAGTGCACAAGCTTCACATGGTAAATGTTCACACGTTATAACAGGAAGACCTCCAACCATTGATTTCCTTTGTAACAACGATAAATCATTGTAATTTAAGTGCCCATACCTGTGATGCCATAATTCTGCTGTCGATGTCTCGTTGGATGTCAATGCAACATGGCGCTTCACTGTCACATCCAATCTGTATAATCCTCCAACCCTGGTACCTGTAGAAACAACCCTGTAGTGGTCCTGAACATCTTTCACTATACACCCCAATTTACCAAATTCTACTTTTAAATGATTATCAGTGATAGTGGAAACAGATAGCAAATTATTTTTGAGAGCATGGACATACATCACATTATGAATCTGTCGCATTTGGCCATTAGGTAAGTACACATTTATTATGCCATAGCCTTGAACTCTAAGTGACCTGTCATCTCCTAGGTAAATGTGTGTACCATCAGATTTCTCATAATATTTATCATACCATTCTTTATTACAAGTCATGTGTGCTGATGCACCAGAATCTATAAACCAAGCATTCTCATCATCAGTTTCAGCAGACAATGCAGCATCAGAAAGAAATAACTTAAGATTTTTAAATCCATCATTCACTGAGGTGTCTCTGTTTATGTAATTTCCATTATGCCTGCTATGTCTTTGATTTGATTCATTATTCTTTCTCCTATAGCAATCTTTAGCCAGATGTCCAGGTTTTCCACAATAATCACATTCAATGTTCCTTTTAACATAAGAATCAGGAGGTGCCATACCTTTTTGCTTTGCTTGAAAACGGCCTCTGTTCCTGTCCCATGGTCTCCCTCGGAATGGTCTTTTGCCTCTTGCAGTCAAAGCCAAATCAGAACCATTTGACTCCAGTTCAAAAGTTTTCATGCGCTCTTCTTCTTGAAGAAGAATTCCAGCCAATTCTTCAAATGTAGGAGGTGTCGGTCTAGCTGAGAGAGCTGAAATAAAGACTTTATAGTCTGGGACTAACCCCTTTAAAGCAACAGTTACCAAGTCTGTACTAGAAACCTTTTCACCAATATCACCAAGCTTATCACTGAAATCTTTAATTCGGGAAAGAAAGTTACTAATGCTTTCATTGGCATCCATTTTGATAGATAGCAGCTTTGTTTTTAAAAATAAAATACGGTTTGCATTAGTAGTCTCATACAAACCTTTGAGAGTGTCCCATGTCGCCTTTGAAGTTTCACAGTCCCGAATGTGAGGAATAATATTGTCCTTCACTGACATGCGTAGCAGCACCCTTGCTTTCATTTCACGCTTCTCCCAATCTTGAGTGGCAGTAGGAGGTTGAGGCTTGGTCTCGTCACCTTTGACAATCGGCCAGAGATTGTATGCCTCCAGTACTGTTATGATCTTAAATTTCCAATTGACATAATTTTCTCCATCAAGTTTTGTAGACTCATTTAAATATGAATCTGCAAGGGGATTAGCCATTTCTCCACCAATGACCAAATTCAAAAAAATTGCAAACTTCTTACACACGCTATTTCAAAAAAAAACTTCAAACAAAACTTGCAAACTTGCTCCAGGAAAACTGGTTAATACATAAAGCGCTGCACACGATCTTAAAAATGCACCACAAAAACACCTTTAATAATATGCTGCCACTGTTTAAAAAAAAAAAAAAAAACTGATAATCCGCTGCCACCGTGTTAAACAAAAAACTGTTTTCAAAAACTCAGTTCAGCTGAGGACATACGAGAGCAAGAACAAGAAGTATCTTCTTGCTGTTAAGATCAAGAAAGTATGCAGGGCTTACGATACAGTAGTTCTGCCGATTCCAATACCTTATTCACTCAGCCGATCCACACAACATACTGTCACTGCGCACACTCTAATGGCAGAGTCATTCACTGCCCGTGAAGAGGAGAGAGGCGCAGACAGAAGGATGCTCTGATACCAAATTACAAATTACAACAAACACAGGCAGAAACACCAGCAAAACGTGAGACAAAGCTCACACAACTTCATTGAAAACATTTGCTCAATTACATCACACTTATATAGGAAACTCACAACTAATTCTGGCAACCAATTCCTAACCACTCACAACTAATTCTGTTCAACCAATTCACAACTAATTCTATTTCTACATTATTCTCACAAATTCAAGTTAGATTAATTTGAATACAAGAATCTACATCAATTCAACTATTTGATTAAATCGAATTAAGAAACATTTCCAAATTACGTGCAGTAAACTCAAAAAGCATCACAACGGTCATGATGGCCCAGAAGACATTATTACCTACACCATCAAACCATAAAGCATCACAAGGGTCATTATGGCACAGAAGGCATTATTACTTGCACCATCAAACCATAGTTACTATAGTTACTAAGTTCAGCCGTATTGGCCAGAAAAATTTGAAAATACGGAAATTCGAATTCAGTACGGTCTTCATCACAACGGTCATGATAGCCCAGAAGGCATTATTATCTACATCATCAAACCATAATTGATAAGTTCAGCCGTATTGGTCAGAAAAAAGCTAAGAAATTCGAATTCAGTACGGTCTTTTGTGTATAGAAAATTAAAAAATATTGCAATTCTATCTATATCAATTAAACTACTTGATTAAATCGAATTAAGAAACATTTCCAAATTACCTGCAGTAAACTCAAAAACCACCGCACCCTCAAACCATAGTTACTAAGTTCTGCCATATTGACCAGAAAACCCGAAAATAAGTATCGAATAAAGAAACATTTGCAAATTACCTGCAGTAAACTCAAAAACCACCACACCGTCAAACCAAAGGTACTAAGTTCTGCCATATTGACCAGAAAAAATCGAAAATAAGTAAACCACCACACCGTCAAACCAAAGGTACTAAGTTCTGCCATATTGACCAGAAAAAATCGAAAATAAGTCATTAGGTTCGGCTGCAAATTCGGAAATTCGAATCCATAGTTACTAAGTTCAGCTATATTGCCCATGAAAATTCGAAAATACGCCATTATTCGGAAATTCGAATTCAATACGGTCTTTTGTGTATAGAGAATTAAAAAATATTACAATGCTATCTCTATCCATTCAACTACTTGATTTAATCGAATTAGAAAACATTTCCAAATTACCTGTAGTAAACTCAAAAGCCATCAAACCATAGTTACTAAGTTCAGCCATATTGACCTGAAAATTTCTAAAATAAGCCATTCGGTTCGGCAGCAAATTCGGAAATTCGAATTCAGTAGGGTCTTGGTGTATAGAAAAGTAATTTTTTTAATGGTATAATAAAAATATTACAATTTTAATGAATTTTGGTAAACAAATTTTTGGTTAATATAAAATTTAATATTTAAAACAGGAATGTTATAAAAAATTAATATTTGAAAAATTAAAAGGTAGTTTGTTTATTATTAAAAAATATAGTAAATAGTAAATTGCACTTATAAAAAATAATAAAATTTATATTAAAATAGTAAGTTTATATTATTAAAAATAATAAATTTTTCTATAAAAAATTAGCAAATTCTTATTTATAAATATCTCAAAAAATATATAATCTCTAATTTTTTCTATTTAAATTTTATAATGTAATATATATATTTTTTTTAATTTGGTATGTTGGAACACTCCAATTTTGTGCGTCTGTTGTGATATTTGTTTTATTTGTTTTGAATTGAGTAAAATGTGCAACATTCAGCTAGACGAACATAGTGTACACTATAAACAATTTTTCGAGAGTTTATTTTTCTTAAGATCTACTCTAAAATCTAAATATACCAAAAGAGATTTAAGTTGTTTTAGTTATTAATTAATAATGTTATTTTTCATTTTTAATGGTTATATTAAAATTTATGTTTTGAGGATGTGATTTTGTTTTAAATGTATTATTTTATTTTGCAATATATGTATAATATTTTTAATGGTTTTAATTTATAAATAATTAGTTTGAAAATATATATATATATATATATATATATATATATATATATTATTTTAAAAGTAATTCAATCTTGGAAAATTTATATTTTCGATTTTTTTTTTATTGAATTTTAGGTAGTCAATTATTTTCATTATTGAATAGAATTCGAAAATAAATTCGAATTTGGTAACTTTAGCGGTCCCATGAGATAGAACAGAGCTACCACTTACAAAGCAAGCCCAACTTTGATTGCATGTATAGCTCTGCACTGATTTTCTTTTCCCAATTTCCGAGGTTTTCTCAAAAACTTTCCCAGAAATAAATAAATTCCACTCCTCATTAAAATTACTTGCACAACAGTTTGCTCTGTCGATTGCAATGTTGATGTTACAGTCACTGGACCTTTGATCCGCCATTGCCAAAGCAGAAAACTATATATAAAGCTATAAACTATCGCCGAGTGCGTTGCATTACAGGGATACTAATTGATCATAAAGAAGCTCTCGGCCGCAACAAGGCTAAGAAGCTTTTCTCAAACATTTTGAGAGATTTGCTCTCACAAGCTGTTTGAATGCAGAGTTTCTTATATAGATTCTAATTTAGTGGCTCCCAGTTTTGGCCAGTAAAATAATTTAGGTCAAGGAGGGCCCAGCGGAATCATACTGTGTACAGCAAACGGAAAGCGCAATTTACTAACGTGGGTCCTGCTGGATGGTTCTCGCAAAATTCGCCACGTGGATTTCATGTGGCATGAATTTGCTTGACACCGTATTATCAAGTCACTGGGCCACACGGAGCTAAATTTTCTGATCTTTCCCATAAAGTCAACAGCACTAAAGGCTGCCCCGCTGACGTGCAGGGTATAAAATTGACGGTCTTTCATGATGGTTTGTTTTCCGTTTTTCTGGATCACCCTTCTGATAAGGTTTAGTTTCTGATCTCGGTAGCCTGTGGACGGTATTCGTATTTATATAGTCTTTATTTTGGTTACTCTTAATACGTATGGTTTGTGGAATACTCTAATGAGTCGAATTATTTTCCGTAGCTCAAGTGTATATGATTCTATCATAACGATAACTGTATTTTTAGGTACCGATTCTCTGTTCGCTAGTTTTATTGGGTATAGTTCGTAAACTATCATATTCAGTTGAGATTTTCTTTTACAGCAATACTCTGTGACAACAATGTTATATGATAATGGGTGAGTAATATATTTTAGTTACTCATCCTTTATGGAAAATAATTGGTATATTATTTTTTCAAAATTAAAATATATATCTATAAGAGAACGGGTATATGAAATTCAATAGAATTTGAATTAGGAAATTGTGGTTGAGAGGATATCTTAGTAACTTTCAACAAACTTAAACTAATTATACTATTGTAAGTATTATTTGTAACACCTTCTCTTGATGTTGATGTTTATATTATAAAGATTATTGGGAAATCACAAATTGAAGTACTAAAATTACAAAATATATATTTATTTGATCTAGTCATCACAAACACTTATACACATTTTAGAATTTTCAGGATTGCACTCTTTCTTCACCATAACTTCAACCTTACCACTTGACCCATTTAAGATACAACTATCTCTGACCATCATTGACATATTTATAAGACTTGTGCTTCTTTAAAAAACTTTCTTTTGGACATTGTGCCAGAGAAGAAATCTCGATGTTGAACCATTCTTGAGAAACACTTATCTAATGAAGACATAGCCGGTTATCTAGGAAAGCCTTTTGAATATTGATTGTCTCCAAAAATCAATTTTACAGATTGACCTATCTAATACACAAGGATCTCATACTATAACTAGTAGTTGTTGTTCTTGGGTCACCGCATCCTCCAAGAACTACAAGTTGTAATAGACAGTAGCCATAATAAAAACAGTGACATGTTCAGGGGTTTCTAAACACCAAGAACCACCAGTTTAAATAATGTTAAGTTGTTCACTAATTGGTTCTACACCTTTTTAAAAACATAATTAATAAAAATGGAAAAGATATAGCTCAGCAAAGTATCCAACAAAACTCATGTTGAAAAAATCCAATATTTCATTTTCTCCATAGTATTCACACATGTTGTTATCATTGTTTCTACTCATAGATAATATATGAGAGTCAACATAATACAATAGTTTCTATGCTAACGAATCAAATGATATGTGTGTTATTACAAAAGAACATTGTATCAAGATGCCAGATTATTTCTAATATTATCTCTGCATTTAGATGCTCTAGTTGAATGTCCATGGTCTTCGGACACTCATAGCCATGCACTTATAAATTACACACACTAACTAGTTGGACTAAGTTTGACCAATTCAACTTCCAATTTGGTTGAGCTTTACTTTTTCAAGGGAAACTCCAAATGTTCATCTGAACATACTGTAATTCTAGTGTTGTAGAACTAAAATATTCAATGAATCTCAGGTCCTATAGATTTGTTTGTGAGCAACACATTTAGAAACCTATATTAGGTTCCTAATGTCCTTTTGTTGCAACTTTATATATAGCAATTTCTTCATGACCATAGGCATACAATAAGCCAAAATTAGAATACAACTTCCACTTATTAGTACGAGTCAATTATGACTTAATACTATTTATTGCAATGTTAACTGCTCTTTGGTTAGCTTCAAATGTCAACAAGTCACATATTGTTTCTACAGTAGCACCTCCCAAATTCTTGCAAAATTTATAAAAGTCCTCAACCTATGCTTTATAAAGCGTATTTCTGTTGGCAAAATCTTTTGTTGTAGAGACCTAGGGTTGAACCACAAGGTTCCAACAAAGGTTTTCATCGTAGTCTCTTTGCATGAGATAAAAGTCTCACCCAAGGCATACCAAGACTTTCAATGATATGTGATGAATTTAGAAAACGACAAGTATTTTCTCATTACATAAATTATACATCAATCTTATAATCATTCACAGACCTTCAACCAACCATTGCATAAAATATATAGATGCATAATAGAGAATTTAATAACACACTTCAAAGCATCAGACCTGTGGGGAGTGCACAAAATATTTTTAGAATTCCTTCAAGATTAAATAGCACTACATTGCATCACATTATAAACATGGATTTCATATCTCATTCTAATTTTATGTCAGATTATCTCTCTATATCATCACGTACAACGTGATCTATGTGGCTTTATATAGATTTCTCCTTCTGGTCTCATCTACACTTGCTTCATCTGGTCAAGCTTAACCCCTTTGATGAGATCCAACAAAATTGGTCCACTTTCACTTGATTCTTTCAAAATTAGCATCTTGATCCTTCTTCCATGGCCTTGCAGAGTCTTGATGAAACTACTTTCTTCGTCACTTTCTAGTTTCTTCACTCTTTTTGTCCCTTTCTAGTTTATTTAACCATTTAATTCTTTAATTGCATTTCTTGTCTTTGTGGCTATTTTATAGCAAAATTGGTGAAAATTTCTCCCAAAGTGAAGGACCTAATAGCCCTCAACCATAATCTATTAACTCACCCTCAAGTAAATATTTTGGTTATGCACTTGATCTTTCTTGCGGTTGTGTGATTACTATTGATGTGTCCTATCCCTATACAAAAGCTTCACTTTCAAACAAAGGAACCAACTCAGGAATTATCTACAAAGCTTCAAGTTTAAAATTACTATAATCATATATTATAGTTTTAGACGAAACAAGAAAGGTACTAGATTTATCAACAAATAGGGTTATCTCTTTTGCAACATGTTTCTTAGGGTGGAAAGCAAGCAAAGCTTTCCACTATGTATTATCTTCATTAAGCTTACAATGTTCTATGTACTGGGCTTTAGCTGTAGTCTGAAGATCCCTTAAAATAGATTTTTCCTTGTGTAATTCCTCCTCTAAGCCATGAATCTACTTATCAATCTCTTCAAACTGACCAAATGAATTTTGTTATTACATGAGATCTTTTCTTGCAAGGGATTTCTTCTTTACTTATTTTAATTTTTCTCACAACTTATACAGATATCGATTACACTTAGAAAGTAACCCCACCAAATATTGAACTTGATGAAATATCTCCTCAGAATCCCGGGTGAGTTGGGGAGTATATTTCAGAGAGTGGATCACTATCCAATTTCTTAATTGGTATGCTACTAGAATTGCTTGGTGCAGTAGAAAGTAACCTTCCACAAATCAATAACGGTACTACACAGATACCTATTCATGGAAATTAGCTTTTGACAATAAGTCTCAAGAAACTCAAGACACTATGTGAGTTCACATGAAGAAAAATCATCCAGGGTATTAGAAGCATACTTTGTAAGAACTAGCTACATGTTCTAAAGTTTAGAATTGATATCCTAAACATGTTTTATTAGTTTATGTTTCTCCTGGCACAACTAAGCACATTCTGCAACAACACTAAGAAGTTATTACTACTACAGTACATGTGCATGGAAAATTTCTTTGTATTTGGTATTAATCTAGCTAAGTGATCCTCCAATTGTACTGATGTGGTTCTAATTAATTGATTTTATTATGAGGGACAGCGTTGAAGATCAGAATGAGAGAGACTGTCTTTTGAAGGCAATATTGATTGAAGGGGTTGTCCACTTGTAACAATATTCTAAGAATTTCCTTGTGATGTGACATTCAGTGTAACATATTTTGAAACTTTACATGAATTTGTGTGGACACTTGTGAAGGAGCAAAAGAATAATACCAAGAGACTAAGAAAATAGTTGTAAGTATTCTTAACAATAGTATAGGTCTCGACTAAGTGTCTAGAGTTGTGCTGAAGAAATAAAAATTCTTAGCTCTAGTCACAATCAAGACAAAGACTACACAGGAAGCACAGGGGTCATCTCGATAGTGTGAAAAGGGTCTTCTATATCTGTGGTCTCATAGATTATCTCCATATTAGTGACATTTTTGGTGGTTTACTCAACATCATAATGTTCAGAAGGGTGATCATAAATGTTTTAGAGTGTGTGGTGATATGAGGTAATGAGGCATAACTATGTGGTGAAGATGGAGTAAATCGAGAGACATGATGTTCCTCAATGATAGTTGTAGACTGAAGGGGCTCTTTAGGATCATCATCTAGGATATATACAATGGTGTAAGAACTAGAAAGAAGTGTATATGGTTTAAAGGAAACCTTTACCAATGTTTATTATGCAAAACCAAAGTCATCAAAATATAAGAAAGTAGGAGGATCAACATACCAATGGCATTAGGCGTCTAAGATACAGGGCTCATGGAAGCAAAGTGTAGAGTATGGGGTTTAAATGTGTGGCCATGAAATGGAATAGTGTCAAGTATAAAAGAGGTTGCAGTAGGTGGACATACCATGGATCCCACATGAGAGATAGAAGCAAGAAGATAGGACACACAACCATGTATTTGCTTCATCATAGGTTGAAAATTAGACATAGATGAAGTTGAGAACTTCTTTGAAGACAATTATACATCAGAGGATAGCTCGCGATGTTTCAATGCATCAACATAATAGAAAATCCCCTCGAAGGTATTCATACGCTTGTCTCTGGGCCAAGATAAAACTTCATGTTGGAACACATCCCCAGACATATAATATGACTTAGATCACATATTGAAAGTTTTCTTATTAACAACTTTTACCCTAACATATGTGTGACCATGGTCAATGTTGAACAACATTTAGTAATAATAATTGTCCAAAATAGATCTAGGTACCCTGATAATCATGGTGGTGGTGTTGATCATCTTGTTGTATCAGTCATTGAATTCTTTGTCATTGTTTGTTCAATTTGTAGCATTGGCCCATACTTACCATGGTGCATAAGAGAGAGCGAGATCTTCTCCATCTAGAACTTCAGCCAAAGCTCAACCTTCTAGAGCACACCACTTCATAATTGTTATAGCTATGACTAAGTATCCATAAATTAAGCATGTTACCCCCTTCTAGACCTCCTCACATTCGGTAAAGAGTTTGTCAAACAAAAGCTTACACCATTTCAGGGTCACACCTTGTACACAAAATTTAGGTACAAAGATAGTGTCCAACATCCATTCTCCTTTGGTGTAGTGGCATGTGACCTTTCATGCAATAATATAACAATAAAAATAGAGTTGTTTATTATTGATCAATTCAATCACTGCTCCACAACCTTTGTGCTTGGTGTCATATTTGTCATAGATATTATCCTTGTCAATTTTCTTTTCATCCTTGTAAGTGCCTTGAAATGAATTAGAAACATTTTCATTATGCAGGGATAAACTAGTGAGCCTGTGGATATCATCGACATGAATAGGGTATTGTTTGTCTAGCCAAAGAGAACCTCCTTGGATACTACTCATGAGAAACTTGGTGCATAATGAAAATTATGTTGTAGAGCCAAATATGGTAAAATCCCATGACTTCATAATGGTAGAATTTTGCAGTGTCTTCAACTCAAGCTTAAATTTTGAAATAAGCTCACTAGATGGATCTACAATCCTATCAATATAGACTTCAAGGTAAAGATGCATAAACAATTGAGGGACTAATAGATTATTATTGACCAAGGTGGTCTTTTCATACTTCCCCAAGATATACTATGTTGGCATAATGTGATCATCAGAGATTCAAAGGCAACGACTGTCTTAACAGGGTTAACTAAAGCAGAATATCAACAATTGTACACAAATTACATAAGAGGACGACGATGAACTTTGGGCACAAATGGATGGGATGTGGAAGCCAGAGCAACTAACTGAGGAAAATATAAATACAAATGAGTAGAAATTCTTTGATACCTGACACTTATAGAAAAAGTTAGAATATTGTGGTCATGGACTCAACCATTGGACATTAAATGGGAAAACTTTAAAAGAGCTAAACCACAAATCCCTGTAGAAATGTGATCATTAGAGAATTCAAAGATAATGAATGTCTTAATGGGATTAACTATAGTGGAATATCAACAATTGTAGATAAATTATTGGGAGGACAATGACAAACTTTGGGCACAAAGGGATGAGATGTGGAAGCGAGGGCAACTAACTAGGGAAAATAGAAATACAAATGAATAGAAATTCTTTGATACCTGACACTTATAGAAAAAGTTGGAATATTGTGGTAACAAACTCGACCGTTGGACATTAGATGGGAAAAATTTAAAAGAGATAAACCAGAAATCCCAAAAACATGAGATAACGGAATAAAAAGGATGTGACACAATGAGAAAACATAACTAAAAGTATGAAAATAAATTAAACTAGAGAATAAAATCACCAAAAACAAATTGCTATGGAGAAAATAATCGACGACTAAAAATACATTTATTAAATAAATCAATAAATGATGGAAACAACAACATATACATCCCCTACCACAATGGTTGTATTGCAACTAAGAAACAAGACATACTTCAAACAAAACTACACCGGCTAAATTATATGACACAATTGACTTGATCCTAAACCTAACTTGCACTCTCTCACAGAGAGAAAATGGAACAAAATGATCTTAGTGGCCATA
Organism: Pinus tabuliformis; assembly: GCA_031772625.1. Classification (NCBI taxonomy): domain Eukaryota; kingdom Viridiplantae; phylum Streptophyta; class Pinopsida; order Pinales; family Pinaceae; genus Pinus; species Pinus tabuliformis. The sequence continues at coordinate 517,181,781 of CM062818.1, forward strand.
GTAGGGCTTTAGTTGTGCACCATTCACCCAACCAAGTAGAATAATTCCATTAAGTTGTGCGAGTCTTACAATTCCCAATTCTCTTGTTTCTGCAATAATGAAAGGACCCAACCAATGCATTTGTAACTTTCCTAGGTTCTTAAGATACTTACTATCATATAGTAGCACTTAATCACACATAAAGAAATAATTTGATTTAATATCTCGATCATGCTAGGCTATTTGTCCTTCTTTGTCAGCACTCTAGTGAAAAACAGTGAGAATGCATTGCTCATCTAATTCCCATAAATCATGTAGATGCACTACAATAGACTGATCATCATAAATTTTAATGTCTTGCACAATGAACATATATGGAACAATAAAATCAAAACGTACCGCAACTTCTTGACCATAAACAAGATAAAAATGGGTGTATATGTGCATCTCATTCATGGTAGTGCAATAAGCCCATAAAGTTGTCAGACCTATTTTATGCCAGTCAACCCTATTAGCAGATCATACTTTAATAAGTCCATTTTCGAAAATTTTATTAAAGGATTCAATGGTCCCATTAACCTTTAGATGATAAGGGCTAATCTTGCAATGTTGAATCATGAACCCTCACACTAAAGTGGTAATAGTCTCATTGATAAAATGTGATCCCTAATCACTTGTTAAATTCCCTGGACAATCAATTCTTGTAATAAAATTCTCAAATATGAATCTCATTATAGTAGCAATACACTATTTAATAGGAGCTGCTACATCTCAGCACATCAAGTAATAAGTTCAATGATATTATAGCAAGCATGTGAGTGTTGCAGAGGAGGTTTTATTGGGACAACAATATCAACAACCCATTTCTAAAAGACTTGAAGAATTCTCACTAGATGGACAGGAATCTCATAACATTGCAAAGGTCATCCGACTATCTAGAACACATCACACTTTTGAGCATAGTCCTTTGCACCTTTAAAGAGAGTCAATGACCATATTCCAACTTGTAGCACTTTTATTGTATTTTTGTTTCCTCAAACATTGCCTCCTACAACATCATAGTTACATTCCCAAAAGACATCATGCCTTTCATGATCAAGAATAAATTTGCACAAAATATGATCAAGCCCCATATTGTACAACTCACTTGCAATCAAATGGTGATTTGTTGTTTGCACCACAAAATGAATTTTTGAGTAGTGGTATAATCATCTAGACACTTACAAATTGTTAAGAATAATGAACTATCTTCAAGATAATCTAACATAACTTCAATTCTTAAAAAATAAATATCAAGCAATTGATCATCAATTGATCCTCTCGATTCTCCATATTTTAAGCAAGAATGGTGATCTAGGCACACATTAGTGTGACCTTGCTTGACAATAACTTCAAACAAAAATTCTTGCAAAAATAACAAGAAGTTGCAAATTCTTCCTTCTAGAATGGGCTTGTTAATAAGATATTTCAATGTAGAGTGATCAGTGAAAAAATTGAAAGAGCCTCCAAGTAAATAATGCGTAAACTTTTAGAGCGAGTATACCATAACAAGAGCCTCCCACTCAATATTTGTATAATTTCTTTCAGCGCTTGAAATGTTTCTGCTAGAAAAATAAATAGGGTCATCAAGATTACCTTCACTAGGTTGTGTCATAGTAGCACTTAGAGAAATACTAGAGGCATCAATGTGAACATGGAACTACTTATTCCAATATGGATAAACCAGTATTGAGGCACTTGCAACATTCTCTTTTAGGGTATTAAAAGAAGCATGACACTCAGTAGTCCATATAAAGTGTTCAAACTTTTTCAACAACTTCTCTAATGACAAAATAATTAAAGCATAGTTGCATATGAATCTTTGATAATACCGTATATGTCCCAATGTCGACCTCAATTTTTTGACACCCCTGGGTGGTAGAATATTCAAGATCACCACAAATTTAGCAAGCTCTACACACACACACACACACACACACACACACACACACACACCATTTTTCCAAACAATATTTCCAAACAACATAATGAATGGAACAACAAAAATACACTTCTTCAAATTCAAAAAGATTTGTAATTTCCCATAACAATAAAACATAATCTGCAAAAGACTAAAATTATTTTTCAAAAGCGTATATATTATCTAATTAGCCATATAAACTTCAATAAATTTATGGACATATTCCCTAAAAATAAAAATAACTATTCTCGAGAATATGGGGGGAGCATTCTTAAGACAAAATGGTATGACACAATAAGCATTTGAACCCCATTAAATAGTCAATGTGGTTTTCCTTTTATCCTCTTATGAAATGTGGACTTGATTATACCTAGAAAACCCAACTATTAAAGAGTTGACTTCGTGACCTATAACATTCTCTAACACTTCATCATTAAAAGGAGTGGGAATTGGATGGTGAACACATGAATTATTAAGACTTCAATAGTCTACACAGAGTCTGATATCATCTGAATCCTTCTTATTTAGGATAATGATAAGACTGGTCCATTCTACTTCATCAACTGGAAATATGAGACCCATAGAAAAATTTTCATTAATTTCCTTCCTAACGTTCTCTTTGACTCCTGGATTGAAATGATAGGGTCGATGTTTGACTGGCCTTGCATTAATCATTAAAATATTTTTCATCTCCCCTAAATCTCCTTCTATACATTTGAGTTATGAAACTGACACATGAAATATATATTCATATTCTTTCAACAATTCAAAAATTTCCTAAGTAGTTTGTTTATCCCAATTGTCACCAATAGGAGCTAACATTGAGCTTCTCCTTAGTCCCAATATTTTGTCTCAAACTTTAACTGTTTTAAATGTGGAGCATATTTTATAATTTCATCTTTAATACTCCTATAACCATCATATTCTTTGAAAGATAAAGGCCTTAATCCCTCAAAATCATCTTGTTCGAGTTCTTTATTAATTTTACCACACTGTCGGCTTCTTGGAATGCCAATCCATATAAATTTCCACAACCTTCATAGCTAATAAAATTGACAATAGGATTTCCAATGGGGATAATAACCTCTCAATTTATTTTATAGATTTAGCTATCTGTGCATCCTCATTTGAGAAGGTAAAGTTACTTTGAAATTGAACTATCAATTCATCCTAACTAACTTTTTGTCTCTTCATTTAGTCTTTAAAAACCAAGCTTGTGGAAATGTGCCCAATGTATAAATAAATTGACACACCCATAATTCAACATGACATTGATCATTTGTCCAAATATACTTGTATATTTGGATATCATTCCGAGGGTTAGTATAACCATCATATACTAGGATTGTACCTAGGATATTTTCAAGAAGTGTGAGCCGACACAACATGCTAGACTTGACACAACCCCAATTCTGGAATTGGTTGTGGTTAGCTTCCCACCATCGTGCATGATTTTCTTGTAAATAAATATCCATCAAGGGAATTCTTTGAATTTCTTCAATATCTTACTCAACTTCTTTAATAATTTTAGCAACATATTCAATGCTATTAAAAGTAGGATAATTACTTACCTTCGTACTCATCCATCGAGCACATTAAATAGTTATACAACTCCTAAAGTATAGCTCATGATCTCCATACTACCACTGGTCCATCAAACATCTTAACCAACTTCAGTATGTTGTACACTCCTCCAATTAAGAGAACTATATTTTATAGGATTAATGTAATCCTCTATTTTCCCTATAGTGAGGTTATATAGCTAATCTAGAATATTAGGTTCTTCTACATCATCAATGGGCTCTCTAAATCATGGACCTTGATAGGGATCCAATGGTTGGATAACTCTAACTGCGTCCACTTCAAAGGTCAATGTTTCTCTCATAACATTCATAACAACATAGTCTTCAAATGTATAGATTACTCCTAATAGGGCTAGACAAGGATCTTTGTCACACCTAATATCAATGATCCTAAAATATGCATATGTCTTTAGTCCAACAATATCTACTTCAAAAAACTCCAAATGACCAATTGCAATAATAAAATACTAGTTGTCCATGGGTAACTAAATAGGAAAAAACACTAACTGGGGTCTTCCCAATGCCTCCTAAGCCTTCTGCAACAAGATATTCACATCAAATCCTAAATCCAACGTAATGTCTTTGATCTGCTATCTGGAAATTTGGGCATCAATATGAAACTCCCTTCCTATTCTTCTCTTGTTGCGATGGACATGTTTGGAATTTTATTTAGGCAAGTTATCAGAAATGGGTCATTATGTAAATTCATCATCTCTTACAACAATCTTAAGCTTCTTCCACAATTATTCATATAACTTCTCATCCATCATAGTATGCAAGAATAACTTAAACCATTCCATGACAGGTTGAGATGCCTCTTTTAAAGGACAAGGGCCCTTCATTTTCCCCTTTTATTATAACTCTGCATGAAGGCTATGAGAAGAAATCAACTACTTGAAAATTTCAACAACATCTTTGTAATATTTATTTTGTTGAACAGGGTCATATGATTTCTTTGGAGATATGGGGTTTATTACAACATGTTTCTCAGGAACCTCCTTGTTAGCTCTAGTGTGATTACCTCCTCTAGTGATAATGTTAATATTGGGCTGAGGAATTAACTCAAGTTCTCTACATTATAAATTGTTCATATTCGCACCCATTTTTTCTATTGCATCCTTCCCATCGTGCAATTAGTTTTGGACAATCTTCAGTAGAATGAGTGTTTAGTCAGAAATTATAACACCAAGGCCTCCTTGGAAATGGAAAATTATGAGCAACATGATCCTCTTGATAACAATTTCAGCACTGACCCAGACCTATACCTTTATTTCCCCCCTCTAATTCCACCTCCTCTTGCTTGAGAAGATTCATTACCCGAAAATGCAACAAAATCAAGATGGTCAACCAGAGCATCCAAAGTTTTGCATTTGTCTATATGTTGAGTTTGAGACCCACAAAACTAAGAAAACATGTTATGTAGAATATTGGAATATATATGCAAAATAGGACAAATGTGAGGCACATGAGCATAAGTATGACATATTTCATAATATGGTGTATGTACCTAATAAGGAAGACTAATTAAAATTGGCATGATCCCTATAGTAGTTTTTTATGATGGCAGAGGTTGTCCCATAGACATAGTAGAAGTTCTTGCACTCTGTGACCTCATGCACTCAGTAGTATGATGCCCTTTAATATGAAAAATACTTCACCAAATATGTGGACGGTATTGTCTTGAAACATTTATATCCTTCAATATCTAGGCTATATTAACAATATGATGTTGTAAACCAACAATAGAAAGGTCACTAGAAGTAATGTTTACCCTATAATCGTGAGGATATCCCACCATTGCTTTAATATTCATGGCTTACTATAATGCTTCTTTTATTGTGTTAAGGGAACTAGAGTGAGTGGTAGAAATGCTTTAATGAACTAGTCCTTTTGATGACGTAGATGGATAATATAAGTCAATTTCCTAATTGCATCTATAAAGCATTGCATGCAGTCCCATGCAATCTCTTCCTCTTTTTGTTTCATATCCCATTATGTACTTATGTGGATGGTATGGTCTTGAAACATTTATATCCTTCATTATCTAGGCTATATTAGCAATATGATGTTGTAAACCAACAATAGAAGGGTCACTAGAAGTAATGTTTACCCTATAATCGTGAGGATATCCCACCATTTCTTTAATATTCATGGCTTACTATAATGCTTCTTTTATTGTGTCAAGGGAACTAGAGTGAGTGGTAGAAATTCTTTAATGAACTAGTCCTTTTGATGCCGTAGATGGATAATATAAGTCAATTTCCTAATTGCATCTATAAAGAATTGCATGCAGTCCCATGCAATCTCTTCCTCTTGTTGTTTCATATCCCATAATGTACTTAAATTTGTTACTATGTTTGAGGAACCTTATGTTCAATCATAAATTCTTGTTCAACCAAATCAAGATTTGGATTCTGATTTAGTGTGGAACACTTGATGAACTATCAAATTTCTCTATTTTGTAGAATTGTTTGGAACATGATAATCTCAAAAGTATTAGTGGTTTGTCCCTACCATAAATATGGCTTCCCATAGGTACCAATGTTGTTTTGTATCTTCATCTTGTCAATTGGTGAACTAAGCATAGTAGGTGAATAATCTCGCCACATTCTTGGAAATTGGCATATGACTAGACAAAACTAGAATAAAACCTTGTGTACCTGGTCGTGAAAAAATTTAGATCTTGTTTAAGTTCTAACATCAAAATTACTAGAACTACTTAAATAATCGTCTCTGTATACTCTGTGAACTTTCTAAAATTTTAATGTTTTAACTAGTTTTGAAAAGAAATTGACATGATTTTGATAATGTACCAGGGGTGTTAGGCAAAGAAAAAACTAAACCTCTACCTTATGGATTTTTTCTTAAAGAAATGAATCATCCTCAAGAAATAAACACCTCATGAAGAAATTCATCTCTTCATCCATAAGAGTACTTCGATCAATCATCATGACTAATTGTCTTGGCATTTCTAGTGTTTGGATTCCTTCTGACTCCTGGTGAGCTCCACTTTCTCTATTCTCCTCTCCTATATCATTTCTTCTATCTCCTAATATTTCACTAAAATTATATCCTTCACCTACTTCAATATTATACAACCCTAGGCTACCCATTCCTCCTATCTACAACCCTAGACTGGTCAATTCTTCTCCTATCTAATGTGGTTCTCTTTATAATCTCCTACTAAAAAATATTTTCCTACAACTCATTAGTTTTCTATGTACTTCTCAGTTCTCTAGAATCCCATGCATTTTGTAACTCTTCTAAATCCATCACAATTTCACCCCATCTTCTACAACTAGCTCACATCCCTATGGAAAACCCTACCCTTAATACAAGGGATTTACGCTACCATATTAGTGTCTGGAAATGGAAATAATATTTTTGCCACCATAATTAACTTAATCCACAAGGGAATTTCATTTAACAATCTACCTTGAAACTCATACTTAAACATTGCTTCGATTTTAGAGATAGATTGATGATTCTCCATAGCAAATTCAATGATATAGCCTACCAAATTTATTTGCACCCAAAAATCAAAAGCTCTGGTTAATTCAATATCGAGCCAATGTAAGTTAGTCAAACCAACTGTGGTCCATGTTCTAAATATCTGGTCTGAGTTCCTAGTTCTTGACTTGATATGAAATCTACTCAACCAATGGTATAGCTCATCAGGGAATTTACACCAGAAAATTTAATGTATGAAGGTTCTGCAAATTAATAGGATCTCATTGTTAACCCAATATAAGTTCTTATGTCTCAACTAAGCTTACTGAATAAAAAATGATCCAAACTTCACCTCCCACCATTCCTTAATGATACTATTGAGAATCCTATTCACAATTATCTAGAACCCCACTTGATCATCAGGGTGTTGGAAACAAAACCATTTATTGGTGAAAATTTTTCTTGTAGAGACTTATGGTTCAAATGTAGGGCGCTAACAAAGGTTTTTATCATATTCTAGCACAATGTTGGCGTTTTCATTTCTCTACAAGGGAGAAAATTCTCACCAAGGCATGCCAAAACGTTCAGTGATAGGTGGGCAATTTAGATAGTGACATGTTTTGTCCCATTACATAAACTATACATCAATATTATAATCATTCACAGATGTTCAACCAACCTTGCAAAAAATATATAGACACATAACAAATAATTGAATAAAGCACTTCAAAATTTTTAAAGGGGTCTACAACACATCATTATTATACCATAGGCACGTAGAAATGAGGCCTTGCAATACTTCTTTATATTACTTCAAAGATCAAGTTATTACAATGTTAATCTACAGATACAATGCAAAATCGCTTCAAAATTCCTTCAAGATTAAACGAAACTATGTTACATCACATTATACATAGAGGATTTATATCTCATTCTGATAACATGCAAGCCTATCTTTCTATATCACAACATACAACTCGATCTATGTGCCTAAATATATATATATATATATATATATATATATATATATATATAGACCAAATTAATTGGATCTTGTCAAAGGGAGTAAGCTGGAGAAAATCAAGCAAGAAGGAAATATATCTATATCTATATATATATATATATATATATATATATATATATATATATATATATATATATAGATATATTTCCTTCTTGCTTGATTTTCTCCAGCTTACTCCCTTTGACAAGATCCAATTAATTTGGTCCACCCAAATTTGATTCTTTCAAAATTGGCACCGCAATCCTTCTTCCATTTCCTTGGCAAGTACCAACATATCTTCTTTATTCATCAATTGCCAATTTCTTCTCTTCATTTTCCACTTTCTAGTTTGTTTAATCATTTACATTTTTACTTGTGTTGCTTGTCTCCATGGCTCTTTTCTAGTAAAATTGATAAAAGGTTCTTGCAAAATGATGCGACCAACAATTTCACATAATCCATATCAATCATCTCAATCTCGATCTTCTTCCCATCCCCGCCCTCTCCTCCCTCAATCTCCCTCCCCTCTTTCTCTATCTCCTCCCTCCCAATCTCTTCCCCACACCTTTCTCTTTCCCTCCCCACATTCTATATATGTGTATATCCTTGAACATATTTAGCTTTGTCTCCATCTCTTATTGCCTCTATATCTCTATCTCACCCCCTCCCTCCCTCCTTCTTTTTGTCCCCACCTCACTCCCACATTATCTCTCTCCCTATCTCTATCTCTCTCTTTCTTATACCCCATCCACTCTCTCCATGATCCCCCCTCTCCTTCTCTCTCACTCCACTTCTCTCTCTCTCTCTCTCTTATTCCCTATCTCTCCCTATATTCCTCCATTCTCTCTCCCTATCTCTCTTTCTCGATGTTCCTCCCCATTTCACTCTTACCTCTCTAGCTAACTCCTTCCCTATATATTTTTCTCTCCCTCCCTCTCTCCTTCTCTATTTCTCTATCTCCCCCTCATTCCCTCATTATCTTTCTCCCTCTCCACTACATTTCTCTCTCTCCCTCTCATTATCTTTTTTTTCACTTTCTTCACCCCTAATCTCTATGTCTCTGCATTGATTTACATATTTTCCTATGTCTCTCTATCTCTGCTTTCCTCTTTGTCTCTCCCTCCCTCCATATCCTTCTCTTCCCCCCCTCACTTGCTCACTATATCTTCCCCTCTCTCCCCCATCAAACACTCTCTCTTGTCCTTTCACTCTCTTTCTTTGTCTCTCTTTTATTCCCTCTCTCTCCTCCACCCTTTCTACTTTACGACAATCATGTCCCTCTCTCTCTTATCATATTTCTCCTTTACGCCACTCCTCTACCTTTACCTCGTATTCCATCTCTCACTCCCTCACTATCTCTATCCCTCTCTCCTCCATCACACACTCCATCCCCCTCTATCTTTCTCTTCATCCCTCTCTCTCCACCCTATATATCTATGTCTTTGTCCCTCCTTGTCATTTTATTTGTCTCTCTGTGTCATTGATCCACTTTCTCTCTCTCTCTTTCTCCGCTATATCCCACAATCCATCTCTTTCTCTCACTCTCCCCCCTTTTCCATTTGTATTCTTCTCTCTTCCCCCTACATTCTCTCCATCTCTCTCTCTCTCTCTCTCTCTCTCTCTCTCTCTCTCTCTCTGTCTATCCTTCTCTCTCACCTTATGTTAGGCCCCTATAGTACTAGTGTAACCCCTTATTGTTATTAATAAAACACCCTTATTATATTGATGTACCCATGTAGTGCCCATATTGTTACTATTGTGCCCCATAGGAACCCACTATTTTTATTATTGTGCCCTTACATTATTCTTGTCATGTCGGCTCTGATTATATTATAACCCCTTAGACTCCTATATATAGAAAGGAGGTCTTTTCATTTGTATCATCCAAGAATTGTTCATTTTTGTAATGTAAAGGAGGTTGCCCCCTCGAAGAGGCTGAATTATAAGGCATTGATCTATCTTTTCTATCTTTTTGTGAGCTGGTTTCATAACATTTGGTATCAGAGCTTTGGATTCTAAGGTTTCGCTACTCCAAATAGGTCATCATGGAATTTTCACTATAAATTTTTTTTCTGCGATGTTTCAGAAGCGCAAAAAAAAACCCATTTGAGACGAAATCGCACTAAACCTCGGGTCCAAATTTCAGAGCTTTTTGTGCTATATTTGCAGAGATATGATCTGATGAAGTTAGTCTTTTTGGAGACTCCTGAATTACATTCCAAACAGGTGACCTGGGGAAAATTGTCATAACTTTCTCTCTAAGCATCGTATTGAAATTTTGTAAGAAGGTACAGAAAGAGGACGGATATTAGTTTTTTGTATATATTTTTTAGGGACAAAGGTTGAAACAGTGACAAGTGGCACGTCGTACAAGTTCAATCTACTGAACTAGTCTATAATTAGGCTACTATGGGAGATTTGGCATAACTATTCCTTGCAGAATCCAATTTGGATCAGACTAGTGGCATTACAAAGAGGACACAAAGGGCTATTGCAAGTTGCATTTTTAGAACTTAAAGTTCCAAAAGTACAGAGTTACAGTTGTTTCAAGATCGAGCTCCTAAAATAAAGAAAAAGCAAGATGAGGAAGTTTGATGGCAAGGATCCGGTAAATTGGATACTTTAGATGGAGCAATATTTTGATCTACATGGTGTAACACTATTACAAAAGGTATGTGTTGCATCTTCATATTTAGAACTGAATCAATTTTTATGGTATAAAGGGATTTATTCTCGTAAACAACTTGTTACGTGGTCAATTTTCATGCAGGAAATGATAGCACATTATGAGGATACAAAGAGCGACACCTTCTTTAGAGCAACACCACAACAATTGGAAAGAGTAAAACGACTTTGTTACATATTGGAAAGTAAAATTATGGCAACAAGAAAGTCTACCCCTCACAGCTATAAAGATGCAAGTGTTGTTTCTCCTAGCCTTCCATAACCTATAAGGGTTACACCACAACAATCGGAAGAGAAAAGAGAAAAGGGGCTTTGTTACAATTGTGATAGCAAATGCACTAAAGGTCATAAGTGTGTGGAGAAGAAATTATTTTACATAGAGTATGAAGAGGAGCAAGAAAAGGATCAAGAACCCTCAAAAGAAGAGGATATACGCCAGGAACCAACCATCGACAAAGAAGAAATGAATCCAACCATATCTTGTAATTCATTAGTCGAAATTACCACTCCTCAAACTATCAAGATAGAAGGACATATGAAGAAGAAAAATCTTTAAGAAGTGAAATATCACATCGAGCATCACGAAATGAATCTGACCATATCTTGTAAAGGATTGGAAGAAATTACCACTCCTCAAACTCTAAATATAGAAGGACATATCAAGAAGAAAAAGGTTCAAGCAATGAAAGATCACATCGAGCATCAACAACAAGTTCTCCAACTTTTAAAGGATAATGCCACTTTAGTGCAAAATCAAATGAAACAATAGGTAGATCAACATTGTAGTGAAAAATGTTTTCATGTAGGTGATTGGGTATTTTTACTGCTACATCTCAAGCAAGCTATTTATGAAAAGGAAATGTTAGAAATAATACATGCACTTAAGAAATGGCGACCTTACCGAATGGTAAGACACTTCAAGGTAAAAATGGATCATGATAGTCTTAAATACTTTTTAGAACAACTATTATCTTTAGAAGAACAGAAAAAATCTGTCACAAATATGTTTGGTTATGAGTTTGACATCATCTATAGGAAATAGAAGCAAAATTTTGTTGCAGATGCACTCTCAAGAAAAGGATGAGGATGTGGAAGCATTATTTTGCGCTATTTCTATTATCCAACCAGATTGGATAAATGAAGCAAGGGATGAATGGAATAAGGATGAAGAAGTATGGCCACTTATTCAAAAGTTGTAAAAGATCCCAATTCAAACAATATTGCAAAAAATTGAAGAGGAAGGAAAAATCATATTAGAACCTAGAGAAGTAACAGAAACAAGAACCTGAAAGCTACGAAATCGATTAATTTCAGAGTATCTCATCAAGTGGAAGAACTTACCCGCTGAAGATTCCACATGGGAGGACAAGAATTTTATACATAAGCATCAAGAACTACTCAAGCATTGAGGACAACACTTTTTGAAGGAGAGGGGCATGTTAGGCCTCTATACTACTAGTGTAACCCCTTATTGTTATTAGTACAACCCCCTTATTATATTGATGTACCCATGTAGTGCCCATATTGTTACTATTGTGCCCCATAGAACCGCACTATTATTATTATTGTGCCCTTACATTATTCTTGATGTGTTGGCTCTGATTATATTATGACCCCTTAGACTCCCATATATAGAAAGGAGGTCTTTTCATTTGTATCATCCAAGAATTGTTCATTTGTGTAATGTAAAGGAAGTTGCCCCCTCGAAGAGGCTGAATTATAAGGCGTTGATCTATCTTTTCTATCTTTTTGTGAGTTGGTTTCGTAACACTCTATATCACCACCTCTCTCTCTCTCTCTCTCTTCTTCTCTCTATATCTCTCATCTCTCAATATTCCTCTCCTCCCCCTATGTTTTTGCCCCCCTCTCTCTTTCTCTCGCCCTACACTCTATCTCTTCATTTCCTCTTATAAGTTTGTATTTGTTTCTCTAATTATTATTCGATATCTATCTTCATCTCCCTCCCTCTCTCATTCTCTCTCCCCCTCATTGCCTCACTATCTCTCTCCCTTTTTCCCTTATCACTCTTTCTCTCTCTTTACATTTCTATATCTCACTTTGTCTCTCTATTCTTTCCTCTCTCACCCCTCTTTACCCCTCAAACTAGTTTTATCCCTCTCTATATTTTCCTCCCCCCCTCTTTCCCTTCCATCTCTATCTATATCCCCATCCTTCTCTCCCCCTATCCCTTGCTCCCTCACTGTCTATATCCCTCTCCCCCATCTCTCTCTCTCTCTCTCTCTCTCTCTCTCTCTCTCTCTCTCTCTCTCTCTCTCTCTCTCTCTCTCTCTCTCTCTTTCCATGTCACTCTTACTTCTCCCTCTTATTACATCTCTCTCCCTCTATCTCCTCCCTCTAGATCTATTTCAATATCACTCTCTCTCTCACCTCCCCTCACTCTCTTTGCCTCCTCTCTATCTCTATATATTTGCCCCTCCTTATCTTCTTATATACACATATCTATCTCACCACCTCTTTCTCTCTCTTTATCTCCCTTCACATCCTCTCTCCTCTCCTTCCATTCTCTTAATTTTTCCCTCTTCATTTATCTCACTTCATATCTCTACCTTCTCTCTATTGGTTTTTCTATATCTTTATCTTCTTACACTCTCTCACCTTTTTTCTCTCTCTCATATCTCGGTATCCTTCCCTCCTTTTCTCTCACTTTCTTTCCCCACCTCTCTTTATCTCTCAATTTCCAATTATACATTTGTTTGTGTGTATATATCTTTTCTTCCCTCTTTGTCTCTTTCTCCCTCCCTCTCTCCTCCTCTTCCTTACTATCTCTATCCATCTTTCTCCCATCAATCTCTATCATTCTTCATCTCTCCCTCTTTATCCCTCTCCTCGTCCCTATATTTCCTCCCATTATATATGTATCTATCCCTATATTTCTTATTATAAATCTTTTTATCTCATGCTATACGCCTCCAATTGTCTCTACATCTCTCTGTCTTTATCTCTCTCTCTCTCTCTTTCTCCTTATCTACTTACCTCTCACTCTGCCCCTCTTCCACTTAGTCTACGACTCTCTCACTCTTTCCCCCCTCTTTCCCCCTCACACCCTTCTCTCACTCTCTATTTCACCATCCCATCCTCTCACCTCTCTCCATATTTCCCTTACTAGCTCTCTCTTAGTCCCTCTATGTCCTTCTATCTATCCCCACTAGCTTTTTTTTTATCTACTCCCTCCCTCCTCTCTCCCCCCCTTAGTATCTCTCCCTCTCTCTCTCACTCTCTCTCTCTCTCCATCCATCTATCCATCTCACTCTCCCTCTTCCTTCATATTCCTTTCACTATCCATCCTCTGTATCTATCTCTCCATCCCCCTCCCCCTTTCTCTATTTCTCTATCTCTCCCTCCCTCACTCAGTTTATGCTTCACAATAACACCCCCCTCTCTCTCTCCTTATATATATAGAGATATATATATATATATATATATATATATATATATATATATATATATATATATATATATATATATATATTGTGTGTGTGTGTGTGCGTTTCTCCTCTATTCTTCCTTTTCCCCTCTACCTTCCCTTTTTCACTCTCTGCACTTGCCAAAACCCACAACCATTTTCAATGTTTTAAAGTCATTATTTACAGGAATATACACATGTTCCTAGCATTAGAAATGCACATGTTTTTGGAAGTAGGAATGTGCATACATAATTGCTAATAAAACTCACACGGGCTAGGAATGCATGTGTTTTCTTTTTTTTCTTTAATTTAAGTTTTTCGTAGTGAGAATCTTATGTGCATGGGGACTAGGTTGCTTTGGATATAGGTTTTTATGGACTAAAGTACCTATAAACTTCAATCTTTGTGAAAATACATATATTTCTATATTTGACATTATTTTTCTATAATCTAGAATATATATATATATATAATCTATATTTTTTGTCAAACTTCATACGCATAGAGAGTTTATGTGTAGATTCTAAATATATAATTTTTAAAAAAATCAATGTTCGATAATAGTATAGACATTTTGAAGGACTTGTAATTTCAAGGATATAATTATTTTCAATATACACACACACACACACACACACAAACATTGTAATAATTTTTGAAAAAATATAGAGGCAAAGAACAATCTGTTCTCTATCGCTCCAAAAGTTTTTGTAGTAGGATTCCATCATTTATATACTCAAATATTTCACTAATTGAAACATATGTGTTAAATTTTGGATTACTAGAAACGTATGCATCAAAATTTATTTCTGGTTTTTTAGTCATACTCTCAACAATATAGACATTTTCTAGTTGTTTTCCCTAAAACCATGTTTTATATTGTCTTATGTCATGGAGTTAATGAATTTGATATTATGACAATTAATAAATACTGGCACAACCACATTAACAAATGTGGTTTATAAATGTTGATAGGCATATATCAACCACAATTTTAAATACACATCAATATACAATGTATATCAATGTACACTAAAGTACTCAACTATATATACACTAATGTGTATATTAATGTACTTAAGTACATATACATTATTCTTATGAACACAAATGTATATTAATTAAAAGGCATTGATGTATAGTAATGTTTACACATGGAAACAATAGTGACAAGGTACATTAATGCACTACCAAAAACACATGAAATTTATCAATGCCATTGATATAGGGTTTTAAAGTAGGGTTTAACATTATTCCCTTGATTTTATAATTCCTTTGGGGTTTTAATTCTAAAAATTCAATAAATTATAATATGAAGGAAAATATAAACCCAAGGGGTTAATAATAACCTTGTTGGTTTTCAATATCAATCCCTTAAGTTACAAAATATCTAGTAAATATATTACTACTATCATTATTAATAAATGTTATTAGCCTAAATGATTAATTCTACAACCCATGCGTTTTGAAAACCCAAAAAATTAATGTTATAAAACCAAGGTATATAAACCAGCACATAAATGTTATAAACCGAAAGAAATAGTAAATTGAATGGATCAAAACCAAAAACACAAGGGATTATAAACCCAATCGAATAATACTAAACCCAATGGATAAATATTACAAACCCAAGACATAAATATTAAAACCCTTAAACAAACGTGTTTAACCTCAGAGTTCACCACGGTAGATTTTGGACTAAATACGCATTTTTACAATGCAAAGCTACGCTATGGTTGACTATGGTTGAGTACCTTTGGGACAAGCTTTGTCACAATGTGACATCGAACAATGGTTGACCATCGTTGATTTTTCTATTGAGACAATATTTGTCATTATGCGACATTGAACCATGGTTGAGCATGGTTGAGAATGTCATGTTGTATAGAGAGACAATCCTTCTTGCAATAACAAAAATGGCTTTATAATCCTTTGGCATTTTAAAACTAAAAACCTAAGGAATTATGAACCCAATGGATTATAATCGAAAGGGAAATATAAGCCCAAGGGGTTGATAAAAACCCCTTGGCTTTACAATATCAATCCATTGGGTTAGTAAATATCTAGTAAAGATATTACTACTATTAATAATAAATATTATTATTTTAAACCCAAGTGATTAAATCTAAATCCCATGTGTATTGTAAACCCAAGGGAATAATATTAAACCCAAGGAATCATACTACAAATTGAAGTGCGTACGCCTAAGAAAATAAAGTGAAGCAATTACGTTGGTCAACCCAACTAAAGTTAAAGTGAAGCAATTACCACAATAGCGACAATGAATTATAAGAAAAAAGGAAAAATATTAAACCCATGGTAGAGATATTATAAATCTATGTATATAGACCAAAGCACAAATAAAGAAAATCCATGCTTATTATAAACCAAAATTCATTCAACAATACTAACAAGAAAGCCGAATGTTTCAAAAATGCATGAAAAAAATTCAATACAATGGAAGAATATTAAAGAGTATGAAAAGATAAAAGGTCAAACAAAATTCAAAAACTATTTAACACATGACAACAAAAATGACAAGCAAATCGAATTTCCTAACATTTAAACCCGAAAAAGAAATATTTTATTGACATTTATTATTTAGAGATTTATTTTGCATCTCTTAACATCTACAGATTGTACAACGAAAATGAAATTGAAATACTCAACCATAACAAAACTATTTCATGTGAGCCTCTTCCAAATCACACCCAGAACGGTGACAAAAGAAACACCAATTGAAATTAGAATGATAATGCTCATGATACTTTACAATTTCCAACTAATCCCTTCATGTTTCCCTCACAGATTCACTTTGGTGAAAATAATACAAGGTTTCCACATCTGAATTCATTACATCCAACATACGAATACGCTCATCAATAAAACAAGGATGGAAGACATGTTTCTTATCTAAACTTTTACGAATGTAAAAAAACAAACCTTATGGTTGTAGCAATAGATTTGATCACTTTAATGTAACAAATGTCGTCATGGTTGTCCATATTTGCATTTCAATGATAGAAAGATACAATAAAAAATAGTACATAAGCAAAGAAACAAACAAATATATAGAAACACATAATAGTTAGAGTTTTTTTCGTTTTTGTATTTTCTTTTATAACCAATAAAAAAATTATTGAACATAAATCTAATACCATTCAAAATAAGGTGACAAGAAAGAAAAAATGGAATTACTATTATATCTAGTAAAATATCTAGTAAAAATATGAAAAGAAAAATATCTAGTGAAGATATGACTACTATTACTATTATAATCAAAAGGAAAATATCTAGCAAAGATATTACTAAAATTATTGATTGTACAACCATAGTGTTTAATTATAGAAGCCATAGGTATTATAAACCCAAGGAAATATAATTATAAAACCAAGGTATATAAACCCTTATATATTTTCTTTAAAACCCCAAAAAAAATAATGGTCCTAAATGAAATAACATTAGAAAAATGGAGAAAAGATAGCAGAAACCATATCAAAGACCCATGTAATATCTTCCAAATGCTAAATTTACTGACTTTATCAATAAAAAAATCTATTCAAATGATGAAAAAGTAGGACAAAGAAATTATCAATCTGCATACAAAAAATTGCAAGAAACAACAAGAATTATATAGAAGTATTCATCTTTTTCTCAAAGGCATGCAAAAACACTAAACCATTCGAACAATATTATACCCTCCGAATATGAACTGTAACATTAATAAACCCAAAAAATTGATAATATAAACCAAGGTATATAAACCGTACGATAAATATTACAAATGCTAAGAAATAATAAACCAAAGGGATTAATACTAAAAACCCAAGGAATTATAAACCCAAGGGAATTATATTAAACCCAAGGGGAGAAAATTACAAACCCATGGTATATAACCATAAGATGCACGTGATCTTTTTCCAAGAATTCAATATGAGAAATTTAACCCAAAAAAACTAAAACTAATAACTAAATCATGATAGGAAAAAACATAAACCATCAATATCATTTCCAGCCACTCTGCCACACTAGTGAACTTAGTTCCGGATAAAAAACCTCAAAATGATATAGACTTCAATCACTCCTCCTCTTTTTTTCTTAGTGTAACATAAGCATTGTTTGTCATTTTTTCATAACACTGATAAGAAAAAGGTGGTGAAATCTATAAACCATCAGTCGATTTGACTCTTGATATAGCTATAAATGTCAAACCCTACCTCTCTCTATCTCCAATATCTACTGTGGCTATTCAAAAGTCATCCCCTATGACTTGTGTCTTGTCAATTCCCATGCCATTTTTAAAGGAATTTTTCTAAGGTTCCCTCTAACAATAGGTGTTATGGGCACAACATCAGGACAATCATCATTGAATGGAACACCAATGTACTTCTCAAAAATAACTATAGAAAATTGTGGAAGTTGAGGGGGGTATGTACCAGATGAATAAAGGATATCTTCTACACACCCAACAACACCATTTACCAACCTAGCTTCCACCCACAAATTACAAGAATAGCATGATGACCACAATGCAAGAATACCTCACAATCCAACACATCATCATCACTATAAACAATCTTCAATTTCCTACCAAATTCCACAACACATCTTAAAACTGAGAAATTAAAGGATTTGATCATTTTTCTATTTTTCAAATTAATGAGATCATTTATTGCAAACAAGTGAACTGAATAATGAAATAAAACATTTTCCTGACAATCCAAGAAACTATCCACATGTGTCATAAGAAGATACCAATCATCTAAATATGGCTCCACATTAATTATATTTGTTAAATATTATGAAAAGATGCCTGCTTAATATCATCTCCCTGTTTCCTATAAATTTGATCCAAAGTGACAACAATGTTGAATCTTTCCCTATCAATTCCCCACCCTATTTCCTTATCTTTCTCAATTTTTCACTATCACTCATTCTCTCACTTCACTCGCCAAGTTATTCTTCACCCATTCCCTACTATATCTCTCTCTCACCCCCCAAAGCCCTCTAATCTTCCCTCTCTTACCTTCCTCAAGCACCCTCCCCCAGGACCCCAAACTGCCTCACACATTTCCCACAAACTCATTCTTCCCCACCTCTCTCTCTTCTTTTCCCCTCTACCTTCCCTCTCTTGCTCTCTGCACTTGCCCAAACCCACCTTAACCATTTTCAGTGTGCTAAAGTCATTATTTACACATCATATGTAGTTTTTCCTAGCATTATAAATGAACGTGTTTTTGGAAGTAGGAATGTGCATACATAATTGCTAATAAAACTCACACGAGCTAGGAATGCATATGTGTTTTTTTATTTAAGTTTTTCCTAGTTGGAATCCTATGTGCATGGTGACTTGGTTGTTTTGGATATAGGTTTGGTTGGACTAAAATACCTATAAGCATCAATTTTTGAGAAAATACATATATTTCTATATTTGACATTATTTTTCTATAATCTGGAAAACTATATATAATCTATATTCTCCATGAAACTATTTAAGTGTATAGAATTTATGTGTAGATTTTAAATATATAATTTAATAAAATCGATGTTTGATAATGATACACATTTTTTGAAGGACTTGTAATTTCAAGGATATAATGATTTTCATTATATACACACACACACACACACACGGGGTAATAATTTTTGAAAAAATATACAGGTAAAGAACAATTTGTTCTCTATAGTTCCAAAAAAATTTGTAGTTGGATTCCATCATTTATATACTCAAATCTTGCACTAATAGAAATATATGCATTAAATTTTGGACTGCTAGAAATGTATGCATCAAAATTTATTTTTGGGTTTCAGTCATGCTCTCAACAATATAGACCTTTTTGAGTTGTCTTACTTAAAACTATGTTTTATATTGTCTTATGTCATGGAGTTAATGAATTTGATATTATGAGAATGAATAAATACTAGCACAATCACATTAATAAATTTGGTTTATAAATTCCAATAGGCGTATATCAACAACATTTTTAAATAACGTCAATATACAATATTGTCCATATATTCTATATGAACTTATGCATTTATATGAAGTTAACTATATACAATGTATATCAATGTACATAAAGTAGTTAACTCTATATACGCTAATGTGTATATTAATGTTCTTAAGTACATATACATTATTGTTATGCACACAAATGTATTTTAATTAAATACATTGATGTATAGTAATGTTTACACATGACAACAACAATGACAAGGTACATTAAGGAACTATCAAAAACACATTAAATTTATTAATTTCATTGATATATGGTTTTAAATTAGGGTTTAACATTATTCCCTTGATTTTATAATCCCTTTGGGGTATTAATACTAAGAATACAATGAATTATAATATGAAGGAAAATATAAACCCAAGGGGTTAATAAAAACCTTGTTGGTTTACAATATCAATCCCTTTGGCTACAAAATATCTAGTAAACATATTACTACTATTATTAATAATAAATATTATTAATCTAAGCGACTAATTCTACAACCCATATGTTTTGTAAACCCAAGGAATTAATGTTATAAAACCAAGCTATATAATCCCTTGGATAAATATTATAAACCCAAAGAAATAATAAACCCAATGGATCAAAATGTAAAACGCAAGGGATTATAGACCCAAGAGAATAATACTAAACCAAATGGATATATATTATAAACCGAAGACATAAATACTAAAACCCTTAATTAAACACGTTTAACTAGAGTTCGCCATGGTAGATTTTGGACTACATAAGCATTTTTACAATGCAAAACTGGGCTACGGTTGACTATGGTTGAATACATTTGGGACAAGCTTTGTCACAATGCAACATTGGACAATGGTTGATTTTGCTATTGAGAAAATATTTGCCATTATGTGAAATTAAATCATGGTTGACCATGGTTGAGAATGTCATGTTGTA
The DNA here is from genome assembly GCA_031772625.1 of Pinus tabuliformis. Classification (NCBI taxonomy): domain Eukaryota; kingdom Viridiplantae; phylum Streptophyta; class Pinopsida; order Pinales; family Pinaceae; genus Pinus; species Pinus tabuliformis. Next base: position 517,202,783 of record CM062818.1, read on the forward strand.
CAAAGAGACAATCCTTCTCGTAATAACAAAAGTCGGGTTTATAATCCTTTGGAATTTTAATTCTAAAAACCTAAAGAATTATAAACCGAAGGGATTATAATTGAAAGGGAAATATAAGTCCAAGGGATTGATAAAAACCTGTTGGATTTACAATATTAATTCATTGGGATAGTAAATATTTAATAAATATATTACTACTATTAATATTAAATATTATTATTGTAAATACAAGTCATTAAATTTACAACCCTTGTGTATTGTAAACCCAAGGGAATAATATTAAACCCAAGGAATTAATATTATAAAACCAAGGTGTATAAATCCTTGAATAAATATTATAATCTAAAAGAAATAATAAACCCAAGCAATCATACTAAGGAATGAAGGGATTACAAGCCTAAGAAAATAAAGCGAAGCAATTGTGTTTGGCAACTCAACTAAAATTAAAGTGAAGCAATTACCACAATAGTGCCAATGAATTATAAACAAAAAGAAAAATATTAAAAACATGGGAGAGATATTATAAATCTATGTATACAAACCAAATCACAAATAAAGAAAATCCTCGCATATAATAAACCAAAATTCATTCAACAATACTAACAAGAAAGCCAAATGTTTCACAAACACACAAAAAAATATTCAATACAATGGAACAATATTAAAAAGTATGAAAAAATCAACTATAAAAAAATAAAAAGTCAAACAAAATTCACAAACAATTTAACACATGACAACAATAATAACAAGGAAATCGAATTTCCTAACATTTAAACCCCAAAAAAAAAATTGCCATTTATTATTTAGATATTTATTTTTCGTCTCTTAGCATCTACAAAATTTACAAGGAAAATGAAATTGAAATACTCAACCATAACACAACTATTTCACATGAGCCTCTTCCAAAACACACCTAGAACGGTGACAAAAGCAACACAAATTAGCATGATAATGCTCATGATACTCAACGCTTTCCAAGAAATCCCTTCTCGTTATCGTCCTAGCTTCACTTTGGTGAAAATGATAAAAGGTTTCCACAACTAATTTCATTACATCCGACTCACAAATACACTCATTAATAAAATAAGGATGGACGCCATGTTTCTTATCTAGACCTTTGCGAATATATGAAACAAACCTTATGGTTTCAGGAATAGATTTGGTTTCTTTAATGTAATAAATTCAATCATGGTTATCGATATTTTCATTTCAATGATAGAAAGATACAATAAAAATTAGTACATAAACAAAGAAACAAACACATCATAGTTAGAGTTTTTTCATTTTTCTATTTTCTTTTATAGCCAAGCAAAAAATTATTGAACATAAATCTAATACCATTTAAGATAAGTAGAGAAGAAATAAAAAATGGCATTACTATTATATCTAGTAAAACATCTAGTAAAAATATGAAAAAGAAAATATCTAGTAAAGATATTACTACTATTACTATTATAATCAAAAGGAAAATATCTTCAAAGATGTTACTTCTATTATTAATAGTACAAATGTAGTGTTTAATTATAAAAGCCCTAGGTATTATAAATGCAAGGAAATATAATTATAAAACCAAGGTATATAAATCCTTATATATTTTCTTTAAAAACCTAAAAAAAATAATGGTCCTAAATGCAATAACATTATAAACAAGGAGAAAAGGTAGCAAAACCAAGTTAAATTTAACCAATCAGAGAACAAAAACACCACCAGCAAATCAAAGACCCGTGCAATATCTTCCAAATGCTCCATATACTGACTTTATCAATACCAAAATCTATTCAAATGATGAAAAATCAGGAAAACGAAATTGTCAATTTGCATACAAAAAATTGCAAGAAACAATAATGATTATATAGAAGTATTCATATTTTTCTCAAAGGCATGAAAAAACACTAAACCATTCGAAAAGAATTATACCCTCCGAATATGAACCGTAACATTAATAAACCCAAAAAATAGATAATATAAACAAAGGTATATAAACCTTATGATAAATATTACAAATGCTCAGAAATAATAAACCAAAGGGTTTAATACTAAAAACCCAAGGAATTATAAACCCAATAGAATTATATTAAACCTAAGGGGAAAAAATTACAAAACCAAGCTATATGAACCCTAACACGCACGTGATTTTTTTCCAATAATTCAATATGAGAACTTTAACAAAAAAAAAACAATACTAATAGCTAAATCATGGTAGGAAGATACATAAACCATCAATATCATTTGCAACCACCCTTCCACACGAGTGAACTTAGTTTTGGATAAAAATCCCCAAAATGATATAGACTTTAATCGCTTCTCCTCTTTTTTCCTTAGCGTAACATAAGCATTGTTTTTCATTTTTGCATAACACTGATATAAAAAGGTGGCAAAATCCCCAAAGCATCAATCAATATCACTATCTATATAGTAGTAAATGTCAAACCATGCCTCTCTCTATCTCCAATATCTATAGTGGCTCATTGAAAAATCATCTCTTGTTACTTGTGTATAGTCAATCCCCATGCCATTTTACAAGGAAGTTGTCTAAGGTTCCCTCTAACAATAGGTGTTATGGGCACAACATTAGGACAGTTTTTGTCAAATGGAACACCAATGTCCTTCTCGGAAATAACTATAGAAAATTGTGGAAGTTGAGTGGACTATGCGCCATATAAATAAAAGATATCTTCTTCATACCCAACAACACCATTTACCAACTCAGCTTCCACCCACAAATTACACGTAAGGATGAAACGCTGACCACAACGCAAAAAGACCTCATCATTCAACACATCATTGTCACTATCAACAATCTCTGATATCCTACAACATTTGACAACACATCTTAAAACTGGTAAATTCAAGAATTTGAGCATTTTTCGATTGTGCAAATTAACGATATCATTCACTGCAAACAAGTGAATTGAATAATCATATAAAACATTTTCCCCATGATCCAAGCAACTATCCACACATGTCATAAGAAGATACCAATCATATAAATAAAGCTTCACATTTATTATTTTCGTTAAATATTGTGAAAATATGCTTGCCTAGGATCATCTCCCTCTTGCCTATAAATTTTATCCAAAGTGACAACAATGTTGAATCTTTCCCACAACACTTTCGCGGTTGTTCTTCGTGCATACATGCGTTTATCCTTCACTGAAGGAAGTTGGCCAAGAACACCTATAAGAATCATTGATCTGCCACCAAAAGGAGAATATTTCCTTTCGAGAAAGGCTTCTTGTAAATGTGAATATATTTGCATAAACAACCTTGGCCTAACAAAGTTCATTTCATCAATTAAAATATAACTAACGTGCCTCATTTCTACATAGAAATTTCTTACAGATTGACCATTTAGTTGTTTCATATTTCTAATAGGTATTTTCAAAGCATAGTGTATTTTTTTGGTGTATATTAAAAGCAGTTAAACCAGTTGGAGCGAGCAATAGTATTGGACTTTTTTCACACATCGTTGAAGTTCAAAGAGCATGAAAAATACAATGAATATGAGTAGATTTTCCCGTTCCAATAGTTCGTTGAATAATTATTAGAAAAATATCATCATCCCAAGCATTAACAAAGTGGAAAAACATAATTTCGAATGTCGCATGTTGTTTCTCTGATAAAGATGAAGGCAAGAAATTTGTCTCCCTAATAGAATCCATATTAAGAACACTGAATGACTTTGCGTCTTGTATAAAATGGATTTGTTGTTCAATAATTTTATCTGACAACATTTATTCTGCCAATTATGGTGAATATCAAAGACCCTTCTGCCAAGATTCTGAAGATCTGAAATGTGTACCTTGTTTGGCATAACTATTCGAGAAAAAGTTTTCCACTCTTCAAAATCTCGATCAACATTTTCCACATGCACTACAACCTCAACATCTTCTTCATTATTTTCATTTTTTGGAGTGAGGTCAACATGCCACACATTATATCTAAAATACCTCTAGCTCTTAATGATTGTTTCTCTTGTGAGCCCAATATCCAAAGCAATGTCACAAAATGGCTTGCACAACAAAAACTTTATCCAACAAAAAATTTCGAACTCTTCAAAATCTCCATCAGGAAAAGCATAAAAACATGGCCATACATGAACAACAACATGGACATATTGTTCTTTAGATTTCTCGTGTCTACACCTAGCATCAAAACTCCATGATCTTGTTGTTTCAATCAGGCACAAATGGCCCAAAAAATGGGGCCTCGTTTGATACATCTCGACAAAATTGTTCCCACAAGAAATGTCATTAGAATGTACTATAAGCCTTTGGTAAAATAATTTCCCAATGTTCAAAGGGAATAATTTATGACTACAAACAACAAGAGGAAACTTTAACAACATATGGAAACTTTCTTATGCTCCAATGTCATGCTCAACAATTGTTTCAGCAAGGAACCTTCTATATGCAAACAATGCAGGAGCATCACATGCACTACCAAAAGAAACTCTTGTCAACATATCATGATAACTTTCAGATCTTCTTTCTACCTTTGAAGCATACTTCACAATATATTTCAACATAGCATGACGAGAAACAATAGGTTGACAATCAACATTTTCTCACCACATAGTCAAAAGATCTGCATTGTGAACATTTAAACGATCATCATTCTGAGGAGGTTCATATTTTTCCCCATTTTTCATCCATATAAAAACTTGAATTTGCACAAACCTCCCCTGGAGCTTCGTATGGGTAGGAAAGGATTGAACCGTTCTTTCTCAAACATGAATCTACACTACATTTCATGTGTCCCTAGACTCAATTGACCAAACTGACATAATATTCTTCAACATTACAGGAAAAAAATTGATGGGTATTTAAGAGGCATGGATCATCATTCACACTTCTAGGGATCATCACATTTCAACGATGTATGTCACATAGATTCGAAGTTGTCACATATTTGTCAAAAAACTGCTTTATTTCATTAAGACTCAAAGAGTTAGACCAATCCATTCTCTCCATGTCAGGAGCTCCACACAACCAAAGGAACTTGTGGATGTATGTAGAGCCTCTATGTTGCCACTCATATATGAAAAAAAACACATGCAATCAAGAAATATAAACAAAAAAACAATTCTAAACATTTTGTTCAAACTTCATCAAGACATAACAAAAACACACGAGAACAAACATGTATCAAAAATATCTCGCCCCGAGATATTCTATAAAAAAAGCATCACCAAAAATAGTGAATCTTTGTCACGTATAATTAGCAACAATATATGGATACTAAATAACCTTAGAAATGTTTCTCACATGCTCATTTTGATGTCCACATTGGCTATTAAAAAGCATAACACTATGCAAGTTTGACTAGTTTGTGTCAGTTGCAGTTAACATAAAAGACAAAGTAGGGCAACCCAATTGGGTGATCATGTCAGTGAGATCATACCGACACTTTTTCTAATATGCCCTTGTGCCCTTAAGAGAGGAACCAAAATGCATCAATTTTTCAGCCAATTTATTGTTTGGCAAATCACGAAGTTCTTGACGCAATTCTTCAACAGTAGAAGGTGCATTTTCATGTAAACCCTTCTTCAAAAAGAAAAATGTGTTCCCTGACTACAATGTTGCATAATCATATTCAAAAGAGTGTACTTAAATCTAGGATGGACTCCAAATATTTTATCATAATATCTAGGTAGGTGGAAACCATATTCATGCATTTCAATGTTGCAAATATGTGGATGCAACCAATGAGCGTCTCCAGTCGGGAAAAAAGTCGGGAATTCCATGTCTAGTAACCCTTCTATATGACATTCCAATATATGGCCATTTGCAAGCCTCTGTGTCTATAGCTTCTACATTAAATAATGAATCCATACAGGTGAGGAGAGTTTTTAGATAGAGGAGGAATGACCTGTTATAGAGTTTTGTCAACCCAACATTTTGAGCTACTAAGTGAGTCCATCATCACGGGATGCGTCAATAGATATTCTAAAGATTTTAGTGAAGTATCCATGAGCTATATTTTAGGTTATATATATATATATATATATATATATATATATATATATATATATATATATATATATATATATATATATATATATATATATATATATATATATATATATATATATATGTTATGAAAGAAGTAATCTAAGAAATTAGGTCGGCCAATATCCATTTAGTTTGTTAATATTGATAATTTTATTTTTATTATTTATTTAATTTTTTAATTAATTAATTAATTAATTCCTTAATTGTTTAATTATAATTCCAATATAATTATTAATTATCTATTTGTTTAATTAGTTCCCTAATATAATTATTAATTAATTAATTATTAATTTGTTTAGTTAAATAATTAAATTGTTTAATTTATTAATTAAATTGATTAATTGATTAATTAATTGTTTAATTAATTATTAAATTTAATTAATTAATTAATTAATTAATTTGTTTGATTCATTAATTAATTTGTTTATTTAATTACTTTGTTTAATTAATTTCCTATAATTAAATTTTATTTTTATTTTTTATTTTTATATAGATTTTTTTTCTTTTTTTTTTTTTTTAAGGAGGCTGTAAGATAATGTTTCTTTGTTGTTTTCATTTTTATATTTAATTATTTTTTTAATGAGAGAGGAGTGATTAAATTATTAAAAGGGATATGAGTTAATTATTGATTCTTTAAGATTTCAAGGGTTTCCAGGTATTGCTTAGTTTTAATCCATCATCTCGGTTCAAGTTGTTCTTCCTTTTTTCTATTTCAATTGCTTCTTTGATTTTCCTTTTAAGATAATGGTCTTCTTTTCTAACTAGTTTGACTTCTTCCATGTCGATGTAATGAGAGGAAGAATGAACATGTTCTGTTAAGGCTGATTTAATTAATTAATTTAATGAATTAATTAAACTAATTAATTAATTAAAAATAAATAAATAAATAATAAAAATAAAATTATGAATATTAACAAACTAAATGGATAATGGCCGACCTAATTTCTTAGATTACTTCTTTCATAACATATATATATATATATAACCTAAAATATAGCTCATGGATACATCACTAATATTTTTGGAATATTTATTAACACATCCCGTGATGAGGGACTCACTTAGTAGTCTGAAACGTTGGGTTGACAAAACTCTATAACAGGTTATTCCTACTCTATCTAAAAGCTTCTATATTTTCAATAAATATTCTTATTCGATCAACCTCCATGAAATCATTAGGCATGTGTGATAAAACGATGATGGATGGAACCACAAAGCATTATCACCCTCTCTTTCCATGTCCTCTTGAACCCTACTTGGTTCGTCTAGATTTCTATTGACATGTTGTAGCATGTTTTTACATATCAGTAAGTATCTCTTGGAGAGCTGCAATTGAGTCAATATCAATTTCAACATCCCTATATTATTTATCCATTTAGATTTTGTAAATAAATGCATCCATCACTCATTTTCTCCTCATGTAGCATTCATAATATCTCAATTCAACACCATGTCTTCTCACAATAACATAATCAAGTTGTTGAACACATCGAGAAATTTTATTTGAAATCATGGATATATGTTGTGGAAAGCTTATTATATGACCACTATATTTACATTAACCATTACGAGCATGTGACACTTGCATTATTGGATTCACCCTTGCTATTAGCATTTCTTCCACTTTTGTCAAAACTCTTAGAACTTCAAGCTACTCACCTGGATCCATGTTGTTAAAACGAGAAAAATGATGTGAGCCTTTCTCCCCTCTACACCTTTTACAAATGGGCCCTTCATGCCATCTTAGAACTTGTATACCTAGATAACATTCATTACACACTTGGCACATTTGCACAACATATACGTCATCAACCCTGGAATAAAATTTTCTATGTGCTTCAAGAATGTCATTGCTAAAATGAAAACAACCAGCTTCGTTCCCCCTACCAAAAGGCATTCAAACCTGTCGATGATAAAACAATCGGGGTTGTTGTAGAATGAGAAAAGTTAGAACCCTTAGTATTTATCATATTTGAGATGAAATTTATTTAGAAGCTTCCTTAAGAGGAGAAATATAATATTGAATTCCAAATATAACTCATAGATGCATTAATATTTGGCTTTAGTAGCGAACATTATATACACATGCAATTTTATAAGTAATTTTTAGTATATCAGATAGAAGAAATAAAGAGGCGATAAAACCAACAAACAAGCCTTAAACTTAAGAATATTGTTCAATGAAGTTCAACGTGAAATGAATGTTAAGTATTTTTAAATGAAGTGCTAAGATACATGGAGCACATTTTAAGGATAATAATTCACATTAGTTATAAGAATATTTAATCAACAATAGACCTAGATGAATCCATAAATCCATGAAAACATATCCAATAGCTGCTATTACATGTAATCTGAGAAGAAGAGTGAGAACATATGGAACAAACACAATAATAAATACATACTTCACATTTATATGACCTAGAATCACCAGAAACATTCATTAATATTCCACAGAGCATACACTTCATTGAAAACTTACAAATATTCTCTCTTGGAAAACCAAAATTTTGAACCTCTAGTTCTGTATCATAAATTGTTTTTATGGAGCCTCAAAGGGAGAGCACATTACAAAATATTCTTTTTTGATTTGGCAGTTAATCATCATAAAAAAAATTAGTGTTCTTAGTGGCACAACTGTACTAACCGAATTCTAACTGACATAGTTTCTTCTAAAATAAAATATTTACATATAATATAAAATCAAAGTGTCATGATTGACAAGATCAACAACATCCTTAGTCATGATAAACAGGTTATGGAGGTAGCATCGCTAGGTTGATGATCTAAAGCAGAAGAGGATTGAAAAATTACTCATACATTTTCCATAGTGCTAGAGTTGGTAGAGGAGCATGAAAGAATCATTGATATGTGATCTTGAAGTTCGTGACACTTGTATAGTCCAACCTGTGGCGTAAAAAGGTCTTTAACAACCCTAGTAACTAGAATTCCTTTCTCAAATAGCTAACCATTATTTTACCTTTAAGGGTGGTCGTATTATCATGAGAGGAATTTTCCTTGCTCTTGGCCTCCACTAACATATGGTTGTATTGTGTCCATGGGATTATCATTCTCGCAAGATCTCGGTAACTAGGCAACCATGCCCTGAATCTTTCATCAAAATCAGAATGGAAAGCATCCACATCCTTCTATACCACCCTATGCATTCCTCAGCTTTGACTATGGCCTCCTCCTTCTGGACAACTTTAGAGATCTACATGATAACATACAGTCTCTCCACTACATCAATTTTCCTTAGCTCAGTGAGTTTCCTTTCATTCACAAATGGAATGAACTTCTTAGAAATCTAGGAGTTCTTTCCCCATATTCTTTGGTAGCAAGCGTGAAAAACTCATAATCCTTGATCAGATTAGTTTGTTCATCCATTAGAATTATGTATTCCTAGTTGATTTTCATTTTTCCTACGATTTCACCCCAGACAAGTTTCTTGACCTTTAGGAGAGTCATGTTTCTTTTGAGCTTGTCTTTTAGCTCAACAATCTCTTGGTTTTCTACCTATTGGTTCTTACCAATCAGGTATGTGTTGTTCTTATATGTCTCAAGTTGGTTTTATTTCTCTGCTAGGTTTCTCTGGGCAGAGTTCAAATCTTTTTGCCCCTTTTCAATCTCCCCTTCTGAAAGATGGAGTTCAATGAGGGTGTTGATGAGTTGCTTTGTGGAATTTTGGGTATTTTCAGGCACAAAAGCTACGCATCCTTTGCTAAAGTTTTTCTCCTTGCTACTTGAGGGCTACTATTTCATTGTTTGTCTCTATCCATTCTTTGGATAGTATTTATTTATCTTCGTATACATGTGTAAGTTCCTTAGACTGCACATGTTCACTACCTAACATCTTAAGTTTTTTCCTTTGGTCCTATATTATTTCTTGTAAACTTTGGAGGAGGGCTTCAAATGAAACTTTGTCTTCTAGATTTACCCCCAACTTCACAATCATCTCTTTGAAGATTTCATTATGCATGTGTAAAGCTCTTGAGTTAGATTTCTCTTATTTCAACCTTCTTGTGTCATTCTCTAGCAACTTCTTAGCCTTGCTGATGTTCATTGCAATTATATTGACCTCACTATATAACATTTCCACCACTTTGATGTGGAAGTTAGTCTTATCCGACAGAGGGACATTGGTCAATTCTAATGAAATGTATAGGTCATTGAACTGGGTTCCTGAAGGAAGTGACGGTGCTAGTGGGTGTTACGGGGAGAACTTCAATTGATTTCCCTCTAAGTCCATGGCAGCTAGATTCTGGTCTAAAATGGGACTGAGTGAGATGTCATTTGATGTTGCATCTCCTCCCTTACCTTCTTGTTTCTTTCTTCAATGGCCTTTCTAATAGGCCATCTTGTCTCAGTAACAGTTGAATTTCCTTTGCAACTTAAAATATCTACCTCTAAAGAACATGAGGCAACAATTCGTAATGTGTCTTCCAAGGCGACTTGGAAGCTTGCTTGATCTGATCTTGTCTCTACAAACCTGGTTTCAATTTCTTCTTCCTCTATCTCTTGGTTTTTCCCTTTTTACTAGGGTGTACATATTCCATCTCGACATATTTAGTTTTGTCAATGGTCCTTTTCTGTATCTTCCCCTTCGATGCTTAAGCCTCGATCTCCATATTTGTATTAATAGGCCACGAATCAAAGTTAGCTTTCCATTCAATCTCATGCATATCCTTGTGTTCGTAAGTCGAAGCCTTTATTAACTCTCTTTTCTTGACAATGACACCATGAGGATCATAATTCCAAACCTCCCCTAGATCAAAATTCATCTATTTGAGTAATTCCTCAACTATGCTATGGGCCTACCTAGAATTCACAATAAAAGGTCCCACAATCTTTCCCAATTTAAACATATGTCCCTTCTTAGTAGCGACAATTTACTTGGTATACATTAAGACTCTTTGTAATGAATTCCACAATGGAAATCCTCATGCGAATAAACACATGGAAGTGGTATGGAGGAAGCTCACACCCATAGACCCTAGTTTCAGTGAAATCATCAAATAGGTACTAGTCCCCCACCCTGGTATCCTTGCTGATTTGGAGGATTTATTTTTTCTGAGGGAGAACTTTGGGAGGGGAAACTTCATGAATGATCTTATAGGAAATGGCCATATAGGAGGATATAAACTAAGGATAGCCTTCAGTATCTTGTCTCTTCCAAGCAGCAACGTCCCAGTCGAAAACATACTTCATTTGTTTGTTGGAAGCCACCAAACTAGACACCAGACACTCAAATTCACCCACATGAGTTTACACAAACAAGAAGAAAAATAGGGAATAATACCTTAAATAGGAGGTGGTGGGGAAATGGTGCAGCTGGAATCTTATGGCCTCAGATAGGTAAGCAGGGATGTCGAAAAAATGGCCAAGTTGCATAATTTTTCTTAGAAACCCTAGAGAGGCTTTAGAAATTATATTTTCACCATCATCCAAATAGATGACCAATTAAGGATATGAGGGGTTGAATAGGCTCTGCAAGAACTATTATAGGGAAATTATCTGCAATAGGAAGAGCCTCTAGGCTAGCGTCTAGGATCATTTTTATAAAGGATTGTTTCTCATCAGAAAGAATGGTAGTGTAATGATAAACCAATATGGTTTCTTTGAATTGTTGGCGTTCAGAGGAGCTTGCGTAAATTAGGGCCTTTTGTTGGGTTGTGTTATATTCTTTTCACAACTAACCTATGTAGTGAACAGGGGGGTTAGAGAGGGGGTGGAGCCCCTCCTTTGTTGTGTCGATTGCACAGTGGGAGGGTCACAAGGGGGGTGGTAGGCCCCCCTGTTCAGGGGGTTTGAGGGGGGTGGGTAGCCCCCCTCTATGGGGTCTGGGGTAGCGCCACAGGAAAAAAAAAATTGGACCCTATATTAGGTTGGGCAAACCTACCTATGGTTTTTCGGTCCATGGTATTGGATGCTTCGACATGTATAAATATGTATTGTAACATTGAAAGGAATATAATGAAAAAATCAAGCTGGTAGTCCCGGTTTTGGGATCCAGTGTGAAAATCTCTGTGTATATGTGTTTATGTGTTATGCTCTCGCATTGTTTATTTTATATGTTTTAGAATTTGTAAGCAAGTAATTTCTGTATGGCGTTAAAACTTACATTTGGTATCAGAGCTCTTTTGGCTTCAAGGGGACGCTTTTGTTGCTGAGGGGTTTCGCTCAGGCTTGTGATAGACCCTGTTCAGTGGGAGATCTACGAGATTGATTATGGTGGTGAAAGAAGATGGCGAGTAGTGGAAAGATAGAGATCTAGAAATTTAAAGGTCAGAGTTTTGGGTTGTGGAAACTCAAGATGGAGGATTTGTTGGTGGATAAAGATTAGTGGATCGCAGTAGATCTGGGTACTAAACCAACGGGAGTGTCTGATGAAGAATGGGAGAAGTTTGATTGGAAGGAAAAAAGCACAATACAATTGTGTGTCTCATATTCAGTATTGCTGAATGTATCAGGAGAAGCTACGGCGAAGGCTTTGTGGGACAAGTTAGGAACTTTGTACCAATATAAGTCTCTGGTGAATAAACTATTATTACAAAAAGAGTTGTATAACCTGAGGATGAAATATGGAGACTTGGTGACAGAGCATCTGAACGCATTTAATACTATGTTAAGTCAATTAGCATCTGTTGATATTAAAATTTTAGATGAAGATAAGTGCATCAGTTTGTTGTGTTCTCTACCAGATTCATGGGATAGTCTAGTTATTGCAATAGGTAGCATTGCAACTGCCTTGCAGTTTGATGAAATAGTCTCAGCCTTGTTGATGGAAGAGATGAGATGAAAAATATGGAGATCCAGAATGGTGATGCCTTATCTGTACGAGGACGGTCCCAAAACAGAAACAAAAATAAGTCATCGAGTGGGAGATCTAAATCTCCAGGAAAACCTATAAAGGTGGTGTGCTAGAAATGCAAAAAGGAATGGCACTTCAAAAGGGACTATAAATCTAAAGCTCCTGATAAAGGAAAGGGATCTGATGATTCTCCTTCTGAAGAGGCGAAAACCACCTCAAATGAAGGTGGGGATGTGTACTTGGATTCTTCAAGTACACATGTAGATCATGAGGCATGGTTGATTGACTCAGGTGCATCCTTTCACTTCACTCCCCATCGAGAGTGGTTCTACGAGTATGAGAAATATGATGGTGGTGATGCCTTCTTGGGGGATGACAGGAATTCTATAATCATTGGTCGTGGAAAAGTAAAGTTGAAGTTGCAAGGTGGAATGGTTAGAACACTTCCGGGTGTTCTGCATAATCCCGCTTTGGCCAGAAATTTGATTTTTGTAAGCAAGTTGGATGATGCATGTGTAAGAACAATGTTCAAGAAGGATACCTACAATATGGTTCGGGGAGCACTGGTATTGATGCGGGGAGTTTGGATTGGAACTATGTACAAGCTACAAGGTAGCATTGTCATTGATGGGTGCAATAGTTTTGTGGTTCCTGAAAGTGGAGCTGAAAATCTAGTGGTCTTTAGAGAGAATACCATTTTGTGGCATCAAAGGCTTCGACATATTGGAGAGAAGGGCCTTCGAATACTTCTTAGTAATGGTATGGTAGAAGGTATGAGTAATAGCTCTCTGGATTTTGATTTCTATGAAAATTGTGTATATGGGAAGTAGAATCGTGTGAGTTTCCCGTCTAGTGGTAAGAAGGTGAAACAAATATTAGAGCTTGTTCACAATGATTTGTTTGGACCTATGAAGGTTCTATCATTGGGCAAGTCTGTGTACTATGTATCATTTATAGATGACTTCTCAAGGAATACATGGATATATTTCCTTAAGAATAAATCTGAAGTCTTTGATAGGTTTAAAGAATTTAAGTCTCTGGTGAAAAACCAGATAGAGAAGAAGATAAAGGTGTTGAGGACAGATAATGGTGGAGAGTTTTGCAACAAAGAATTTAAAGAATTCTATAAGAAGTGTGGTATAACACGGCAAAAGACTACTCCATATACACCTCACCAAAATGGAGTTGTAGAAAGAATGAACAAGACATTGATGGAAAGGGCAAGAAGCATACTAAGTGGTGCCAGGTTAGGACAGGAATTTTGGGCAGAGGCAGTGGAAACAGCATGTTATCTGGTCAACAGATCACCTTCATCAGCGTTGGAGGATAAGACTCCACAAGAGGTGTGGACTAGTAAGAAACTCTCTCTTTAACATTTGAGGGTATTTGGATGCGATGCATATGTACATGTTCCAAAGGAGAAATGAACCAAGTTAGGTAGTAAATCTAAAAAGTGCATCTTTATTAGGTATAAGGATGGTTTAAATGGTTATAAGCTTTTGAACCCAGTAACAATGAAGGTTGTGTACAACCAAGATGTGGTGTTCAGATCGGTGACAGATGTTATTAAACATGAAGTCCAACCAAAGGAACCTGAGAAAATAGAGTTTAAGCTAGAGAAGGAAGAATCAGACTCTACAATAGAGGAGGAATCAAAAGATGAAGAGCTATAGACTTCGAATGTAAGAAGATCAGTTCGAGAAAGAAGGCAGCCAGAAAGGTATAGTCCATCTGCTTTCTATTCAAATTTTGCTTTATCTATTACTGATGATGATCCTAGAACTGTGAAGGAAGCAGTAGATTCAAAGGATGGAAAACTCTGGAAAGAGGCCATGGTTGATGAAATGGCATCTTTGCACAAAATGAGGCTTGGGATCTGGTGGAGTTGTTGGCTGGAAGGAAACTCACTGGCATAAAATGGGTGTTCAAGAAGAAGACAAATGCAGAAGGAAAGGTGGAGAAATACAAAGCTTGGTTGGTAGCAAAAGGTTATTCCCAGGTGTCGGGAATTGATTTTGGTGATATTTTTTCTCCTATTGCCAAGGTAACTTCTATTAGGTTACTTTTATCTGTTGTTGTTGCTTTTTATTTTGAGACAGAACAGATGGATGTGAATACAACATTTCTTCATAGGGATCTGGAAGAGGAGATCTACATGAAGCAACCTAAAGGCTTTGTGGTGAAGGGTAAGAAATAACTAGTATGCAAGTTAAATAAGTGTTTGTATGGGTTAAAACAGTCACTGAGGATGTGGTATCAGAAATTTGATACATTTATACGGGGACATGGCTTCATGAGAAGAAAAGCAGATCATTGTGTGTATTTTAAAGTAATTGGTGACCATATTATTTATCTGGTCTTGTATGTAAATGATATGTTGCTGGTTGGAAATGACAAAGAAATTATCTAGGATTTGAAGACCCAATTGTCCTCCAAATTCAACATGAAAGATCTTGGTGTTGCAAACTATATTTTGGGCATGGAAATTAAAAGAGATCGAGTGAAGAAGAAGCTCTATTTAAAATAGAAGAAGTATGTCGAGACAATACTGCAGAGGTTTAATATGCAGGACAATGAACTAGTGAAGGTTCCTATTCCTATTGGTGTAAAGTTATCTGGTGAACAGTGTCCCAAGACACAAGAAGAGGAAGAGGATACACCCCATGTTCCATATGTAAGTGCGGTCGATAGCTTGATGTATGCAATGGTCTGTACTAGACCAAACATTGCACATGCAGTGGGAGTATTGAGTAGGTTTATGTCAAAACCAGGGAAAGAGCACTGGACAACAGTGAAGCGGGTTTTCAGGTATTTGCATGGCACTAGCGATTATGGTTTGTGCTACGAAGGAAGACTAGGATTGGACAAAGTATTGGATATTCGTGGCCTTGTTTATGCAGACTGGGCTGGAGATTTGGATCAGAGATGATCTACAAGTGGGTATGTGTTTAACCTGTTTGGAGGTACAGTCAATCGGATGAGTAAGAAACAATCTGTAGTGGCACTACCAACTACAGAGGCAGAATACATGGCAACCACTCATGCAAGCAAGGAAGTCGTTTGATTGCAAAGATTATGTTCAAATATGGGGTGAGTACAGAGAACTATAAAGATACACTGTGACAGCCAAAGTGCAATTTTATTGGCAAAGAACACTGCTTACCATTCAAAGACAAAGCGCATTGATGTTCAATATCACTTTGTGAGGGATATGATAGAAGACAAAAAGGTGTTGCTCGTAAAGGTGAACACTTTGAAGAATACTACAGATACATTGACAAAACCTATGAGCTCTAAGAAGTTCACCTAATGTAGAGAAACAATGGGTGTTTCAGGGCTGGAAAAATGACTAAGCTCTCCTGTGACCCCTTGTGGAAAGAAAACAACAAGTGGGAGATTGTTGGGTTGTGTTATATTCTTTGCACGACTAACCTACATAATGAACCAGGGGGTTAGAGGGGGGGCAGAGCCCCCCTTTTATTGCGTCGATTGGGGGGGTCATAGGGGGGCCAGCAGCCCCCCCTGTCTGGGGGTTTTGAGGGGAGCAGGTAGCCCCCCTCTACGGGGTCCAAGGCAGCGCCCGGGAAAAAAAAATTGGACCCTATATTAGGGTGGGCGAACCTACCTATGGTTTTTCGGTCCATGGTATTGGACATGATGGTTTTTGGTCCATTGTATTGGATGTTTCGGCGTGTATAAATATGTATTGTAACATTGAAAGAAATATAATGAAAAAATCAAGCTGGTAGTCCTGGTTTTGGGATCCAGAGGGAAACTCTCTGTGTATATGTGTTTTATGTGTTATGTTCTCGCATTGTTTATTTTCTGTGTTTTAGAATTCGTATGCAGGTAATTTCTATATGGGGTTAAAACCTACACCTTCTGAATTAGCTCTGGTGTAACCTCAAGGATTTTAACCCCAATTGAGGAGACAAAATAGTTATTCTCGTCTATGTAAGCAACTGTTAGCCAGGAGACAAACTTAGGGAAATGGTGTACTGAGGGTGTGATTTGGTAGTACAGGCATTTAGGCGACCACCTGAAGTGGGTCTTCCCCTCTAATGGGGCTACCATACAAGTTTAATCGAACGTCCGCGAGGTGGTATGCACTGGAGGGGTCAGCAATGTGTGCGTGAGTGCCCATGAGATGCTCGACACTGGAGGATGGTTTAACCTCATGGGTTTTACAAGGCCTAGGGACCTCCTTCTTCATGTTACAATGAATAATAAAATGAATTGTAGGTGAAAGTGACTGACTGATTACCTGGTTTCCCTCGTCATAGTTGAAAACAGTATTGGAGGGAGGTTCTAAACAGACTGAGTGGTTGGACGATGTTTGGTTCGGAGGGGTTTCCATCAGGAAGAAATACGTAACTTTCAAAAATTTGAGGCAAGAATGGTTTTTATAGGAGGAAAGGGTACAATAGTCAACTAATGTGGGACGACATCACCAAAGGAAGTGTAGTAGAAGGAGATTGGGTGGCAATAGGTGACAGGTGGATGGGAGCGGGAGAAGGGTGGAGATGTTACCATTTTTATTTGAATTCCTTAATCGCTTGAATTGGCACCAGCACATTCACCATTGTGGTGGGTGGTCCCCACCATCCTCGAGTGGGTAAGAGAGTGGGATGCCAGATCCATCAGTTACCCCACATAATTAATCTAGCTCGTTGGATTGGTGATCTCACCAATTTGACTTGTCAACTCTGCAGGCTAGTGCTTAACTTTCACCCACGCAAGTTACCCTCCCCCCCCACCCCCCCCAAAAAAAAAATGTTGTCCGGGGCTAGTTGGAAATACATGGACAGTGATCTGCCCATAATGTGCTTAGATTTTAACCAAAAGGGCGCGTGGTGGGGGGTCCATGAGTGTGGGTTTGAACCTTAGAATTTTTACCTTGGTGTTGTGACTTGATAATTTTCCCCATTACTTGATAATTTTCCCCATTACTGATCTAGTTGATTTTTTAGCTGGGAAACTTGAATTTGACCTCTCATCCATCTCTACATAATAAATAAAGGGAAACGACACATTCTAATGCTCATTTGTCAAAAGAGGACACCCTGAGCTCTCTAGAGCGAAAAATGAAGGTAATTTATGTTCTTTTGTTCACTGTGCTACACGGAAGGGGTTGTTTCTTATCGTTGGTGAATTCAACTTTCAGCCGAAGGACATTAACAAAGTTTGGTCCGAAAAGTACGTGGCAGTGAAATTTCCACATTAGAATTCCCTTAATCTTGCTCTAGGTAAATCCTCATTTTCAAACTAGGTTGTTAACCCTTGTTTCCTTCTTGCCCAATATGAAGGTTTCTTATACCGTGTTTGTTAAAATGTGTGTTGCATAGGTGTCACACCCCTGTTCATATATGCATAAATCAAAAATTTGAGTACTTAAATGTATACCATACACATAAATTTCGCTATACTATATGCTTATACCTTGTGCATTGCCGCATGTTTAAACTATATGCCGCATAGTCCAACACTTATGCCATGCATCCTTCGTAATAATAAATTTATTAGTCTAACACTTGATTACTTTGCAATATGGTATACATATGCACCATGGTATTAAGTTTATGCCGTAACTTGTTTTATGAAGCACTTTTGGCTTACAGCTGAACCTAATTATTAACCCACCTCAGCATACAGCGTATATTAAATAGGCGCGGGGTTTGGTGGTCCGGCCGCAGCCCTTGCAGGCGCCAACTCATCCGTTGCTTAAATGACCTCGGTCCACAACAGGGCAGGTGGCATGGCTTGCCCATCCGGCCATGTGACACCTCGGGTTCGGGTTTCTCGGCCTTCCCGCTTCATTTTCCCGCTTTGTTTGAACGGACGAGATCTCATCCTGGGAATGAAGGGCGGGGATGAGTTCGAGGGTTTTAAGTTATTACATAACCCTTTGGAGCAAGCTCAAGGTTTATTTGCTCGCACTGCTCTTCCGGCTCCGCCTCGGCGTTTAGACGCTGGTTCGATTCCACCAGGGTCATTTTCACAACCTGCAACCTCACCAGAAGCCGTGAGGTGCCCAGCACCAGGCCTACACAGGTAAATACCCTCTGTTCCGAATTTACTGGTTAACGCTTACTATTCTATTGTTAAATGTAGCGACTCATGTTAATTTGTTCCTTTTCGCTGGTAGCGAATGCAGATGGGATTATTCAGACCCCTTCGATGGTGTCGAGGTGACTAGTCTCGACGGTTCAGCCCTCTCGGCGGCTACAGGTAAGCTCTCATCTAATATTTGCTTTTCCCCTGCATGCGAGAGCTCAGAGCTCCTCGTTCCTGAGCTATTCTCATTGTGTTTTGTTACAGACCGCCGTTGGTATGCTGGTTCTTTGCTTTGGTTTGCTGAGGCATTCTCCGAGGAGGACCCTCACGGTTTACCTTTATGTTTTAATGTCTGGTTTGAGTCAATGACCCGCCTGATGAGTTGTTGTCCCCGGCGGAACTCATGAGTTCTAATACATGTATTTACGGATTCATTTTGTTTGTATTGCTGCCCTTGCGGCATTCCCGGACTTTGGCTTGCTATATCTGTTATAAGACATAAGGCATCGGATCTGGCCGTAATGCACAGATCTGGGCTAACGGATTCAGGTTCCTTTTATTTAAAGTTGCCTCCATTTATCATTGTATATGCACTTGTTCCCTTCCCAGAGTTACACTATCTGGTATTATTTTTGTTGAAAGATATATGAACATGTTGCCCTGTTCGAGCCCTCAGGATGGCTTACGCTTTGAATCATTGATTAATATACTTGTGTGCTTAGCAACATTAATTCGATGCATGGTTGATTGCTTATTATCGTTGATTCCGCCTTTGACTATGGATACGCTGCGCGTCTCAGCGACGGCAGGACTCCTAAATTTATTCAAGATATACTATGGTTTCGAATAATTCGTTCTGATATATTCATGCGTTTCTCGTCTTTACTAGCTTTTGCTATGAATGCTCTCGGTTAGTTATGTTGACAATACCTTACTGCTTCCTTTATTTTACAAATGTTGGAATATACATATGTTTTGAGTTTTGTTTTTCCTCCCTGAGGTAGTATGCACAGGGTCCTTGTTCGGATATCTCGTTTCTTCCTTTATCGTTTCTCATTAAACTAGTTCCTCTGTTATTTTATCGGCAAACGCTGTGGTTTGATAAACGCTGTTTATAACCGGTTACAGAATGGCTCTCTCTCTGTCTCATACAGCTGTAGAATAGATTTTTCTTGTCTGGATTAGTATGTTTAATCTCGCATTTCAACAGTTTTCTTATAAATCACAGTAGATTCTTCTCTTTCCTATCACTGAGTTTATAATCCGGCTACAGCCGTGATTTCTTCCCAAGCTCTGGGGTTTCCAGGCTCGTTCTTGTTGGCACATTATATGTATGGTTTAATTATGTTCAAGGTATTCGGGACTGTTTGTCTCGGTATTGGCTTCTTCTTTACTTAAAATACCTCTGTCTCTCTGACTGTTTCGTGCCATGTTTCCCTATCCATAAGCGGTCTTTTAATTAAACTACACCTCTGTAGCTTTATTAACCGCGTGACTATATTCAGGTCAGGTCTATCAACTGATAACCTGTCTTTTAATTTAATACTACGGTTATGCAGTTATATGAATAATATGACAGTTTCTAAGAAATGAAGCACAGTTCTTATTTAACTACTGTGAGTTCACTGTAGGTTTCTCATTTAATTCAAAATGACTCTGAGGTTTGAAACCGTACCTGTTTCACCAGAGTCATAAATAGATACTCAAGCAAGTCACCTGTGCTTCGAGTCTGCTCTTCCACCCAGCCGTGAGATCCATCTCTCAGACGGAATTCTCCCCCCGAGCCATCTTGCAGGCCTCAAGCCCTCAACAAGATCTGTGCACCTTGTGCCTGGTTATCTGGTCCCTACCAGACTTAACCAGTTTTCCTTTGTATTTTTCCTTTTTCTTTTCCTTGGAAAAGATCTCTTCTGTCTGTCCCAACAGAACTTCCTCCCTACAGCCAGGACTTTTCCTGTTTGGGAGGGTAGTTTCAATCAGTTATTACAACTGATCTCTTTCTTTTAAATCCACCTCCTAGAGGCTGCCAGCATTTCAAGAAAATATTTAAATTACTTTAATAAAATAGTTTGTCACAGTTTTGTTTTTTTAAACATAAAACAACAACTGTCATATTGTCTTTTACCATAGTAAAATTTCACATTTACATCGTCTCGGGTCATTACAATAGGTTTGGTGAGGGTTCTTCTCTCACCGTCGTAGAGGTAGAGAACATGTAATACATGAAGCAGGGAATCTTCCTACTGTGTATTACGGCTGGGTTGCCAAAGAATTATTTATATATATTAATCAATAGTTTTCTCGTTTCTGTTCCAATGCTATTGTTTTTACTGTCTCAACCACGGTTCTAGTCTCTGTTCTTCTTATTTTCCCGAAGCATTTGGGAGCTTCCCAAAATTTTTGTAATATATGTGGTTCTTAATTCTCATTGTTCCACTGACAATTTCCATACATTTTAATGTAAATACAGTTCATTCGAACTATTGGTTCTTACTGGGTTTTGCATGCAGGTTTTCTTTTCATGGCTATGCCAAATTTATTACAGTTCATAAGCTGTGAATATGTATAAATTTAAAAAGGGTTTCTCTACCCAGTATTAACAATTTTCATTTGTAGCCGTAAAATCATATTTTATTGGCTGTCGAAGTGGTTTAAATATATGGTTCCAGATTTTTTTTTCTATTCATTACTAGGTTAGTTTGCTCCTGTTAGTTTAATTAACAAACCCCTTTAGGACTGCTCCCTGTTGGCCGAATACTTAGGCCTTGCCTGGAAACTAACCTAAAAAATGAGAAACCCTCTCAGTCTCAGCCCTAGGACTTTATTCTTGTTCTGAAATTTAAATTTTCATAGTGACCATCTGGCTGTCGTATCAGAGGTGGAGGGACTGTTTTGGGGCTGCTGGAAATGGTTGGACCCATGAACTAACCCTCCAACCTCCCTCGATGTTTCATATAATAACAAATTTTATAGGTATTCGAAACTCAGGAAAACTTGTCTCAGAGTACTGGAAAACAAAGTCTTAAATTCGAATTTACATAGATATTCAATCCATATAATTGTGTACAGTAGTTAAAAACTTCCTCTATTGTTTCAGAGGATGGGTTGGGATCACTATGAACCAACAATCAACAAAGTATGGTTAGCACCCTAATCTGAACCGTTTGAAACTCCTCGTCTGATCTCTCCAACATGAGTATAAGCGCGTGATTCAAATATCACATGCATACAAATAAGTTTGTTGATTCCAATTTTATTATTGTTGAATACATATAAATTTTATAATTATATTGTTGGGATGGATTTAATATTATCCAGGTTTATATGGAATATTTTAATGTTGATATCCTAAATTTCTTTATATATAGAGAACGCTAGAAAGTCCGTTTTTTTATATTAATGATCTCATTTTTTACATGGCATTCTAATTTTGAATACATTTTTATAATATTATTGAATTTTCACATTACATACCATAGAACTACACACTAAAGTACTTTGTGGTATTTTTAATACAAATTTTTAGAACTTTAATGTAAAGTAATATTTTAATTTAAAAGTATTATTAGTTATTTCCCCCATAAACGAGTCAATTTTCGTTGACTTTGTAAAAGTGTTTTTTATTTATTTAAAATTTTATCGAAAAAGTTCAATAATTACTTTATTTTGATAATAGGAAAAAATATTTTTTAATTTTTAAATACTATTTGAACTCCACAAATTTAAATGAGTTCCACGATTTTACAAGGTTTTAATGTTGCTATTTTAATGTTATGTCAACTCCAGTTAATCTCCCTCTACAGTGTTGGGTGGGCACCAGTTGTTCCATAGTACAGAAACATATTCTTGAGAGTTCTTTTCACCAAACAAATGAAACGATGATAGTCATCGATCCTCTAGGGTTACGATCCTACGATCACCATTCTTCACAAGGAGATAAGGGTAATCTCCTGGGTTTTCCCTTGTATTCTAATGTTCATTTGTCGAAGAAGAAAAACATGAGCACACTGCAGTGAAGCCTGTGGGTAATTTGTCTTCTTTCATCTACTATGTGACATAGACAAGGTTGTTTCCTGTTGTCGGTTAATTAAATTTCCAGCAGGATGACTTTAAAAGAGTTTCGTTGGGAAATTACAGAGCAACGAAATTGCAAGGAGACCTCCCCTTAATATTCCCCACATTCATCGATCTCTAGGTAAGCCGACTATAAATCCTGTTTTTGACACTGGGTCGTTAACACTTGTTTCATGCTTACCCAATATGAGTGTTTCTTATACTGTAATTGTTTAAATGTGGGTTGGAGAGGTTCGGTGACTATTCTGATTACGACGTCGCACAGGTAAACAACCCTCCTCCTCTTTTGTTTATTATTATTCTTCCTCTCTAACACCCTTGGCCCCTTCAGCTAATCTCTTTAATTGCATTTTGTCTACTCAGAGGTCAACACACAGGTAAATTTTATGGAAAGCAACACTAATTTCTATAACACTCCCTAGTAAAACTGAAAATAAAATGATAATAATTACCACAGTAAAATAGGATGAAAATGAAATGATAATAATTACCACAGTAACGCTTAGGATTAGAAGAAATATGATGACAATTAAGACTTTAATTTTTTTAATAAATTATGTTGTTAAGTTATGAAGAAGATATGACATCTTATAAGAATGCCTAAAAGTGTCTCACATAATTAAATTGGGTAGACAGTTATGGGCAGGTGGTTGCTTCCCTAACTTCTCCTTGAGAATTAATTCTCAAATATGGAAATCGCGAGTGTAGAGCTAGCTGAGGTGACCAGTGAGGAGAAAGAGAAAGAATAATGGTAAAAATCTTGATCATTGATCTGTGCTAAAGTGTCAGACAAATTTCAAGAAAGGCTCGTTGGGCTAGTTAGACTAAGTCTGGTTAAGACCATATAGTCAGTTGTATGATGTTACAGTCTACCCTAGTTGTGAGAAGAGCACGAGGGAGAGATTTGGTCGGTGACTAATCTCACAATAGGGAGGTACAACATTCCTATCTAGAGGGTGAAGTATTGGAGCTTACATACACCAGACTGGAGATAAGTATTTCAATATATTCAGATGTAAAAACGGATACTGATTTGTTTTTTTATATGGACAATTCTGTTTTGAAATTACATAAATTATTATATAACATGGTTTTCTTTCTATGAGAACACTGTAAATTCGTAAAAGAAATCAAAAGAAATTTACACATGTCATATCAGTCTCTGAGTTAAATCTGGAATAGTATTCTGTGCTATTAAAAATCTAGGAACCAAGACAGTGGAATTTCGGTTAAGGTTACAACTGGGAAATAGTAGAAACAGGGTTAGTTACATGGCCTAGCCAAGGAGAACAGTCCCTGAAACTGGTAAATCACGACAAGAATTTAACTGTATATTTCCAAGAACTCAAGTATTAATTTGTGAATAGATATTGTAAACATCTTTTACTTTATTCTAATAAAAACAAAAAAATACCAAACGTAGATCTATAATTGGGCAGCAGTAACCAGTACGATATTAAACCAACATCACAACTATTATCCCAATTTATAAATTAATTGGTGAGACAATGCAATAACCAGTACCGTATTAAACCAACATCACAACTATTATCCCAATTTATAAATTAACTGATGGGACAATGCAGATGAGGAAATTAAATGTAGCATTCTGTAAAAAATAATATGCAAACAAGTCACTGTAAAATACCCAACAAATATGGTCCAGTTAACCAATTTCTCTCAATACCATAAAGGAGCTGTAAACTCAAAAGTGTTGTGGAACTCATTAAAAGCATACAACGTTGTCTAAAACAGGGCTTCATTCCACAACTCATAACATAGTCCATAAACTAAAGAAGAATTAGAGCTTCCAAAATCCACGAGAATTACTTTCAACAGTGGAATAAAAAAATATATAAATATATAAAACTTTGCAACGGAAAAGCCTCAACATTAAATATTTATCCATTACAGTCATGATTAAAAAGACTGGTATCATATAAAACCCTCAGGGAACCCAAAACATAGATTCTTGGGGTCAACTAAACCCAAAACCCTGGACCCCAAGATAATCACTGAAATGCATCTAGGCTCAGATGGCAAAACATCCGAGTACTTGACAGTTTATAGAGAGGTCAAAACCCTTGCTCAAGCATTGAAAACCCTTCAAACTTATCTTCAAACTTATGTGTCGGAAGAGGGTTTTGACTACAAGAAATTCCCATAGAAATTAGTAAGGAAACTCATAATACAAGGAAGTAAATTCTCCACAGAAAATTACCAAGAAATTGTATGTCTCAAAAATTAACTGAGCATAGGTGGCTGATTAGAAGAACTAATCTCAAATGATGAAAAGATATCCTCCGTACTTAACCCCTCTCCTTCTATTCCATGGACGCAACATTCAAAACTTAAAAAATGAAGGGAAGAATAAAATAAACCCTTAAAAGAATGACAAAACTATGAACTGATACAATGTCGCGGTAGGGCTTCAAGATGGTGATGGAATTCATGAAGAATCTAGAGGCATTGACCAAAGTTTTGTATCAGTGCAAAAGAGGGTTTCCAAACTTTACAACTATCGGTGAAAATGAAAAACAGACAACCCGGTTTACAAGGGTAGTTGCATAACCCTAAACCCAAGAAACCTCCACCATTGGATGAGCATCTCCATCCTGAACCCTTGATGTGAGTTCCCACTGCTGAGATGGATAGGAGTAGGGTTAACATAAATTTCAAGAGATGGATAGGAGTAGGGTTAACATAAATTTCAAGAGATCTCCCACTGGAGTTTTGATACATCGGCGGTGATAAAAATTGAATTAAAAATCAAATTTCCATAAGTCGTATACAATGTATCAACTACTAGTGATTAATAAGCTTGTACCGGATCCATACAACTTTACTTCTAAGTTAAAATATTAGCATTTAATTCCCGAAATGACAAAACATGAATGCTACAATGAATTTATAACCATAGGTATCATATTTCATGTAATTATATATATAAAAAAACTTTATAAATTCTAACGATCAAGGGGTCGTGAGAATTGCTATGAGAGCCACGGTTGCGAAGTTGTGGCCTCTGGTTTATCTAGGAAATAACAACATTTTTATTGATTCACAATGAAAGCGTGAAGAGGAAAACAAAATGTGAAGGACATGATTTACAACAGTAAGACCTGCGATTGGAGCAGGCTCAACACCCTTTCCAAAACCAATCTAGAAATTTGGGTAGAGTTGGGAGAGGATTCACGGGTCACTAACAATGCTATATTAGAAATAATTCAACAATTGAAAAATGAAATGGACAGACAACGAGATGATAACTAACAACTGATGCAAAAACAAGAAAAGATTAGTGAGAGTCCATCAAAAAAGAAAAACCAATAACAACCTGTCCCTAACCCTGAAGAAGACAACATGATGGACCATCAAAAATTATGAGATGAAAATCTAGAGTCAAAAGGAGACCAAGAAAATCAGGAATATTTTCATGACCTCTGAGTAGGACAAATGTCTATGGATGAATTTGTAAGGAATTTCACATCCTTGCTATGATATGTACCCTACATACGATAAGAAAAAGAAAAGGTACATAGATTTATCAGCAATTTTCCATTATTTATGAAAGAACGTCTAGAATTCGATAATCCAAAAACCATGGATGAAGTTATAAAAAAATCTCATCTATGCTATGATCAAACCAGGAAAAGGGGAGATGGAGGAAACAAGTGGAATGATAAAAAAAAGAGTTATGTTTCTAGGAGGCAGTAAAGGGAACAATACCATTATTGACAAAGGATCCTATAAAGGTCAACAAACCAGGGATGTCAATAGAAACCAACCAAGATTCAAATTCCAAAATGAGTCTAAGCCGAACGAGCAATTAAATAACAGTGAAGTGGAAACATGTGCTAGACCCCCAGTATAGTATTGGGGATGTGGAGGACCACACTATGTTAAAAAATATTTGTACCACAAAGGAAATGATCAAATCGCATAGATCCAAGAAGCATCCATAGTAGGAGAGGTGGCGAGAAGTATTCCTAAAGTAATTGCTGCTCTCCAGGACCATCAGGCTTAGTACCAACCTACGATGATAGAATTCGAAGGTAAGATTTTTGACCGAACTATATTTATTGTGATTGATCTAGGGGCTACTTTGAGTTTTGTATGTCTCAAAGTGGTAGAACAATGTTGCTCACAAGATGTTAAATTTAATAACCCCTATCTAGTACAACTCACCACGGGAGAAAAGAGAAGAGTGTTGGCTAAAGTTAGCAGTTTCCCTCTTAAGCTAATAGGTCAACCAATTGTGGAAGAATTGAATGTCTTACCTTTAGAATTGTATGATGTCTTAATAGGTATGGACTAGTTGGAGCAACGTTGATCCCTCATTAATTGTAAGGACAAAACTATTAATTATGTGGATGAAGAAGGAATAAGACAAGAAATTCAGGGTGTAAAAAGACCACTGAAATTAAGACCGATAATAGCTTCCCAAATAGAAAAATGTATACGAAAAGAATGACAAATTTATGCAATACAAGTAGGGTATTCAAATTCAAAGGAAAAATTTGTTACCTTAGAAAGTATATCAGTTGTACAAAAAATTCTTGATGTGTTTCCGTAGAAGATGCTAGGACTACCTCCCAGGAGAGATATAGATTTTACTATTGAGTTGATTCCTGAAGCTACCCTGATATCCTGATCTCCTTATCACATGATTGTACCATAACTGATGGAATCGAAAATGCAATTATATGAGCTACTTGACAAAAAGTATATTCGCCCAAGTGTATCACCTCAAGGAGCTTCTATACTCTTTGTTAAGAAGCAAGATGGAACTTTACATTTATGCATGGATTATTGACAATTAAATAAATTGACAATCAAGAATAAATATCCCTTGCCTCATATTGATGAATTATTTGACCAAGTAAAGGGGGCTACAGTATTCTTGAAAATTGGTCTTCACTCAGGAGACCATCAAATCATAATAAAGGAGGAGGATATAGCCAAAACAACCTTTAGAACTCACTATGGACATTACGAATTCATTGTATTACCGTTTGGGTTGACTAATGCTCCCACGACTTTTATGTGTCTTATGAATAGTGTTTTTCATCAATATTTGGATAAGTTTGTGTTGATTTTCATTGACGATATACTAATATATTCTCGAAATATAGAAGAACATAAGGAGAACTTACGAGTTGTCCTACAAAATTTAAGGGAGCATTAGTTTCACGCAAAGTACAACAAGTGTGATTTATTTAAAGAAAAATTTAGTACTTAGGACATATCATTACTAAGGATGGAATTGATGTGGACCTAGAGAAAATAAAAACTATAATTGAATGGCGAGTACCAAATAACATGGTTGATATAAGATCATTCATGGGTTTAGCCAGATACTATATGAAGCTTCTTGAGGGGTTTTCCGGAGTAGCATACCCCATTACTTCATTGCAAAATAAAGGGAAAATGTTAATATGGACCATAGAATGTCCAAAACGTTTTGATCTATTAAGGCACTTACTTGCCACAACCCGCATTTTAAGCATTGCAGACCCGAACAAAGAATATGTTGTTTGTACAAATGCCGGCAAGCAAGGAGTATGGGGTGTGCTAATGCCGGAAGGCAGAGTTATCACGTATGAGTCTCAAAAGCTTAAGGAGCATGAACAAAAGTATTCTACCTATGAACTGGAGCTGACGGAAGTCATCTATGTGTTTAACATGTGGCGACATTATTTATTGGGTAATAAGCTCTTGTTAGTGATAAACCATGATAGTTTAACTAGCTATTTCAAGCAACCTACTTTGAATACTAACAAGACCGTTGGGTTGCTTTCCTGAGGGACTTTGATTTTGAAATCAAACACTTGAAAGGAAAGGAAAACTAGGTTGTGGATGCGTTCAGTAAAAAAAAAACTGTAGTTATGGAATATCTTTTAGTGAGGTTCATACCACCTTTAAAAGGAAAATTAAAGAAGCAGTGGAATGGGACCCTGAATATAAATTGTTATGGTAGCAAGCTAAAAATTCAAACAATAATAAACAACAAATGGGTGTTGGAAGTAATTCTCGCATTTCATGTGTAGTTGTCATTAGAAGTTACGAGGAGTCACTCTAGAAGTTCTTATTTCTAATGTGTGAGTTTTAATGATGATCTGGTTGTGTCGAAGTTAGTAATTGTCTTATATATTTGTACCCATGATGACAGAAAAAAGTATTAAGTGAGATTGTGTTGTGTCTAATCACTCTGCTCTCTCTTCTATTTTTTCTAATATGTTATTAGAGCCTATTCTAGCTTGATTCCCTTACAGGAAGGCCAGGGAAATGTGAGAACTATGAGAAAGAATCCTCTGTATATAGATTAATTTAGTGTTTGATTTCTGTATTTGTGTGTACATTTGTTAGCTATATTGTATATCTGAATTGTTTTATTTTTCTATCAGAGGCAATGCATATGTTGCAGAGTTGACTATGGATGTCATTGTTCCTCATAAAAAAATGATGTTGGTCTTCTCATTTTGATATACCTGGAATTAGCGTGTCAACTCAATATTGAAGAGCATCAGATCTATTCAAGTTGTCAGTGCTAGATCTATTCATCATGTAGCAACAAAACAATTCCAGTGTGGATGAACGAACCTATTTAGCATGAAGTTGCAATCCAATTAGATTAAGCGTGGTTTTTCTTCCCAAGGCTGAGGACGTAAGAGACAACATGTCATTGTTGTTAGACTCTATGAACCAAGCTTTGATGTGGGATGGTGCAATAATAAAAACAAAAACAAAATGCACAGTTAACGTTGAATCTATGCTTCTATATATAAGACAAGTATGCAGGCCCACAATTTGATTAAATAGAGGCTACACGAGATTTGGATCAGATCTATGAAATAATTTTGCATGTCATTGAGAACCATGGTCTAAATCCATTTGTGTGTCTATGCCCAACAATAATTTCATGAACAACCTCAAGGCATTGTACGTAAGGATCTGTGGCAGGTCGCAGCGAATTATTTCTGTGTCATTGCACCAAATTTCAAGCATAAAAAGAGGGAAGGAATGAATCCAAATGATGAGTGTCTGCAAACGTGGATCAAAAGATCCTCTACATCATTATGGTTTCTCAAGAGTTAATCAATCTTGCACATCATCAAATTCATTGGATTAACTCAATCATGTGCATCATCAAATTTGTTGGATCCTACAACACATTCCTTAAGTTATGTAATTGTACACCTATATAGTCTTATCGAAGAGGAGTCTGATGCACAGGTACTGGAATGTCAGCTTCATCGTCACATTTTGCATTATGATATAAGAAATTGGATCAAATTTAGCACCGTTATCTCACACTGTTCACAGTGCGGACTCCAGCTCCATATTCCTTGGCTAGTGGGAAGATTGCATAGTTATATTATTTCAAAAAAAAATGTGATTTGATAAAATTTTCTATTGTGTTTTTTTTATTGGTTATAAAAATGATCAATGGTTCTTAAACTAGAAGCTTTGGTGTTTGAAAATTCAATTATTGTATGTTAGTAATTTTGTTTATAAAAACAGTTGGTGTTTATTAAAATGGAAGCCTCGGTGTCTGAAACATCAATTCTTATGTAAGGTCAAGTTGTTTGATCAACTCTTGAGCACATTCAATATCCAAACCTCCCTCCTATCAACTGATGGATACCCGAAAGTGAAATATATGATAGATGGTGGTTGATCCATGTTGGCTTGATGGGCCTTGACCCAGGTTTATCGTTAGGAAGCCAAAAAGATCCCTACACTACTGGCCCTTTCGGAATCAGTCCAGGGAGGGTGGAATGAAGTTTCACCTAATGAAGTATGGGGGGGATGTAGGAACCAAGTTTCTACACCCTGAGATGGTTGTGATGTCGATTATTTTCCCTAGCCTTCATTCGCACGGATCGATAATCTCTTCAGGTCTTATCAAAGTACTTCTCTTATTCGTCCTCGAAGCCTCCGCGAAAGTCTCCGATCATCCTTCGTGGATTGTAATTAGATAGTTCAAGCACTTACACACCCCTGTAATTATACTTACTTGTGTATCTACCCAGATTCTCTTAATAATTGGTTACTTTAACATGCATTATGGTTATTTTTGCGTAAATAGATATACCTACTTGCATTCATATGATAAATTAAAATACATAGGTTCGGGCATCAGTATAGCATTACTTCATACTCCAGTATTCAACATAACATAATCGCAACATTCATAACATAAGTAAAATAAAACATGCATAGATAATTGTAGAATATTTGTCTTTATTGATAATCCAGATTTCCAGTATAGACTTTGACTTCCCTCCGCATACAGCTGCAGGGGTCCATGCACTCAGCTGTGGACTTCTACCCCAGTTCTTTGCACACTCAGCTGCAGAGCCTCTTCCTAATTTAAGACTCTTCATTCTAAGCTCTCATAGACCCATACATAAAACATAACAAGACTCAACTCAACAGTATCGAACTTCCTTAGACTCTTTTAAGACTCCCTTTTTATACAATCCCATCATCTGTGGACCATGGCTAGATTTCTAAGGCCGACATGAATTATACAAAAGAAGGGCGAAAAACCCTTAGTAACTCTTTACATCTTCACATTTCGCGGCCACAAAATGCGGAGACTTTACATTCTTTACACAAAACTTGGGCCTTTAGCCCCAAAACTTGGGGTTTTAACTCAAAAATTTACCCCAGAGGACCCGTTCCCAACAATCTATAGGGGTGTTCACTACTTGACAACTCTTATCGTGGAAGCCCCAACAAGACAATGTGTCAATATTGTTGATCTTAAAAATTTCATCAACAATGGGCAGAAGGGAGTACGTTTTAAATGGATGTCAAGTAACAACTCTAAGATGTGGTAGTGAAAGAGCAATGTTTGTGAGATTCCAGAGTTGATGTGGGTGTTGTTGAAGACCAATTTGATAGAGATTTATTGATTGTTGTAATATGTGTTTTTCTTGTTATCCATGTAAGCATTAAGGGAGTGTGTTGGAAGTAATGCTCGCATGCCATGTGTAGTTGTCATTAGGAGTTACGAGGAGTCACTCTAGAAGTTCCTCTTTCCAATGTGAGTTGTAATGATGATCTGGTTGTGTCGAAGTCAGTAATTGTGTCTTATATATGTATACCTGTGATGATCAATAAAAGTATTAAGTGAGATTCTGTTATGTGTAATCACCCTTCTCTCTCTTCTATTTTTTTATAATAATGGGATATGAGGTAAATCAAGAAAAAATGTTGATTTATTGAGGAATGATGTATGTACCTAACCAGAAAAATATTCAAAAATTAATTTTAGATGAATAGCATAAAAATCCTTATGCAGCCCATCCCAGGTATCAGAAATTAATCGCTACACTCAGAAAGGAATATTTCTAGCCCGACATGAAGAAAGAAGTGGCTGATTATTTAGCACATTGTTTGGAATGTCGGCAAGTGAAGGCAGAATACCAGGATCCAGTTGAATGGCTCCACCCATTGCCTATTCCATAGATTTTATTACGGGGTTACCTAAATCAAAAAAGAAAAATTACTCCATAAAGGTCATAGTAGATAAGTTGAGCAAGCCTCCTCATTTCATACCTACTTTTAAAACAATGTAGATTTCCCACATATTTATGAAAGATATTTTTACATTGCACGAAATACCAAAAGTTATAATTTTCGATAGAGATGTGAAGTTCACATCTTTGTTATGGAAAGCATTGTTTGGGGGTTTGGGCACACAATTATATTTTACAATAGCCTACCATCCTTAGACAGATGTGAAGTCTGAATGAGTAAATGAAATAGTGGAAGACATGGTACGAATGTATGGGATGACACAACCATTGAAATGGGAGGATTACATACATTTAGTAGAATTTTCTTGTAACAATAGTTATCACACATCTTTGTATATGAGCCCATTTGAAGTACTATGTGGTCGAAAGTGTAGAACACACTTGATTAGGGAGGTCTTGAAGATAAATTAATGCTTGGACCTGACATGTTAAAGGAAATGGAATACATATTTAAAAAAGTACGTATGAAGTTGAACACTGCTCAAGGCAGACAAAAAAATTATGCTGACAGGAAACAAATTTTTTGGGAATTTCAGATCAGAGATCATGTTTATGTGTGGGTTCGGGCCAAGAAGATCACTTTCCAATGGGGTGGTTATGCTAAATTAGCACCCTGATTTTTTGGTCCCTTCCAAATCATGGCTCGAATAGGACCTGTAGCTTATCATCTTGCCTTGCCCTCTTGCCTTGCCCAGTTACATACATGTGCATAATGTTTTTCACATTTCTATGTTAAAAAAATATGTATATGATCCTAACCATATAATCAATTGGCAGGACATATAGGTAACTTAAACAATCATAAAATAAATAAAATAAAAAATTATGAGTATTATTATAGTCAGTTTGAAATGAAGGGCTGCAACATAAAGACTGACTTATTTTTTTTCCATATCGTGTGTAGGTCTATCCGGAAGGTGAATTTCTAGTCAAGCCCCTATGTATACTTGATTTGAGAGAAGTAACATTGCGGAAGTGAGTTATCAACCAAGTTAATGTGTAATGGAATCACTTTAGCCTAGAAAATGCTACTTGGGAATACGAGAAAATTATGAAAGAAGCATATCCAATTTTGTTTGATGGTGTCCAACATTGGAAAGATGTTTAATTTTAGGGGGGGAAGAGGTGACATCCCTTGGTAAAGCTAAAAATAAAATGATAATAATTACCACAGTAAAATATGATGCTTAGGATTAGGAGAAATCTGATGACAATTGATTTCATTGTAAAATCACAAGTGTAGTTAACCGATTTCCCTAAGTACAATAAAGGAGATGTAAAATCAAAAGTGTAGTAGAAATCATTAAAATCATACAACCTTGTCTAAAACAAGGTTTCCTTCCACATCCCATAACATAGTCCATAAACTGAAGCAGAATTAGAGCTTCCAATATCCACAAGAATTACTTCCAACATTAGAATAAAAAATATATATAAATATATAAAAATTTGCAACAGAAAAGCCTCAATGTTAAATATTTATCCATTATTGTCATGATTAAAAAGACTAGTATCATATAAAACCCCAAGGGAACCTGAAACATAGATTTTTGGGGTTGACTAAACCCAGAACGCTCGACCCCAATATAATCATTGAAATGCATATAGGCTTAGATGGCCAAACATCCAAGTACCTAGCGATTTGCAGAGAGGCCGGATTCCTTGCACAAGCATTGAGGACCCCTTGAACT
Source organism: Pinus tabuliformis (assembly GCA_031772625.1). Classification (NCBI taxonomy): domain Eukaryota; kingdom Viridiplantae; phylum Streptophyta; class Pinopsida; order Pinales; family Pinaceae; genus Pinus; species Pinus tabuliformis. The sequence continues at coordinate 517,236,978 of CM062818.1, forward strand.
TATGTGCTGGAAGAGGGTTTTGACTATAGAAAATACCCACTGAAATTATTAAGGAAACTCATAAAACAAGGAAGTAAATTATCCACAGAAAATTACGAAGAGATCATATGTCTCAGAAATTACCTGTGCATAGGTGGTTGAGCAGAAGAACCCATCTCAAATGATGAAAACATATCCTCAGCAGCCATACTTTACCGCTCTCCTTCTATTCCACGAATCCAACATTCAAAACAATAAACAATGAAGGGAAGAATAATATAAACCCTTAAAAGAACGAAAAATTTTTGAACTAATATGACCTGCCAGTAGAGCTTCAAGAGGGTGATGGTAACCATGAAGAATATAGAGGCATTGATCAAATTTATGTGTCGATGTAGAAGAGGGTTTCCAAACTCTACAACAGTTAGCGCAAATGAACAACAGACAACCCGGTTCACAAGGCTATTTGCATAACCCTAAACCTGAGAAACCTCCATCGTCAGATGGACATCTCCATCTTGAACCCTCGATGTCACTTCCCACTCCCAAGATGGACAAGTGTAGGGTTAACATATATTTCCAAATATATCCCACTGGAGTTTTGACGCATGGCGGTGATAAAAATTAAATTAAAAATAAAATCACCTTAAATCATTAATAATGTATCAACTCCCGAAGATTAATAATATTGTACCAGATCCATACAACTTTACTCCCAAGTTAAACTATTAGCATTTAATTCCCAAAATTACAAAATGTGAATGTTGCAATGAATTTATAACCATATGTATCATAGTTCAAGTAATTATATATAAAAAACTTTATAAAGTGCTAATGATCACAAGGGGTTGTGACAATTTCTTTCCTGAGGTAATCCCTGCTTACAACAGTCGATGGACTAATACCCTAACAGGGCTTCCATTCCCCTTTCTTTGGGTATGTTGCTTCTAAGTGACTTTGGATGAAGCACGAAATCTTCCCACTGTTCTATATGTATTTCGACTAGGTTGAGAAAAAATTATTTATAAATATACATGAATAGTTTTATCCCTTCTATTCCAATGGGGTCCTTTTTAGTGTCTCGACCACCATTCTCATTTATGCTCTTGTTATTTTTCTAGCACATTTGGTATCTTCCATAATTTTTTATAATATATGTGGTTATAAATTCTCTCTGTTTCAACAACCATTTCCATAGTTTTTAATGTAATTAGAGTTCCTTCAAAGTCTTGGTTCTTAGTGGGTTTTCCTTTTATAGCTATGTGAAATTTCTTGTAGTTAATAAGTTCTGATTATGTATAAACTTATAAAGGGTTTCTTTGTTCGGTGTTAATAAATTTCTTCAATAATTATTGTAACCGTAAAATCAATTTTTATTTCCTGCCGAAGTGGGTTAAATATATGGTTCCCTATTTTTTTTACTATTCATAAGGTTAGTTTGTTGCTATCAATTTAATTAACAGGCCCGTTTACGACTGCTCCCTACTGGTCGACTGCCCAGGCCTGGCTGGGAGCTAACCGAAATCGAAAACACATAACTTAGTTCATCAGTATGTTTTCCCTTTTTCACAGTGAACATATTCCACCATATAAGAGGTGGAGGGATTGTTCTAGGCCTACCATAAATGGTTGGGCCCAGGAACTAGCCATCCAACCAAGGTGGGTATTTTCTGCATGACAAGCTTAAAGTCTGGCCTCCTAAATCTGTGGTTTCCAACTTCTTAGAATTCCTCTGTGCCTATAACAATTCCCAATTTTCCCACAATGCTCAAGCATCATTTACAAAAAAACCTTGCAAATCTATAGCTATTTCCCATACACACAGTAGTGTATCCAACACTTATATGCATACTTTGTTTCTCCAGTATTTAAAAAATAAAAAATAAATTATAAATGTTCAGTATTTAAAATCTATATATATATGAATGATAATATACCGTATATAAAAATAGTTATTATTTTTTTCTTCACAATATATGCTTCAAAAGAAAAAAAATTCAAAGCATAGCAAGGGTTACTCACCCTTTTAGCCCACCGAAAACCAAAACCAAATCTTTGCAACTCAACTCGACCATCAATCTCTGACCCGACCAGCAATATCGAACAATCTTTGAATTTGACCTGAGCAACAATCACCAACCACACATAAAAGCTACGTAGCAGAGTATGAGAAACCACACAAAAGTAACATGCACAAAGATATTGTTCCAGAACGTTTCTCTGCCAATATATTTCTTACCTCCTCAATCGTTTGAGTTTCAACATCCCTTCCTCCACCTGCACTAATGAAATCAAGCCATCTTCCAACATTTGAGTTTCAACATCCCTTCCTCCACCTGCACTAATGAAATCAAGCCATCTTGCAACAGAATCGAAGCAACGCCTTCTTCCAACATAATAGAAGAAATGTCTTCTTGCAAGCACCACTTGGTATTTTTTTCCATTTTGGAAAAGAAAAATAAATTTTATTACCGTAGTCTATTCAAATGTTTCAATTCGATATTTGATTTTTTCAAATGTTTCAATTCGATAATCGAACTTTAACTGTTGACATGCTAAGTTAAACCTATGTTGGTATGTTTAATATTTATATGTGCAATGTTAAATTTTACATGTTTAATTTTAAAGGTTATATGCTATTTTAGATTTTTATGTTTATATGCTTAGCCTTTAAATTCCCATGTTTATATGCTCCCTAAAACACCTTTAGATTCTTATGTTAAATTTTATACGTTAAACCTGTGTTCATGGCTTGTTATTGATATGCTTAAATTTTAAATGCCTAAAGTTATAACTTTAAATGTTCAAGGGTACATTTTGAATTCTCAATGTTAAATTTTACATTTACATTTAGATTTACATTTAAAATTAAATTTAAATTTAAATAGAATTTTTAATTTAAAGTTTAAGTTTAAATCTAAATTTAAATTTAAAACTTTATGTTAAATCTTACCTATTAAATTTTTAATGTTAAATTTCAATTTGTATTTCAATTTTAAATTTATATTTAAATTTAGATTTATTTATAAGTAAATTACTTTTTTTCATTTTTAAATTTATATTCAAATATACATTTAAATTTAAATTAATATTTTTGCATATATTTTAAATTTAAGGTTTTATTTTCTATGGAGTTTTAAATAGATGGTGATCGGTGCTCTATTAAGCCACTCCTTGATGTGAGGTCACTAGATCAATTCCCCAATCAAAATGATATATCAGACATGATGAAGATATAGTCCTATCAAGCTTACAAAAAAAATATTTTATTATATTTATATTTATATTTTTACATATATTTTAAATTTTAAATTTTATGTTTACCATTGAAATTTAAAAGTTTAATGTCTAAACATTGACAGTGTTGCAGCGCAATTAGCGTGGGGGTAAAAAAAAATTAAAGGTTTTATGTTTAAAATTTCATTTTTCCGCTTGGGTTTAAACTCTTAATATTCCGCCCTCTCTGACATTGTCCCCAACAAGCGTAGGGGTCAAATAATTTCCGCAACAGTGCTTGATGCTCCCGACCCCCCGAGCGATGGATATCGCACTTAGATGGGCCATATCCTCTTCGGGCTCAATCTCGACCATCCATACTTAAATGATATGTGCAAATAAAAAAGTCAATGCTGGTACATCTATGTAGGGTTGATATAGAAACGCCTATCAATGAATAATATAAATAATATTAAAAAAAAATTATTATTATCATTTTAATTAGTAATTCAAATTAATTATGGTTTATTGTTAAATGTAATATATGATTATTTAATTTTAAATTATGTAATATTAATTAATTTTTAATAATAATATCTATTTGATAATAACATTAATATCAATAAATAACAATAAATACTAATAACAATAATTATTTTAAAATGATTATAATATTTTTAATTTTTAATTAATTATTAATTATTAATTTATTGTTAAATCATTATTAATTAAATATTAATTATTAAATTATTATATATTATTAATTCATTATTAGTTAGTAGTTAGTGATAATTAATTAAGTATTATTATTATTATTATTATTAAAATTAAAATATGGTTGACCATATGATTGATATATGCCCAAGACATATAAGGATGATATTATGATTATTATTATTGTTATTTAGTATAACTACTATTATTAATTAATTCATCAATCTATCTATCTATCTATCTATTTTTATTAGATTCATTATTAATTCATTCATTAAATAATTTATAAATTCATTCAATAAATCATTAAATAATTAAGTAATACATAAAATAATTATTTCATCATTATTAATAATAAATTCATACTCAATCAATTAATTAATAATAATAAAGAACTAATTATTATTATTATTATTATTTATAATGTTTGATTAATATAAATATTGTTAATTAAATAATTTTATTAATATTAATAGAAACATTAAATATAAATATTTATTAACTCATCCATTAAATAATTAATTCATTTATTAAATAATTCATTAAAGAATTAATTCATTCATTCAATAATTAAACTTTGACATAAATATAGTAAACTTTTAAATAAACATGGTTTACCATGGTTGATTTTCATAATGAGACAATATTTGTCGCAATGAGGCGTTGGATCATGCTTGACCATGGTTGAACCCTTATATTAAAAAACCCAAGGGGTTGATATTATAAACCCAAAGAACTAATATTAAAACCCTAAGGAATTATGAACCCAGGGGAATATTATTAAACCCAAGGGACTAATATTATAAATCCAAGGTATATAAACCCTAAGATAAATATTATAAACACTAAAATAAACATGGTTCACTATAGTTGATTTTCATATTGAGACAATGCTTTTAACAATGAGACGTTGGACCATGGTTAACCATACTTAATCATGAATGATTTTCATATCAAGGAAATGTTTTTCATAATGTGATGTTCGACCATGGTTGACAATGATTAACTACGGATAACCATGTTCGATTTTATAAAACATGGTTGAAAAAGGTTGACCACAATTGACGATGATTATCATATTGAGATAGTCCTTGTCATAATGCGACGTTGGACCATGATTGAGACAATGATTGATTTTCAAATTGAGACAATATTTGTCACAATGTGAAATTGGACCATGGTTGACCATAATTGATTTTGTAAAACATGGTTAACCATGGTTCAAAAATATTAAACCTAACTTATTAATATTATAAACCCAATGTAAGTAAACCCTAAGTCAAATACTATCAACTCCAGAATAAACATGTTTGACCATGGTTGATTTTAATATTGAGACAATCCTTGTCAGAAAGTGACATTGGACCATATTTGAGCATGCTTGACCATGAATGAATTTCAAATCGAGAGAATCTTTGTCAGAACACAATATTGGACCATGGTTGACCATGCTTTATTTTCATATCAAAACAATATTTGTCTTAATGCGGTGTTGGATTATGGTTGAACATGCTCAGTTATGATTGACCATTGTTGACAATGATTGATATTATAAACCCAAGGGAATAATGAAACCAAGAGAATAATAAACCCATGGATTGATATTATAAACCCAAGGGAATAATAAAGCCAAGGGATTGATATTATAAACCCAAGGGATTAATACTAAAACCCCAAATGATTATCAACCCAAGGGAATAATATTATAAACCCAAGGTACATAGACCCTAAGATAAATATTATAAACACTAAAATAAACATGGTTAACCGTGGTTGATTTTCATATTGATACAATCCTTCTCACAATGCAACATTGGACCATGGTTCACCATGGTTGATTTTTATATCAACACAATCTTTGTGACAATGTGATGTTCGACCATGGTTTACCATGGTTATCATATTGAGACAATATTTGACATAATGCGACATTGGAGCATGGCTAAGACAATGATTGATTTATTGAGTCAACCTTTGTCACAATGTGATGTTGGACCATCATTTACAATGATTAATAAAACATGGTTGATTATGGTTGACCATGGTTGATTATTATTAAACCCAAGGGAACAATATTGTAAACCCAAGGTATATAAACCCTAAGATAAATATTATAAACAATAAATAAACATGACTGACCATGGTTTATTTTCATATTGAGATAATCCTTGTTATAATGTGATGTTGGTCCATGGTTGAACATGCTTAACCGTGATTGATTTTCAAATCGAGATAATCTTTGTCACAATGTGACATTGGACCATGGTTGACCATGGTTGATTCTCATATTAAGACAATATTCATCACAATGTGACGTTGGACCATGGTTGACCAAGATTAATATTATAAACCAAAGGGAATAATAAACCCTGGGTATTCATATTTAAAACCAATGGATTATAATCCTAAGGGAATAATGTTAAACCTTAGGACTATGAAACCTTAGATTAATAAACCCAATGGATTGATATTAAAAACCCAAGGTAATAATAAACTCAAGGCATAAAAATTATAAATTTGAGGTATATAAACCTTAGGATAAATGTTATAGACCCTAAAATAAACATTGTTGACCATGTTTGATTTCCATTTTGAGGCAATCCTTATGAGAATGCAATGTTGGATCATGTTTGATGATGGTTCATTTTCATATTGAGACATTACTTGTCACAATGTGACATTTGACCATGGTTGACCATGGTTGGGTATGAATGACCATGGTTGACCATGACTGATATTATACACCCATGGTATTGATATTATAAACCTAAGAAATTGATACTAAAACCCAAACGCATTACAATGAAGGGAATAATATTAAACCGAAGGGAATAATATTAAACCAAAGGGACTAATATTATAAACCCAAGGTATATAAACCGTAAGAGGAATATTATAAACACTAAAATAAACATGGCTAACAATCGTTGATTTTCATATTAAGACAATCATTGCTATAATACGATGTTGGACCATGGGTGACCATACTTAACCATGGTTGATTTTCATATCAACACAATATTTGTGACAATCCAACATTTAACCTTGGTTGACCATGATTGACCATGGATGACCATGTTTGATTTTATAAGACATGGTTGACCATGGTTGACCATGATTGACCATGGTTGAGCATGGTTGATTATGATTATGATATTGAGACAATCTATGTCATAATGCGAAGTTGGACCATGGTTGAGACAATGATTGATTTTCATATTCAGGCAATCTTTGTCATAATGTGATGTTGGACCATTGTTGGGAATGATTAACCATGGTTGACCATGAATGATTTGATAAAACATGGTTGATCGTGGTTGAATAATATTAAAGCCAAAGGACTAATATTATAAACCCAAAGAATATAACCCATAAGATAAATATTATAAACACCAAAACAAACATTTTTGACCGTGGTCAACCATGGTTGATTTTCATATTGAGACAATCCTTGTCACAATGTGACATTGGACCATTCTTGACCATTCTTGACCATGCTTCACCATGATTGATTTTCAAATTGACAGAACCTTTGCCACAATGTTACATTGGATTGATTCTCATATTGGGACGATATTTGCCACGATGTGACGTTGGATGATGGTTGAGCATGCTTTACCATGATTGATTTTCATATCGAAATAATATTTTTCCCAATGCGACGTTGGAACATGGCTGACCATGTTTTATTTTCATATTTAAACAATCATTGTCACAATGTGACATTCGACCATGGTTGACCACAGTTGATTTTCATATTGGGACAATTATTGTGACAATGCGACATTCGACCATGGTTGGATATGAATGACCATAGTTGAGTATGATTAATATTAGAAACCCAAGGAGTTGATGTTATAAACCCATGTGAATAATAAACCCATGAGATTGATATTATAAACCCAAGGGATTAATACTAAAACCCCAAAGGATTATGAACCTACGGGAATAATATTAAACCCAAGGGACTAATATTATAAAACAAAATTATATAAACCCTAAGATAGATATTATAAGCACCAAAATAAACATGGTTGACCATGATTGATTTTCACATTCAGGCAGTCCTTATCACAATGCGACGTTGGACAATGGTTGACCATGCTTAACCATGGGTGATTTTCATATCAATATAATATTTGTGGCAATGCAACATTCAACCATTATTCACCGTTATTGACCATGGATGACCATGTTCGATTTTATAAGACACAGTTGACCATGGTTGACTAAGGTTGACCCTAATTGACAATGGTCAAGGAAGGTTGACGATGATTAAACATTGCAATAATGATTGTTAGATTGATTAATACTATAAACCAGTTGATTAATATTAAACATTATGATAGTTGACCATGGTTTATGATGTTTGACCATGGTTGACGATGGTCAACCATGATTGACCATGGTTTATTTTCATATTTACCATGATTCACCATGATTAACCATGAGTTAACATGATTCACCATTATTGATTTTGATATTGAGCGAATTTTTGTCACAATGCAATGTTGGACCATGGTTGACCATGATTGAATAAGGTTGACCATAGTTGCCCATGGTTGAACACGGTTGATTTTCATATTGAGACAATCTTTGTCACAATGTGACGTAGGACCATGGTTGACCACAATTATAAACCCAGGGGGTTTCTATTAATACCTAGGATTAATGTTATAAACCCTTTAAATAATATTAAATCTCGGGAATATGAACCCTTAGATAAATAAACTCAAGGGATTAATATTATAAACCCAAAAGACTAATAAACCAAAGGGATTAATGCTACAAACCCAAGAGTTTATAAACCCAAGGGAATAATATTAAACCTAAGGGATTAATATTATAAACTCTAGGATTTTAAAGCTTACAATTAATATTAAACCTAATATTATAAACCCTATGATTAATATTGTCAACCCTAGCCATTTGCTATAAGCCTTTATGATCAAGCATGACCATCCACTATGGTTCACTATAGGTCACTTATCAATTGAATACGATTCCCGAGATAAGTATGATTCACAATGGTAATCATTTTTAGTATTGTCGACTATGATGCCCTTCTTAACAATAGTTGACCATACCAACAAAATTCAATTATAGTTAAGATGTGTTAAAATATAAATATTATAAACCTTATCATAATTAACCACATTTATCCCTAAAAATATATTAATCTTTTGAATTAATAATATTAATCTGTTTGATTTAATATTAATCTCTTTAGTTTATAAAATTAAAATTTCTAATACAAAGATCGAAATATAAAACCTCAAACTTTATAAAATTAAAATTTCTAATACAAATATCAAAATACAAATATCAAAATATAAAAGTTCAAACTTCCCATAAGAACAAGATAGATGAAAAATAATAATAATTTAAAAATATATAAAATAAAATTAATTATTTTAAATAAAATCAAAATATTCTGAAACATCTTATTTTTAATAGAATATTTTGATTTTGATTTTTTCGATATTCTGAAACATCTTATTAAAATGACAATTAAAATACATGAAATTCATCACTTTATTCCTGTGTTTACCGATACCGCCTCACAATGTTACTAATAAGTTAAAAAAAAAATGGTTTGATTATCGAAAAAAAGCCATTGCTTTTATTTATATGGTCATATCTAATTGATTAATGTCATTTTTGGGCTAATTTTTGTTTGAAATTTATGCATTGTAATTTCATTTATTTCATTGCTTCCATTAAATATTAGATGCGAAAATGGTAAATGACTCATCTCATGGTTTCATCTTTATGGATGCCAATGTAGAGGCTCCAACTTGGATCCATTAAATATGCATTTTCCAATGCGTTCATCTAAATATGCCTCTTCTCATGCGTTCATCTAAAGCGATGCCAATATTCAAACTCTATAAAGATGATATATTAGTGAATGATAAGGTTGGGCGCACATTATGAGGGTTGTAGTTTTATTTATCAGCATTTTCATCACCTTACCTGGATTGCCATAGACCAGCCACATAGTCTCAAAATTTATCTATTGTATTAATTTTAAATTACTTATATAATATAATTCAATTTATATTTTATTGAGTCGATAGGTTTTATTTCACTGTGTGAAAGCATGGTAGAAGTATGTTTCTATCTTTTAAAATAAAAATAAAATATTTTCTAAATAAAAAAATAATGTTTATATCTATATATACTATGCACATTTAATTAGTTGTCCATATAATTTAATATAATTTCATGTACAGTAGTTAAAAGTAAGAAAATATGAGTAAGTTGTTTAAACCTTATACTTTTCAAAAGTATTTTAACATGTGATATCAACTTCATATATTTCTAGAAAAAAAAAAAAAAATTAATAACGTATTTTATTGATGTATAGAGAAAAATATCCAATGCTAGTTATAAATAAAATATTTTAATATGAATTAATATTGATGTGTACTTAAAAATATATTAATAACCAAAAAACAAGTTTAATGTGGGCTGATAAAATGACAGAATTCACATGTCATGTAATCTTTATAACATTCAAAAATAAATCTCACATTAAAAAATTACACATTGTTCTTTTCATAAATAAGTTTACACCTGAAGAAATTTGATACCTCTCAACTCATGTTAAATTTGTGATTAAGATGGATCTATGCTGGTACTAAGTCCAAATCAAGTATACATCATGAAGAGTGACAAGATAGTATTGTTTGTTTCCTAGTTTGAATTTAATGTTACAAGTTAAGATCATTAGGTTAGTGAGAGAAATTCATAGACGATGGTTAAAAATGGTTTATAGTGTTATAGTCAGTCTTGACACATTACCGTGAATTCTTAGATATGGCAGTTTCTCTTATACACTTGTAGCATTGGTATATTATTCTTGGATATATCAATATATGTTAGAGGTAATCAAATTGCATGCTAAATTTACAATGGTGGCTTTGGGCACATGTTTTTGGCAGCTCGTGGTATTAAAGCCCATGGATTACATGTGGTGAAGCTTTTAAACTGCTTGAAAATTCTTCATTATAATGTCCTTGGTGAAGATATTTGGGTGCTTGACTTGTATTAAACCATAATATAATTGGGTCAAGAGGCCCATTTTACAACCTAGTACGAGGGTGATGTGTAACTATGTCCTTATTTCCAATAAATAATAATAAAAATAGAAAGAAAATTATTTCATCCCTAAACCAAAATGAAAATAACGACATGAATAAAAAGAAAACCGCAATACAATTATCCCATGTGTTTAATAGTTATTTTATAATATACATTAAATTTAAATGAATCATAAATTTACGTAACAAAAGTTTTTTACCACATTAAATTCTAAATTAGGTAAAATTTTAAAAACCTTTACTTTTTACTAAAGACAATGTCATTTCTTAAATCAAAGTAGAAAAGTTAATTCACACAAAGAATCAAAAATCTTTTAATATTTGTTTTAATTAGATATTTGTAAAATAAATCTTTAAAAAGAAAACCATATACTATGGATATACTAAAATCTCTAAAGACATAAATATTTCCACGTCAAAATTATAATATATGGAAATATTAATTTGATTTAGTTTTATTATAAATATTGTTACCATGCCATATAAAAAACATCATTAATTATAATATTAGTATATTAATACTCATATTAATATTATTATAAAATCTAATATTAATATATTATAATATCAATATTATTAAATTTAATAACATTGTATTAAGACAATATTAAAATTGCTATATTATAATATATATTAATATATCATTATATATATATATATATTAACTCTAGATATATAAGAGATGGAATAACAAAGACAGAGTGAGAGAGGTAAATAGATAGGTTGAGTGAGACAAAGGGAGAGAGAGGAAGGATGAGAGAGAGGAGGAGAGAGAGAGAAATAGAGAGATGTAGTTAGGAGGAGAGGGAGGGAGGGAAGAAGAAAGACATAAAGATGGAACAATAGGGAGAGAGATAGAGGGAGTTACAAGGGAAAGATGGAGAAAGCGTGTGTATGTTTGGGGGTGGGATAGAGAGACAAATAAGGAGATATGTAGAAAAGGGGGGAGAGAAGGAGAGATAAGCAGAGAGCATGGAGATAGTGACATAGCTCGAGCATGAAGAGAGAGAGAGAGAGAGAGAGAGAGAGAGAGAGAGAGAGACGAGGGGGAGAGATAGAGGGAGGTGGAAGAGAAAAGGGAGAAAGTAAGGAAGAGAGTGAGGACGTGAGAGAGAGAAGGAGAGAGGAAGGGAGAGAGAGGGGGAGGTAAGAAGAAACGTGTTGCAGTGGCTGCAACACCCTCCAAATTTTGGCCTACACTTGAATTTTGGAGCATACTGTGGATCCTGTGATCGATCGTTCCTTAGTCACTTATTAGCACGCTGATGATTTCAAGCTCCGTTCTTCGATCTTAAGAGTCATTCACGCTTTTATATTTATATAGTATGTGTCATCTTCGAGCATGGGGATTATTGCTTGTCATGCAAAAGGAAGTTTGTTTTTCTTCAAGGGGAAAGCCTTGTGAAAATGGGTTTTTCTCATCATATAAACATGTTTTTCACTCATTTCCAAAGTTTCACGCACTATTGCAAAAGTGTCACTTTTATCATCACAAAGTCTATCATCGTAGTTACACTTATCGTAAGTTGCCACAAATGTTGTTTCATTAAGAGAAATATGTTTTCATATCTTCTAGATGGTCTATGTTGTATCACTAAGTCTTCAAGTGTTTTCCCGTAGTCAAGTTCTATCATTGTTCACATCGGTTCCACTAATCCCACACTTAGCCAAATTCCAAAGGTTTCCTAACAATCTAGCCTCATCAAGCCTTTCTAAACTGCACAATTCACATATCCAACCCTCAGGCCTTTTCCTTGCCTACTGGAACTATGTAATGCATAGAAATCCCAGCCTCCCTTCACATCCAAAACTGCGCAGATGCTTTCTCCAATGTCATTCCCTCAGCCAGAACTCACTATCTCCAGAAAATGCCTAGCTCTGTCCCTTAAGAATCTTAGCTCCTTAGTCCCCCTTGCCTCGTGAAGCTACACAGATTTATCCTCCGAGGGCCTTATCCCACAACAACCATTGCTTGCTTAAACTACATAATTTTTTCTCTCAATCACCACTGCACAATTCTTTCCCTCTGTATGGCCTAAGCTCTGCACTGCCTAGTCTCGAAGATCAAGAGTGACCCTTAGTTGCTTGAGCTACACAATTGCACAGTCACTGGGCCTTCTCCCCTTACCTGTCCATAAGTCCCAACCCAGTTTATGAATCTAAGTGCAACATCCTAAACTATGGGTTTATCACACTGATATCATCTTATCATGAGTAGATTACAGATATAGGAATTATACCATGCTACAACAAGATGATGAAGAAGGAGATTAACAAGGATGACATGATAAATGACTCTCAAGGAGTTGAGGAGAAAAGAAAGTTATCAGACAATAAGACCAAGGAACCTTGGGTATGATAGAAGATCGGGACCACATGCAAACTTTGTGTTATGCATAAACCTTTGGAGGGTCGGTATGGAAAAAAAAGAACATATTTTTCTGAAATAGACCTCTTAGTGTAGCATGAAGGATTTCTTATTGTTGTCATATCATTATGTCTTCAATGACATGTATGTTAGAAAGCATTGAAATTCATTCCATGTGTTTCCTCTTACTGTTTTTATCCCTTTCACTTGCTCAATTAACTATCGTCTTTTGGCATGTTTGACCATTAGGTCATGTTTCCGAACATTCCTGATGGTTTCAAAGGTTTATCTTTGTGTATACAAGTTTTCTTAGCCATGTAAACACCTGTCACACTCATACACAACGTCTTGAGCACTATGACACAATTGTCGTCATAGTCGTCTTAAATTCTATTCTGAGTGTCGCATGTGTGATTTCTTGTTGTGAGACAATCACTTAGAGGGTAACACTTTTCCTTTTGTTTCGATCATCTATGGTTGTAGTGTCATTGAAGTATGCTAAGTGTGTGATCATAGTTTGGTTTCATCATGAGTCCATATTTTCCCTCCCACCTAGCCATTTTTAGAAATCTTCTCGACCGGGAAACTCAACTTCACTAAACCCTGACTGAGTCGCACACTCCACAATCTCAAAACTTAATTATGTGACCCTTTTGACTGGAATTGCACAGTGCATAGTCATTGTCCTCCAGGGTAGGTTTACTACGCAATTCCAAAGTTCAGCAACCTTCCTTGACTACCAGAATTGTGTAGCAGTTCCTTCCAATGTGGCAAATATTTTCCCTTCCCTACTTGAATATCATAGTGCGCAGAGAGCCTAGCCTCCACTGGCCTCCAAAACTATGCAGAGGTGTCCCATACTATCCTCCCTCAACCAAAGTTCATTGTCCTCAAGAACTACGTAGATTTGATCTCCACGCCTCTCTGTTAACTAGTCCTCCTTGCCCCTGGAAATTGTGCAGATTTGTCTCCCAAGGTTTTATCTCGTATCAGCCACTATCTTCCTGAATTGCACAATCTTAACTCCCAGTGGCCACTACGCAATTTTTCTCCCTAATGGGGCTGTGATGGAAAGTTCCTCAATCAAGCCTCAGCTTCACTCTACGTAGTCTCAGTGATCAAATCCTCTCCTTATCACCTGGAACTGCACAATGTCTAGTTTTTGGGCCCTCTCTCCAAACCTATTGCTTTTCCTTAGCTCAGTTCATGGATAACAATCCATCATCTTAGACTAGGGAGATTCCGGATTGATGTCGTCTTGTCATGAGTGAATTGCAGGAACAACTACACTCTAAAGTCATGGAGAGATGATGAAGAAGGAAAAGTAGGAGGGAAGCATGCCTAGAGACTCACTTGTAGCTAAACTTATGATTGGAGCTATCAAGAACAAGAAAAGGGACACAAGTTTGCAACCACCAACCAAGACAGAAGATCATTAAATACCCCACACCATCAAGCTATGCAGAGGAGAAGAGAAAGCACATCCAAGAACACATCTATCACTCAACAACAATAGTGGCTTGACACTGCCATATCATCAAGCCAGTCCATGTCAACAATGTCGTGTCAAGTCATGTCAAGAGTTTTCATATGCCACATCACTAGTGTGGTCCATGTATATTCTAAATCAATTGTATTGTAAGTGAGAGTCCAATGGACACATAAGAGTATGAAGAGTCATGTAAGTTGAAAATTCATAGGAAGTTGAACAGTCATGAGGGTAGTCAAAGAGTCATAAGGGGTAGGCATCACCGTTGGTTATATATGCCCCCTAATTGTATTAGCAAAGGAATTTTCACCTTGGCTCCTCCCTTAAAGCATAGAGAGTTTTAGTCAATTCTTTGAGGAGAAAGAAGTGGCTCCAATGTCCCACTACTAGGGCTAGTGATGTACAATGTAAATATGTGCCTTGGAATTTTTTCTTAATTAGAGAAGCCTTTTCATACCATCACGTTTCCATGCATGACCTATGGATGTTTGTAAGACTATTTTGTTAACATTTCTATTTCATGTTTGTTTTCACATGTACTAAGATAGTTGAACTATTTCAGTTGTTTTAGTGCTTATCTTGTTGGGAATGTGTTGTAATGGTTGTCACTTATGTCTCATCCTTGTGGACTATTCCATAGGATACTAAATAAACCTTTCCTTACTTATCGGTTATAATGACCATCACATGCATTGTGGACTATTCCATTGGATGTTAGACATATCCTCCCTTGTTCATTGGTTGTAACGAATTTCACATTAGTTGTGGACTATTCTAGTAGATGTTGGATAAGCCGTTCTAGTTGATGTGTGTCTCTTCTTGGGTGGTACTATTAACTCTCACTTCGAATCTCTCTTTTCTCTCCCCTTTTGGAGTAAGAGAACCTAGACACATTTGCACTGCACACTCACGAGGCACACTCACCTTGTTGTTTGAAGACACCATTACATTACTCTCCTGTGCTGACAACTAGAGCCAAGGAAGATCTTTGAGTATTTGGAAATCATACCTTTATACCGGATCAGAATCCTACACCAAACGGTGTTAGGTCTAATTGGGACTGCATATTTCGAAGATCCTATTGGTTGACATATTTCCAGCACCATCAAAAAAATAGTGCTAGAAGGAGGGAGAAATGACAGGTTCTGTCGGTTGAGTCTCATTTCAATCTCTTATTTAAAATGGATCTTCCCAAAATCATAATTTGAGGATGTTTTACTAAAGATCTTAATTGTACCATCCATGTGGAAGTTATTGATGACCTGTCTGAATTTAAGTTCGATTGTGAGGGTGAATCAAATTTTCGTGAACATCTATTTCAAGTTGTATGTCTTTGCTTTTGTCATGGAATACATTCTAAAGATTTCATGTCTAGATTACTTACCCTCACATTCGAAGGTTGTGTTAGTCAATGTTGTCATAAATTACCCATTGCTTCTATCCATTCATTCGACCAGATTGTTAGGAAGATTCATAAAACCTTTGATAAGTATAACCAAAAGTATCTTTTTTAAATAATTATTCGTTTAAGAATGAAGCCTAATGAATATGCTGAGGATTTTTCTAATCAATACCTTCACCTTTGTTGTGAAATCCTTGAGAAATAGTTGAACTGGTATTTCTTGAAACAAGAGTTTCAACACTTGCTTCATGTCTCCTTAAATGGTGAGCGTGAACCTCCGGTTTTACCTTCTTCCCAAACTTTTGATCCTTGTCGTCCTCCTTTTCCGGTCCCAATGTGGGTGCCTCCCTGCATTGATTGTAAAACTAGGAAATCTGCAAATTAAATCTCCATTCCATCTTCTCATTCTTCTCCCACTTTAATGAACGAAATTCCAGAATGGCCCATGAAGCCTCCAATGAATACTCGCTCCTCCATTTTGCAAGAGAAGGTCACCATTCATAACTCTAATCTTAAGGTTGATCTAGATTTCTATTATCCTCTATATTCTTCACATCCTAACTCTTTGTATAATGACTCATTTGATCAATTTTCTTCACCATCTAGTTCTTCACGTTCTCTTGATTCTCAAGTTGCTAGCTCAAATTGCGATCAGGTATAAGGTAGTCACATTACTCAGTTAAAGGATTGGAAAGGTGAGGGCACTTTCAATTCTTCCTCTCTGTTTCAAAATCTTTTGTGTCAAAACAATGAGTTTCAATTCTTGAATAACTCTCAATCTGCTAATCTCGTTGGAAAATCCAGTACAATATATTATGTCAATCAACTCCCAGCCTTGTTCAGTAATCATTCCAATGATGATAACTCTATTTCTATATGTTATGGCGAATGCCCAAGAACATCATATGATCTTCCAGTTTCTCATGAAGATTTCAATTTAGATCTAGAATCTACTTCAGTCATGGAACATGTTCATATTGAAACTTCCCCTTCACCTTACTCTCCCTTGTGCCCTACCATTCACAACACATCCACTTGTGAAGGAGATACTCCATGCTTCTCAATTTCTTCATCTGATGATTTACCCCCTCGATTGACACAAGGCAGTGAGGTTGTCCATGATGAAATTGAAAACAATCAAAGCATAAAGAACTCTTCCCACTCCTCATCATCTCTTATTTTGCATGAAGACAACTCTTAAAATCAAATTTCTCATGAGATATTACCAATTTATTTATCTTTGAATGTGCTATTAGAAGAGACACTCCTATTGAGTAATCTGATTGCTGAAGTTGAAAATTCCACAAGAATCATACTTATCTAATTTATCCCTTTATGGTGAGCTCCTAAGTCTTCTTGCGCATTTGATGTTGCAAATCTGTCCTCTCATCGCACCAGAATTCTCATTGAATGATAATGAATGCACAAGTTGTCAGATGAATCAAGTTCTTCTCCATTCACAATGCCTCAATTGGTCTCATGCATTCATTGTGCTAGCATCCTTTTTAAACTCTTTTGATGACTACGATTCTTGTACAATTTTTCACCAGTTGTAGGAAGGTGGTTTGTCATATATGGCTCACAAAGAACTTGGTTCAATTTTTTATAGCATTCGCAAGATTATTAAAATTTATTTTTCTTTGTTTATTATAAACCAGCGATATTATGCTTCAATCATATCATCTAACCAATTCTCTATCTTTAGTTACTGCCATTCGGCTTATCATTTTCCCATCCGCACATCTAATGACAATTTTTTCAAACCCTTTGGTCTTCATTATTCAACATCTCTCCATTTATAATTTTTTCAAGCAAGTGAGGCACTTCAGCCTTCAATGATGGTTATGGCAAGTCCTCGTTTTCATGCCATGATTGTTGAGAATGGTCAGAGATGTTTTCCTTTACAAGAGTTCGATCGTGATCCTACTTCTCGAATTGAAAGTTCATCATTTCCAATATTACAGGGTTTTCTAGAGGGCCACCATGAATCTCATAATCCAATTGTTAAATGGTTAGAACAATCTTACTCAACAAGCTCTATAGCAAACTGCAAGCTTCAATATTTTCTCATACATGCTAAGGAACTTGGTGTAGATGAAGACACACCCGCAAGAAGCTTATGATGTATGTTGAAAAATGGTATTCATTTAAAAGGTAAGAATGTGAATTGGATAAAAGTAGTGGATGTCACACACATTTCTACCCACAGGCAAGACCTTCCTTTTCTTGTGCAAGTTTTTCAAGCTTTTTGTATTTTCTCTTGCAGATCACTTTATATCTGTTTTAAATGATGAAACCTTTGGGGATGCAGATTGGGAAAAACTACGGTGGGTTTACTGAGAATTTCATTACACGTAACACCAACCTTCTAGATGTTAGGTTAGGAGTAGGATTAGCTACATCGTTAGCTTTCCATTTCTTACACTCATCCTGCACTCATTTTTGTAGTCTGTCCCCATTTCCTTATTCTTATTCTACATCAAGTTTTCTTTAACCATTTTGTTTTCTTGTAGTCTTGTTTCATTTCCTTGTTGTGTTTCTTTCTTCTTGTCTTGTTTTCCTTTCTTGTTGAGTTTTATTTTTCTTTATACATGCAAATAAGTGTAATGCCTAGACCTATTTTGGATTCTACTATGTCTTTGGCCAAACTATAAAGAGCCTTGTGACACTTCAACATTTGGCTAGACATGTTTCTGTCTTCCTTGTAATTGGTTGTATATTTTGGACGATGAAGTTCTCACGGAAAATATGATCCTTCTATAAGGAGAGATTTGGTCCAACCATGAACATGTGTCTAGCCTAGGAACCTCATGCCTATATTCATTTTTCTTCTTTGGTGTTTTCAAGCTTATCCAACTAGTAGAAATGGCGAAGGGAAAAATAGAAACGAGAAAACCTAAAGCTGAGGTCTTTATATGCTTAGCCAAAGTAACAAGCTCTCCTTCTCTCAATAAGTTGCGATCCCTCTTTTGTCCCAAAATAAATAAGTGTTAATGAACAGTTCTCTTTCAACATGGAAAATTTTAGGGGCTAATATTTTCAAGTGGGCTAATTTTCCATGGTTTTTCTAGAAAAAAGATTCGTCAATTTCCATTTTTCTCTAAAAATGATTCACCCAAATTTTATATTATAAAATTAATTTACCTTAAAATTTTCAAAAATTGTATAAGGACTATACATAAAATTATTAGAAATTTTCTTGTTTTTACAAATATATCAACAAACATTTTATAATTTTCAATTTGGCACTAGTAAGATTTGCGAAGGTTTCTAAACTTTAAGATAAATTTTCGTACTTAAAATTTTCCCTGTCTTTAAATAAATAAATAAATGCAAAAGAAGAGAAAGGATTCCTTCATAAAAAGGTGAAGCATGCAACTCCTCTGGGGGACTGTCCTGGCTTGTTCATAATGGAGAAATGCTTGTGTTCCTGCATGACTTTGTCGCAATACTATCCAGGCCTGGTGGCAGCAGAGTAACACCAGAGATGAAAAAATATACTCTAAAAAATCTTAAGCTCACGAGCTAAACTACCCTCCCCAATTCAAAACACTGTGATCTGGCTAAATCTTATGTTATGCTCAGCTTAGAAGGTAAAAATGGGACCATCTCTACCCATGGGGTAAGTGGAGAATCCAAAGTAATCTGCACGATGAATCAATACTCCCTGAAGGACCAAGGCCTTGCACTGAAATTAACCAATACAAAGAAGCTGGAATTCAACTAGTGTGTCGCTAAGTGTTGTAGCGACTGCAACACCCTCAAAAATTTTGGCCTACAGCTAAATTTTTGAGCCTATTGTGCATCATTTGATCAATCATTCCTTATTTTCTTATTGGTAAGTTGATGATTTCAACCTCCCTTCTTTGATCTTAAGAGTCGTTTACGCTTTTATCTTTCTATATATGTGTCATCTTCGGACATGGGGATTATCACTTTTCATGCAAAGGGAAGTTTGTTTCTCTTAAAGGGCGAATCCTTGTGAAAATGGGTTGTTCTCATCATATAGAATTTTTTTTCACTCATTTCCAAATTTTCATGCACTATCACACAAGTGTCGCCTTTATCCTGACAAATTCTATTATTGCAGATGCACTTGTCACAATATGCCACAAATTTTGTTGCATTAAGCGAAGTATGCTTTCATATATTCTGGATGATATATGTTGTATCACTAATTGTTTAAGTGTGTTATTGTAGTCAAGTTATATCAGTGTTCACATTAGTTCCACTACTCTCACGCTTAACGAAATCCCAGAGGTTTCCTAAATACCTAACCACATCCAACCATTCTAAATTGCAAACTTTGCATCTGCAACCTTCAAGCCCTTTCCTTACCTACTGGAACTACATAATGTGTAGAAATACCAACCTCCCTTGCCATCCAAAACTACATGGATGCTTCCTCTAGTGTCCTTTCCTTAGCCGGAACTCACTATCTCTAGAAACTGCGAAACTTTGTCCCTTAATCCTCTCAACTACCAAGTCCACCTTCTCTCCACAAAACTGTGTATTTATCTCCTCCGAGGGCCTTTTCCTACAACAGCCACTTCCTCCTTAAACGATGCAATTTTGTCTCTCAGTGGCCATTGCACAATTCTTTCCCTTAGTGAGGACTGTGTAGAAATTTCCCTCAGTCTGGCCTGAGCTATGCACTGCGTAGTCTCAATGATCAAGCTTGACTCTTGGCTACTTGAACTACAAAATTGTGCAGTCACTAGACCTTCTCCCCTGACCTATCACTAAATCCCAACCCACTTTATGAATTCAAGTGTAGTATCCTATATTAGGGGTTTATTAGACTCATATTGTCTTGTCATTACTAGATTATAGAGATAGGAATTATACCAGACTATGACAAGATAATGAAGAAGGATATTAAGAAGGATGACATGCTAGATGAATCTCAAGGAGCTAACAATAAAGGATAGTTATAAGATAGAAGACCAAGGAACCTTATGTATGAAAGAAGATCGGGACCGCATGAATACTCCATCTTATGCATAACACTTTGGAGGGTAGGTATGGAAAAAAAAAACACATATTTTTCTGAAATACACCTCTTAGTGTATAATGAAGGATTTCTTATCAGTGTCGCATCATTATTTCTTCAATGACATGTATGGTTGCAAGCACTGAAAGTCACTCCATGTGTTTCCTCTAAGTGCTTTACTCCCTTTTGTTTGTTCAACCAATTGTCTTATTTTGGCATGTTTGACCATTATGTCATGTTTGTGAACCTTCCTACTCATTTCAAAGGTTTATCTTTGTTTATACAAGTTTTCATATCCATCTAAACACCTTTCACACTCATACACAATTCCTTGATATTTGTCACACAAGTGTCGTCATGATGATCCTTAAGTCTATCCCAAGTGTCACACTTGTCGTTTCTTGTCGTGAGAAAGTCACTCAAAGGGTAATGCTTTTCTTTTTGTTTCAATGGTTTGTGGTTGTAGTGTCATGGAAGTATGCTAAGTTTTGATCATAGTTTGATTTCAGCACATGTCCATCCTTTCACTCACACTTAACCATTTTCAAAAAACTTCTCAACCGAGAAACTCAGCTTCACCTGGTCCCGACTAAGTTGCACATTGTACAGTCTCAACCCTCAATGATGTGAGCTTATTGATTGGAAATTTGCAGTGCACAATCATTGTCCTCCAGGGAAGTTTCACTGTGAAATTCCAGAGTTAGGCAACCTTCCTTGACTCCTAGAATTACACAGTAGTTCCTTCTAGTCCATCTTGCACTAAGCATTTTGCACTTTCATTCCTCAATATTTTCCTTTTCCTATTGGAATCCCACAGTTCATAGAGAGCCCAACCTCCCTTGGCCTCTAGAACTACATAGAGGTGTCCCCAAGTGTCCTCCCTTAGCCCGGTCTCACTATCCTCAAGAACTACACAAATTTGTCCTCCATGCCTCTCTGCTAACAAGTCCTTGTTTCCTATAGAAATTTTGTAGATCTCTCTCTGAAGGTTTCATATTGCATGAGACACTACCTTCTTGATCTGCGTAATCCTAACTCCTAGTGGACACTATGCAATTTTTCTCCCCAGTTAGGATTGTGCTAGAAACTTCCTTAGTCAAGCTTGAGTTGTGCTTTGTACAATATCAATGATCAAGCCCTCTCCTTGCCCCCTAGCAATATACAATGCGCAGTTACTGGGCCCTCTTTCCTAGCATGTTACTTATCCCGGGCTCAGTTCATGGATAATAATGCATCATGTTAGACTATGGAGTTTCCATATTCATTTTGTCCCATAATGAGTGAATTGCATGAATAGGTACACTCTCAAGTCATGGCAAGATGATGAAGAAGGAAAAGTAGAAGCAAAGCATGCCTAGAGACTCACTTGTAGCTAAACAAATGAGTGAACCTATCAAGAACAAGCAAAGGGACACAAGTTTGCAACCACCACCCAAGACTTAAGATCATTGAAGACCCCACACCATCAAGCTATGTGTAGGAGAAGAGAAACAATGTCCAAGAACACATCTATCACTCAGCAACAATAGCGGCTTGACATTACCACATCATCAAGCCAATCCATGTCATCAATGTCATCTCAAGTCATGTCAGGAGTTTTAATATTCCACATCACTATTGTGGGTCATGTATATTGTAAATCATGCATTGTAAAGTGAGATTCCAATGGACACATAAGAATATGAAGAGTCATGTAAGTTGAAAAATCATAGGAAGTTTAATAATCATGAGGGTAGTCTAATACTCATAAGGGGTAGCCATCACCCTTCGTTATATATCCCCCCTCATTGTATGAGCAAAAGACTTTTCACCTTGGCTCCTCTAGCAAAACATAGAGAGGTTCAATCAGTTCTTTGAGGAGTAAGGAGTGGCTCCAATGTCCCACTACTAGGGCTAGTGATGTACAATAGAAATATGTGTCTTGGATATTTCTCTTAATTACAAAAGCATTTTCAGGCTACCATGTTTCCATGCATGACTTAAGGATGTCTGTAAGACTATTTTGTGCGCATTTATATTTCATATTTGTTCTCGCATATACTAAGATAGTTGGACTATTTCGATTACGATAGTGCTTATCTTCTTGGGAATGTGTTGTAATTATTTTCACTATTGTCTCATCCTTGTGGACTATTTTACATGATACAAGATAAACCTTTCCTTACTTATCGGTTATAATGACTGCCACATCTACTGTGAACTATTCCGTTGGATGCTATATGAATCTTCCCTTGTTCATTGATTGTAATAAGTATTGCATCCATTGTGGACTATTATGTTGGATGTTGGAAATGCATTTCTGGTTCATGTGTTTCTCTTCCAATGTGGTACTATTACCTCTCACTTAGAGGCTCACTTTTCTACCCCATTTTCTAGTAAGATAACCTAGACACAGTTGCACTGCACACTCACCAAGCACACTCACCTTGATGTTTGAAGACACCATTGCATTACTCTCCCATGCTGGAAGCTAGACCCAAGGAAGATATTTAAGCATTTGGCAACCAAGAATTTATAGTAGATGAGACTCCTACACCAAATGGTGTGAGGTCTAATTGGGACTTCATCTAGGGGAGATCCCCTTATTTGATGGATTTCCAACACCGTCAACATAAGGCATAGAGAGAGAAAGGTGGAGAGAGAGAGAGTGTGTAATAAGGGAGATTGAGAGAGAGGGAGAGATGAGAACATAAGGGAAGAGAGATAGAAGGGGGAGAGAGGGAGGGAAGAGGAAGAGAGAGAGGGAGAGGAATAGGGATTAAGAGATAGATAGATATGAAGAAATAGTGCGTCTGTTTTGTTTGTGATATAGAGAGAAAAAATAGAGACAAAGGGAGATAGAGATATAGATGAAAGGTGAAGAGATGGAAGAAGAGAGAGATATAGATAGATATGTAGAGAGAGAACATGTTTGTTTGTGCGGGTGAGATAGAGATATAGACGATGGGGGAGAGAGGGAACTAGATGCATTCATTTCAGCTTAGATGGTGATTTCTAATCATATTTGATTACTTGCACTAAAGGGGATAAACTAAAGTAGAGGGAAGAGGAGGAATGGAGAGAGAGAAGGAGAGGAGTGAGAGAGGGAAAGAAAGGTAAGAGACAAAGAGGGAGACATAAATATTTAGGAGGGAGAGGGGAAGAGAGAGAAGGAGAGAGGGAGGGGGATTGTGATAGCACTAGAGGGCATAGAGAGAGAGAGACAAAGAGAGAGAGAGAGAGAGAGAGAGAGAGATGTGGGGAGAGAGAGGGGGGTAAGAGATAAAGAGAGAGAGAGAGGGAGGTAAGAGAGAAAGGGAGAGAGAGGAAGGAATAGAGATAGGACTTGAGAGATAGGAGGGACAAAGAGATGGACTTGGAAGGGGAGAGAGAGAGGGAAGAAGAAAGACGTATAGAGAGAAAAGTGGACAGAGAGAGGGACTGACAAGGGAGAGAAAAACATGGACAGAGAATGTGTATGTTTGGGGGTGAGATAGAGAGACAAAGAAGGAGATATGGAGTGATATATATATATATATATATATGGAAAGGGGAGAGAGGGGAGATGATTTCTTGCACTAAATGCATTGATTTTAGTGTAGATGGTGATTTATAATCCTATTTGATCTCTTTCACTATATGCATTTATTTCAATGTAGATATTGATATCTGATGATATTTGATTATTGCACTAGACACATTGATTTCATTGTATATTTTTTCTAATCCTATTTGATTTTTTGCACTAGATGCATTGATTTTAGTGTACATGTTGATTTCTAATTCTATTTCACTGAAATAGATGCATTGATTTCAGTTTAGATGTTGATACTATAATGATATTTTATTTCTTGCACTAGATGCATTGCTTTTAGTGTAGATGTTTTCTAATTCTATTTGATTTCTTGCACTAGATGCATTGGTTTTAGTGTAGATGTTGATTTTTAATTCTATTTGATTGCTTGCACTAGATGCATTGATTTAAGTGTAGATGTTGATTTCTAATTATATTTGGTTTCTTACACTAGATGCATTGAGTTTAGTGTAGATATTGATTTCTAATCCTATTTGGTTTTTTTCATTAGATGCATTCATTTACTATAGACGTTGTTTTCTAATCCTATTTGATTTCTTACATTAGATGCTTTGATTTCAGTGTACATGTTTCTTTCTAATCCTATTTGATTGCTTGCATAAAATGTATTTATTTCAATGTAGATGTTGATTTCTGATGTGATGTAACAAGATGTATGATGGAAAATTGAGTTTAACGTCATTGGATTATTCTTGTGATTGGTTTCAGTGTGAGCACAAAAAATTTATTGACAGCTTGCATTGAGTTTTGTGTTCTAATAATTCAACCTATTAATATTAGAGAGAAAGAGAGAGAAGGTATGATGTTTACTATAATAACTCGATTTAAACATTTGAATGACTTACAATTTCAATGACTCTCTTCATATAATCAATATGAAAAGATCGAAAAATAAACAAGGGTGACAATAAAAATAGTAGAAGAAAATAATTTGATATTGATCACAAAAAATGTTATTTTTAATTGACTAGATTCTTATTATTCATGTTTTTAGCCATTCAACACTATTACATTGTAACTTTGCATTCAAAATTCTTATTTCATCATTTTCATCATTAAAGTTATTGACAAGATTTATCATCTCAACACACTAACATAACTAAACAAATGTAAAAATAAAGCTACATTTCAAGATATATTTAGTAACACGTGTAGGGGCACTATTAAGAATTAATTAGTTGTCAAAAGTTATGATACCCAAAATTAAATGAAATGGATGTGAAATATCAATCCTCCTACAACTATTGACAAGATCTTTTCCCTTCGTCATCACCAACTAATTAATAATAGACAATTACGTAGACATAGAAATATAACACAACAACTATAACATTCACAAAAATTGCAATACAAATCTAAATAGATAAAACACAAACCACTGAAAGAATCCAAACACATATGTACAAACTATTCAAGGAAAGCAACATAGACTAAATGAAAAAGGAATTATATGATCATGTCAAGAAAAGAAAAGAAAGCATAATTTAAATTTCAAAGTATGAAGTTTATCTCAAACATATACATAATAATGATAGTCTAAAAATGTGGCATTAATCCCCTCAATTGGAACTAGCTTATATCCATCTAAATTTGATCTATCATGCGCCGAGAGGGATCAAATCCCTCAAGGTGCAAAACTTTCCTCAAATTCAACACTCCAAAAAGAAGGTTTGCACCTTGAGGGATTTTTTCCCTCTCGGCACATGGTAGATCTAGAGTTAGATGGATCTAGGTTGGTAATCGATATAGGTTAGTAATAGATATATTGTTGGCTAGTTTTATCTTCAATTGTTATTTTCCAAGCTAAATCATGATGTGCATGGTTTATGTGTATTATTTCTATGTATGCTTTTTATCATTATTTCTCTCATATTATTTTTATCGCTAACTCGCGTATTATAACTGTGGTGAAAAGTTATCACCATATCAAATATGTGTCAAGAAAATTCTTCATTTCCTCTTGTCGGATGACACAATAGATTTGTGGCATACTCAACCCAATGAGTGTATGTCAAAGATAAAATGCAAGAGAAATAGTAGTGGGTACAAATGTGTAAATGTGCCTTAAATCCCAATATTTAGATAGTGGATGTTGCTAAGTGAAATCAAGAGTTAAGTAGTTATGAGAGCTAAGCATTATAGTTGTGATTGTTTCAATGCTTTTGTAAGAGAGTCAATATGCATGACGTGTGAGCTCATATATTTAAATAGGCTCCTATGTGGAGGACATTTTTCTTGTTTTGCTTCATATTCATAATAAAAAAAATTAAGTCGTAAATTGAGTGACTTGTGGAAGAGAGATAAAGAAAGATATACTTCATAGTTGCATGAGGGATAAAATATGGACAAAGTCAATGGTGCAAAGTTAGCATCTTATGAAGAATGAATTCATGAACATGGTAGAGTTTTTGTTCCAAATTGTAAATCCTCGAGGTTGTATTCCCCAAAGTTGTTGTAATATTGTTAAAGAATACATGTAGAGTAGTAGTACATGATGTTTCAAGTTGTGGAATGAAGCACTTGAATTGATACCAAGGTAGAAAGTGTACTTTTATGCAAGCTTGAAAGGGAGAGGTTTGTATATGAATTTTAACAAAGTTATTGGGAAAAGTTTAATCTTATCGAGTGAAGTTTAAAGCACGTATTGTTAAGGTAATCTTAAACTTGAGTAGGTCATAGGGTCATATTATCATAAACCATCGTAAGTCCATATTAACTCCAGATCCTTCAAGCACCAAGAGGGATCAAACCTCTCCAGGTGTAAAACTCATTTTTGAGTGCAAAACTTGAGAAAGGATTACACCTCAAAGAGATTTGATCCCTCTCAGGACTTGATAGATCCAGAGTTAAGATGGATCTAGGCTAGTTTTAGTCATGTGCAGCCAAGGAAAATATATCGAAGGTATGATTAATTTTATGAATAATATGCAAATACACCTAATATTAATATAATAATTTTAAATATGCTAAATATGTCTAAGATTAATCTTGTAATTTTACTTTTAAATTTGCTAGTTATTTGTTGAGATGATAAATATTGTTAATAACTTTAATGATGAAATAATTTTTTGTTAAGCAAAGTGACAGTGTAATAGTGTTGAATGATAGAAAATGTGAATAATAAGAATGTAGTCAATTACAAATAGTCTTTATTGCGATCAATATCAAAGTGTGTTCTTCTACTATTCTTATTTTCACCCTTTCTATTTTTGTGATCTTTTCATATCGATTATATGAAAAGGACAGATCAAATCGTAAACAATTTAAATCTTTAGCTCGAGCTAATGTTGTAAACATCGTACCTTGTATCTCTTGCTCTCCAATCTTAATAAGTTCAATTAATATAACACAAAAAATCAATGTACACTGCCAATAATTTTTTTCTCTTTCACTGAAATCAATGCACATTGTTTATCCAATCACTTTAAAATTAATGTACCATCATACATCGAATTAATTAAAATCATAAATCAAAATCTACACTGAAATCAATGAATCTAGTGCAAGCAATCAAATAAGATTAGAAAACAACTTCTACATTGCAATCAATGCATCTAATGCAAGAACTCAAATAGGATTGGAAATCATCATCTACATTCAAATCAATGCATCTACTGCAAGTAAGAATAGGATTAGAAATCGACATCTACACTGAAATTAACGCATTTAGTGCAAGCAACCAAATAGGATTAGAAATCACCATCTACACTGAAATCAATGCATTTAGTGCAAGCAATCAAATAGGATTAGAAATCATTTACGTTGAAATGAATTCATGTATCTCCATCAATAAATTATAATTAGAAATCAGCAAGTACATTTAAACCAATGCATCTAGTGTAAGCAATCAAGTAGGATTAGAAATGCATTGCTTTTAGTGTAGTTGTTTTCTAATTCTATTTGATTTCTTGCACTAGATACATTGGTTTTAGTGTAGATGTTAATTTTTAATTCTATTTGATTGCTTGCACTAGATGCATTGATTTCAGTGTAGATGTTGATTTCTAATTATATTTGGTTTCTTACACTAGGTGCATTGAGTTCAGTGTAGATGTTGATTTCTAATCCTATTTGGTTGTTTTCATTAGATGCATTCATTTATTGTAGACGTTGTTCTCTAATCCTATTTGATTTCTTTCATTAGATGCTTTGATTTCAGTGTACATGTTTTCTTTCTAATCCTATTTGATTGCTTGCATAAAATGTATTTATTTCAATGTAGATGTTGATTTCTGATGTGATGTAACTGGATGTATGATGGAAAATTGAGTTTAACGTCATTGGATTATTATTGTGATTGCTTTCAGTGTGAGCACAGAGAAATTATTGACAGCTTGCATTGAGTTTTGTGTTCTAATAATTCAACCTATTAATATTAAGGAACAAGAGAGAGAAGGTATGATGTTTACTACAATAACTCGATTTAAACATTTGAATGACTTACGATTTCAATGACTCTCTTGATATAATCAATATGAAAAGATCGAAAAATAAACAAGGGTGGCAATAAAAATAGTAGAAGAAAATAGTTTGATATTGATCATAACAAATACTATTTTAATTGAATACATTCTTATTATTCATGCTTTTAGCCATTCAACACTATTACATTGTAACTTTGCATTCAAAAATCTTATTTCATCATTTTTCATCATTAAACTTATTAACAATATTTATCATCTCAACACACTAACATAACTAAACAAATGTAAAAATAAAACTACATTTCAAGATATATTTAGTAACACGTGTAGGGGCACTATTAAGAATTAATTAGTTGTCAAACGTTATGGTACCTAAAATTAAATGAAATGGATGTGAAATATCAATCCTCCTACAACTATTGACAAGATCTTTTCCCTTCGTCATCACCAACTAATTAATAATAGACAATTACATAGACATAGAAATATAACACAACAACTATAACATTCACAAACATTGCAATCCAAATCTAAACACATAAAAACACAAACCACTGAAAGCATCCAAACACATATGTACAAACTATTCGAGGAAAGCAACAGAGACTAAATGAAAAAGGAATTATATGATGATGTCAAGAAAAGAAAAGAAAGCATAATGTAAATTTCAAAGTATGAAGTTTATCTCAAACATATACATAATAATGACAGTCTAAAAATGTGGCTTTAATCCCATCAATTGGAACTAGCTTATATCCATCTAAATTTGATCTATCATGCACCAAGAGGGATCAAATCCCTCAAGGTGCAAACCTTTCCTCAAATTCAACACTCCAAAAAGAAGGTTTGCACCTTAAGGGATTTTTTCCCTCTCGGCACATGGTAGATCCAGAGTTACATGGATCTAGGTTGGTAATGGATATAGGTTAGTAATAGATATATTGTTGGCAAGTTTTATCTTCAATTGTTATTTTCCAAGCTAAATCATGATTTGTATGGTTTATGTGTATTATTTCTATGTATGTTTTTTATCGTTATTTCTCTCATATTATTTTTATCGCTAACTCTCATATTATAGTTGTGGTGAAAAGTTATCACCATATCAAATATGTGTGAAGAAAATTGTTCATTCCCTCTTATCGGATGACACAATAGATTTGTGGCATACTCAACCCAATGAGTGTATGTCAAAGATAAAATTCAAGAGAAATAGTAGTGGGTACAAATGTGTAAATGCATCGTAAATCCGAATACTTAGTTAGTAGATGTTGCTAAGTGAAATCAAGAGTTAAGTAGCTATGAGAGCTAAGCATTATATTTGTGATTGTTTCAATGCTTTTGTAAGAGAATCAATTTTCATGATGTGTGAGTTCATAGATTTAAATAGGTTCCTATGTGGAGGACATTGTTCTTGTTTTGCTTCATATTCATAATAAAAAAAATTAAGTCATAAACTGAGTGACTTGTGGAAGAGAGATAAAGAAAGAGATACTTCATAGTTGCATGAGGGATAAAATATGGACAAAGTCAATGGTGCGAAGCTAGCATCTTATGAAGAATGAATTCATGAACATGGTAGAGTTTTTGTTCCAAATTGTAAATCCTCGAGGTTGTATTCCCCAAAGTTGTTGTAATATTGTTAAAGAATACATGTAGAGTAGTATTACATGATGTTTCAAGTTGTGGAATGAAGCACTTGAATTGATACTAAGGGAGCAAGTGTACTCTTATGCAAGCCTGAAAGGGAGAGGTTTATATATGAATTTTAACAAAGTTATTGGGAAAAGTTTAATCTTATTGAGTGAAGTTTAAAGGGAGGATTGTTAAGGTAATCGTAAACTTGAGTAGGTCATAGGGTCATATTATCATAAACCATCATAAGTCCATATTAACTCCAGATCTATCAAGAACCAAGAGGGATAAAATCTCTCGAGGTGTAAAACTCATTTTTGAGTGAAAAACATGAGAAAGGATTGCACGTCAAGATATTTGATCCCTCTTGGCACTTGATAGATCCAGAGTTAAGATGGATCTAGGTTGGTTTCAGTCATGTGTAGCCAAGGAAAATATATCGAAGGTATGATTAATTTTATGAATAATATGTAAATACACCTAATATTAATATAATAATCTTAAATATGCTAAATATGTCAAAGATTAATCTGGTAATTTTAATTTTAAATTTGCTAGTTATTTGTTGAGATGATAAATATTTTTAATAACTTTAATGATGAAATAATTTTTTGTTAAGGAAAGTGACAATGTAATAGTGTTGAACGATAGAAAATGTGAATAATAAGAATGTAGTCAATTACAAATAGTCTTTATTGCGATCAATATCAAATTGTTTTCTTCTACTATTCTTATTGTCACCCTTGTTATTTTTGTCATCTTTTCATATCGATTATATGAAAAGGACAGTAGAAATCGTAAACCATATAAATCTTTAGCTCGAGCTAATGTTGTAAACATCATACCTTGTATCTCTTGCTCTCCAATCTTAATAAGTTCAATTACTATAACACAAAAAAATCAATGTACACTACCAATAATTTTTTTCTCTTACACTGAAATCAATGAACATTGTTAATCCAATCACTTTGAAATTAATGTACCATCATACATCCAATTACTTAAAATCATAAATCAACATCTACACTGAAATTAATGAACATTGTTAATCCAATCACTTTGAAATTAATGTACCATCATACATCCAGTTACTTAAAATCATAAATCAACATCTACACTGAAATCAATGAATCTAGTGCAAGCAATCAAATAAGATTATAAAACAACTTCTACATTGAAATCAATGCATCTAATGCAAGAAATCAAATAGGATTAGAAATCATCATCTACACTCAAATCAACGCATCTAGTGCAAGTAATAAAATAGGATTAGAAACCAACATCTACACTAAATTCAACGCATTTAGTGCAAGCAATAAAATAGGATTAGAAATCACCATCTACACTGAAATCAATGCATTTAGTGCAAGCAATCAAATAGGATTAGAAATCATTTACATTGAAATCAATGCATCTATTGTAGTCAATAAAATATAATTAGAAATCAACATCTAGATTTAAACCAATGCATCTAGTGTAAACAATCAAATAGGATTAGAAATCACCATCTGGACTTAAATCTATGCATTTAGTGCAAGCCACTAAATAGGATTAGAAATCATCTACATTGAAATCAATGCATCTAGTGCGAGCAATAAAATTTAATTAGAAATAAAAATCTATACTAAAATAAATGCATCTAGTGCAAGCAATCCAATAGGATTCGAAATCTCCATCTACATTGAAATTAATGCATCTAGTGCAAGCAATCAAATAGAATTTGAAATCACCATCTACACTAAAATCAATGCATCTAGTGCAAAAAATCTTCTTCCCTCTCTCCCCTCTCTATCTATATCTATATCTTCCTCCATCTCTCCTTCTTTCACTCTCTCCATCTACAATCAAATCAATGCATCTAGTGCAAGTAAGAAAATAGGATTAGAAACCAACATCTACACTGAAATTAATGCATTTAGTGAAAGAAATCAAATAGGATTAGAAATCATCATCTACACTGAAATCAACGCATTTAGTGCAAGCAATCAAGTAGGATTAAAAATCATTTACACTGAAATCAATGCATCTATTGCAATCAATAAAATATAACTAGAAATCGACATCTACATTTAAATCAATGCATCTAGCGTAAACAATAAAATAGGATTAGAAATCACCATCTAGACTTAAATCTATGCATTTAGTGCAAGTCACTAAATAGGACAAGAAATCATCTAGATTGAAATCAATGCACCTAGTGCGAGCAATAAAATTTAATTAGAAATCAAAATCTACACTAAAATCAATGTTGCAAGCAATCAAATAGGATTCGAAATCTCCATCTACACTGAAATCAATGCATCTAGTGCAAGCAATCAAATAGGATTTGAAATCGCCATGTACACTAAAATCAATGCATCTAGTACAAAAAATCTTCTTCCCTCTCTCCCCTCTCCATCTATATCTATATCTCCCTCCATCTCTCCTTCTTTAGCTCTCTAATTCAGCCCCCCCTGCTCCTCCCCCCCTCCCCTGAAACAGACACACTCTCTCATTCCATATTTATCAATCCCTATGTCCCTCCCTCCCTCTATCCATCTCTCTCTTCTTCCCTCTCTACATCTTCCATCAATATCTCTATCTCCCTTTGTCTCTCTATATCACCCCCAAATCATACACTCTCTTTCTCAAATCTTTCTATCTATCCCTTTTTCCTCCTTTCTGTCTCTCTCTTCCTCTTCTCTTCCTCTCCCCCGCTTCTCTCTCTTACCTCCTGCTGTCCTCTCTCCCTCTCTCTCCATATTTTTGTCTTTATTTCTTTCTTCTTAGATCCCTCTCTCCCCCTCCAACTTCATCTCTCTTTCCCTCCCTCTCTCCACTCTCTCACATTCTCTATCTTCCTTCCTCTCTCTCCCTTTCTTTCGCATCTCTCTCTCTCTCTCTCTTCACCCTCCAACTCTACTACTACATCCCTCACTCTCTCCTTCTCTCCCCCGTCTCTTCATCTCTCCTTCTTTGTCTCTTTATCTCACCCCCAAACATACAAACTCTCTCTCCATCTCTCCCTCATCACTCCCTCTCTCTCTCCACTTCTCACTCTCTATGTCTTGGTTCTTCCCTTTGTCTCTCCCCCTCCAACTCCATCTCTCTATTGCTCGCTCTCCTCCTCTCTCTCAATTCCTCTCTCTCATCTTTCCTGTCTCTCCCTCTCTCTCCTACCTCCCTCTCTCTTCCCCCATCACCCTCTCTCTCTCTCTCTCTCTCCGCGCCCCAATCCTCTCTCTTCCCCTATGACTCTCCTATTCTCTCAAAATTTCTCACTGTCATCCTTCCTCTCTCTCTCTCTTTGCCCTCCAATCCTCTTTCTCTCTCTCTCTTTTCCCTCCAATCCTCTCGCTTCCCCCATCTCTCACTCTCTCTCCCTCTCTCTCTCCAACTATGTTACTAGATCCCTCCCTCTGTCCTTCTCTCTCCTTCACTTCCCCTTTCTCTCCATCTCTTCTTCTTTGTCTCTTTATCTCACATCTAAACATACACTCTCTCTCTCCATCTCTCCCTTGTCACTCCCTCTCTCTCTCCACTTGTTACTCTCTATGTCTTTCTTCTCTCCCTCTCTCTCCCTCAAGCTCCATCTCTCTATCCCTCCCTCTCTCCTCCTCTCTTTTGTCCTTCCTCTCTCTCCCTCTCACTCCCCTCCCTCTCTCTCTCTTCATTCCTTCTCTCCCCTCTTCATCATTTTATCTCCATCTTTCCATTGTTACTCCCCATATCTCTCCACCTCTATCACTCTATGTCTTTGTTCTTCCCTTCCATAATATATATCATGATATATTAATATATATTATAATATATAAATTTAATATTGTATTAATAGAAAGTTATTAAATTTAGTAATATTAGTATATTAATATGAATATTAGATTTAACAATAATATTATTAATATTAATATTAGGGTTAATAATGGTTTTTTGCATGGTACAAATATAGCTTGAGTGGACCTAATGGTTAAAAACTTGTGTTTCCTGCTAAATGGTCTTTAGATTTACATTTAAGTTTAGGTTTAAGTTTATTATCTTGAACTAATTTAGTGTTTGCCCAAAAAAAAAAAAAAAAATCCATATCACAATGTTTGGTGTCATATTTAATGCACACATATATACATAAACATATGCATATATATATAAAAGGAAAAGTCTACTATTTTATGTTTTATATTTTTCATCGGAATCCATTTATTTTGTTATTTAAAATACATTTTTAATTATAAAAATAAAAATACAATTTCTTTTAAATTTAGAATATGTTTTTAATATATAAATACATTCAACCAGATAAAACATTTTCTTAAACATCAGATTTCCACAGATTTCACCATTAAAATTTGTGATTGCAACCCATTTTTAAAAGATTTATCGTAAAGAAACACCAAAGAAACATCGAAACTTAGAAGATTTAGAACACCAATATACTCCCATACATATATATACCAAACTCGGAAGATATAAAATCTGAGTCTGGGAGAAATTACATATAAACTGCAATACGCTCGCAATATGGAATGGTCATTCGACTGGCTTTTCAGTCGTTGATAGGCGACATTAGGGTTTTAAATAACTGAAAATCTGAAATTATCATTTGTTCACTACTGCAAATAAATCCTTCGACAATCATATTTAATATCCATCCGAAGAAGCTGAGTTGACCTGTGCATGACCTGATACGAAAACTCTAACGTCTGTTAATCTTGAAAATCTACAAGCTTTCGAAGCTCTTGTACAGTTTCTATCATAGTTACCAAGTTCGGCCGTATTGGCCAAAAAAGTTCGGAAATTCGCTGATACGATTCGATTCGCCATTTAATTCGTTAATTTCGATACGGTACGGTATTTGTAGTTCACCAAATCAATAAAGTTAATTTCTCCACTGCAGGTTGCGATTTTGAACCGCTGAGCAGAGGGTACAATGCTCCGGTATTTCCTCGGGTTAATAAGCAAGCAGCGATCATACGCATTGGTTTTCCAGTACCCTCTGATCCTCCGGAGCAATATAAGCAGCCATCGTAGAAACACCCAACCAACCATATATATATAGAAACATCTATTTTACCCGAACATTCACAAATTTTACTAATAATTTATATATTAAAAAATGTTATGGAAATTTTATATATAAAATTTTCAATCATAAAATAGTAAATTCTTTATTAAAAAAGTGGTTTTTTATTAAAAAAATTATAAAAATAAATATATTTTGTAAAAATTTTAAAATATAGTTTTAAATGACAGTCATTATCTAAATTGGTTTTAGTAATAGGTGATTTGAAATTCAATTAAAGTATTTATTTTTTTGTGATTCATCATAAAGATTAATCTACCTATATGGAATAAATTTGGATTATAAGGGGAATTAGTACTGGTTTTAATTTGGGGAGATTATTTAAATATTTAATATTTCATTTTTTATGTTGAATATCAATTTTGAGTTTTTGTTATTTATATTAATATATTTTATTTAGATGTTTTCTCAATTTTCAGAATACAAATAATAGATTATCTTAAATAGATAAAAATATAAATACACAAAAAAGATTGATATTGGAAATAAGGAAATAATGGTATTATTATAGAAAAGATTCATTTTTATTTTATGAAGTTTTGAAAAAAATAATAATAATATGTTAATTATATTTTCGAATTTTTTCCCTATTGAATTTTATACAGTCTAATTTTTTCCGTATAGAATAGAATTATTCGAATTCGAATTTGGTAACTATGGTTTCTATAACATGTTCTAGCCTTGCAGCTATCTCCATTAGAAGGATGCAAATGGCACCAATGGAAGCGTCTCCGCATACGTGCATTTGTTCATATAACGGTCACCACTTGTTGATGAAATATAATTGCTTTCACACGCGATGTCTCAAACATTCACAGGGGAATCTAAATAATCTTTTGGTTCGGCAATAACACTACACAACAGGGTTTGTGTTTCTGCTCCTCAGAAATGTTGCTACGTTCAGTATCTTTCAATATGTGAATAACTTGATGACCTGGGACTTCTTTAACTTTACTGGTGTTTGAATTGATGTCAGTGGTTTCCGCAGTAAAATGGTTCTTATGGCCGGGACTGCACAACGGCTGGATAACTCGGAATAGCTTGGGTTGAAAGCCAAATGACGCATTGAGCTTCTCAACAGCACGGTGCACATTCTTATGCTCTCTGCTAACAACTAGATTCTGATCTAGTTGTTACGTGTTTCGGCATATAAAATAGGTGTCGTCTACCGACCCCACATATTCGTCTGGACGGTAGAAAGATGTCTAGTAAATTTTTTTCTAGTTTGACAATGGAAATTAATTTAGCGCTATGGAGAATCTTGGGTATCCAAAATCCTCAAATTTAATGACTGTAACTCATATTTCGAAAAATTTCTGGCGGACATAATCATAATCCTCCTAAAATTTCCATTATTTTCTGACTAATATATACGTTCTTTAAAGTTTAGACTACGACAGCATAGTGGGAATCGTACTGTGTACAGTGACTCTTTAGTCCGTAACACGGAAGCCGCAATTTTCAAACGTGCGTCCTGTTCAATGGTTCTCTCCACTTTCCTGTAGCTTGAGTTTGCTTCACACCATAAATTTCCGTACTGTGTACAGTGACTCTTTCGTCCGTAACACGGAAACCGCTATTTCCAAACGTGGGTCCTGTTCAATGGTTCTCTCCAAATTCATAACGTGACTTTCCTGTAGCTTGAGTTTGCTTCACACCCTAAATTTCTTCACACCGTATTATAAAGTTGACAGCATCAAAGACGGCGCCACTGACATTCCGGGTCAACATAAAATTGACAGGCAATTGGCAATTCGATCGTTTTAAGTAAAGTTTCGAACGTTATAAAATTGAAGGGCAATTATCTGTGTGTTGTGTTTCGAAGATGTTTTACACTCATTTTTATTATGGGTATTTAGTTGTTTGGTACTTCGAGTTATGATGTTGTAGTTTGCTTTATCTTGATTTTAAATTTGGCTAGGCTTGCTATTTATGGTTTGTAGGCTATCCTGACCAAACTTCTTTTCTTTTTTTTTCATTCAGCTATGCTATTTTATTTTTAATTTTTAATGACCCTGAAACACTTTAATAAACTTAAAATTCTTTTATTTCCCAATTTAAATATGGTATAGATCATTTAAATATTTCAGATATATTATGTAATAGTATTTTAAAACTTGTTTCAACAAATGAATGAAAAAAATATGGATGTTGAGTGGGGAAAGTTGCCTATGTCTGAATGAATAAATTAAAAATTATAAAATATATATTTTTACCATTTCTATTTATTTATTCAGGAAAATGATCGTGTTTTATTTTACAAATAAAAATTATGATCTCAAATTTAAAATGAATTTTAAACTCTTTCACCTTTTACAAATTTAATTTTTTATTTACAAATAAAAATAAATTATGATCTCAAATTTAAAATAAATTTTAAACTCTTTTACCTTAATTTAATTTTAATATACATTTAAAATTGATAAAAATTCTTCAAATACAAAATTTTGTGATTCATAATTAATATCAAATATTTTTTAAAACTATTTTACATAGAAATTTTTAAATGAAGATGTTTCGAATCACTTATTCTGATTTCGTGATGAGGAACCGCAATAAATTATTAAAAGCGGGTTGACTCTTAAAAATTTCTATATAATTTAGTTAATACTTGTAAAAAAAATTCAAATAACTATACATATATTGTAACTTTCATATACTTGAAATTTTTCATAACTATACATATACTATGACTTTTATACACTTACTTGCCAATACCCACGACGCAATTTCTGAATTTTCTTTTCATATAATTACACAAACAACAGAGATATATTGGTAAATAAATTCTCATTAAATTAAAGTTTACCAGATTGATTTTATATAATAAATATTTATATATATATATATAAACATTAAATTTGAAGATACAAATTAATTTAAGAGCTTTTATAATACCTATTAAATTTAACCACGGATTTCAGCGCAGTGAGATAAGGGACCAAAAAAGCATTCCGGCACACTCTAAAGAGTACGGTCATCGTCAATCAATTTGTTCATAATAATTTGACGGGATGATTTTTTAGAGAGAAAAAAATATAATAGATTATATTAAGGAAATATAAAGATCTGTATACATGATCAAAATTTATGAGAATCAGCTGGAAACATATAGCTGATCAGATAGTATGACTGATGAGGCAGCATGTACATATTATCACTACATGAGAAAGCCAGCAACGGGAGGTGCTGAGCCAAGCATGAGCAAAAATGCGAAACAAAAAAGCATGAGGATCCAGAAACATAACAACAGTGGCGCTTCATGAGAGAAGCGGACCTTTCTAAAAAAGATTTAGAAAGAGAGAAACAAAAACCTCCACAATTAACGCTTCATGGGGGAGAAGCAGGACCGCCATAAAAAGGTTTTTTTTTACAATAGGAGCTGTAACAGCAAGCCAAAATCTGAAAATCCACCAACATTGTGAGTAGAAGGTCCAAAAAGTTGTAATAGAAGCAGAGCTGGACTTGAGATTAATCTGAGGGGGGCAGATAGCCCGTGATTGAGATCAGGATAGAATCAAGGGGCATCCTGGAGTCCTGGAAAATGCAGTCATTTCTCCATTTCCATAGAAACCAGCAGGTGAGGATAAACAATGAGCTCCAGGAGAGATTCTGAACGCTCCACCAATTGAAGCCATTGAAAAAACTCGATGAGAAAAGCCATTAATCAAAGATAAATCATACCAGATTGTTGAAGATGAGGAACAGTTGAAGAACATGTGAGAGTTGGATTCAGCGTCCGAAAGGCACATTTGGCATCTACCCGGACCCTGCAATCCCTTTCTTTGGAGAACCTCCCAGGTGAGATTCTTGTACGAGAAGAGAAGCCATGAGAAGAGAATCATCTTGAGCGGACAAGAAGCTTTCCAAAATTTGAGTGGGAAGATGGGGGAGGAGGGCGACTGGCCAGATAAGAATGCAGCATAAAGATCTCTGACGCCGATAGACTGTGATGATTTCTGAAGTGACCAGATGAGTTCATCCTTGGATCCCGATTGAGAGAAGCCTTTGCTAGAAAACCTGTTGATAGCCGATGACCATAAGGGACGAAGAGAGTGGGGCAGAGATAATTCGGCCGCATCCTTCCATACAGGGGTCTGAGATGACCAAGTTTTTATTAATTTATTCCATGTGAAAAAGCCCCTTGAGAAGAAGAAAGATAGCAAAGCAGAGGGAATCATCGATTCCAGATTGTGCACAGTTGAGTCAATGCCAATAAAAATGCTGGATCCCGAGAAAAATTTCCATCTTAAATTCATCATGAAGAGAGACTGGATCTTTCTAAAACTTTGCCATATGGGGGAACCTCTTCTGATGCCTAAAGAGCGTCTTCTGTACCAAATTTGCAATTCATTAACTAAATTTGTAATAGGTTAATATTCATGTTAATATTTAATTTAATGAATTAAATTTGTAATTTCTTAATGTTTAATTATTGAGTTGAGAAGTTCATTCTACAGTTTAATATGAGGAGATGTGTAAGTTTGTTAGTTGGTTCCTGACTCTTTAAAATAAAAGTAAAAAAGTAAAATTATTTTTTGATGTGATTAATCTTAAAGACATTATTATTTATATTATACATTACAAAAGAAATAAAAAGAAAAAAGAAAAATTATGCTCTGATTTGATTAATCCGAAAGACATTATTATTTACATTATAAATTACAAAAGTCTACTATCTAAAATTATGTTCTAATAGGTTTTAAATAGAAAAATAATGCACTATACTGTAAAGTAATTAGTAATAAAAATAAAGTGTGAATAAAATGTTTAATTCTAAAAATTTAAATAAACTATTTGAAGATTTATGTTAATGATGTGAACTTCATATATATTTATACATAGAAAAAAAATTAATTTTCTATTTATTTTTATATATACTCTATTTAATATTTAGAAATGCAATTTAAACCATAAAAATTAACCCATTATATTTTACCTAACACATTAAATTTTACCTAATTTTTTAATATTTAGGTAATTTGTTAGCAGTGTTACAAACTAGGAAACTCATCAATGTGGTCAGTTTATTAGATTCCGATTAAGGTTCGACGGAAAGAGTGGTTTGAAAACTCTTTACAACGCTCCGCTCTTTTTCCATATATTGTGTATTAAATGCTGACAAGGGCTATGTATGTCAATCAAGTTATGGGGGGCGCATACATATCCATATATCGGGACTCCGGCGGCCACCTCACGTTTCCGATGACATACGCGGGACCCACCATACGCGGGCCCGCCCGCCCCGTCTCGTTCTTTGACAACGGCGAAAATACCCCGCGCGCCAAAACGCCATTCACAACCGTTCGAAATCGGTCTACGCAAGAGCTCTGTTTCATTCCCAAAACATTCCTGTTACATTCAAACGATTGAAATCTGATTTTGCAGAGACCTGGAAGGAGCATCGACACCGATATCTTCGCTATTTTCAACGAGAATCAGAAGCCAGGGGCTGAGACAGAGCGTCACTTTGGTCAAGGCTCTATGTTCCACGAGATCACACACATGATCAAGGCTCTATGTTCCACGAGATTTTGCGCAAAATTTTGAATCCAAACACATGGAGAAGTTCACTACCCTGTGAGCCAAATTTATTGCTGTCTTTTGGTTCTGATTTTGCGAGAAGGAATGAACGGTGCTCTCCTTGGGTCCGATTTATCAGTTAGAGATGATTGGAGAGGAGAAGGGTGCCGCCTTTTGCTATTACGAAAACCAATCTGATTGGAATTTAATGCTTTCAGGATGAAGGATAAAATGGAGATGGAAAAACTTTGTGCTGGTTTTCATCTATTTCATCTTGTCCATTGCCCAAAGTATACGAGATCATTCTTAAGCAAGTCTAAGTACTGATTTTGAATATTAGATCACATATTTTGAGAATACGATCGGTAATGCACATCCTTAATTGCAGATCTGTATATTGTTCTTGCTGATTTGAAGCCCTAAATTACAGATTCTTGAAGGGCCTAGTCAAAACTTTCCCACTCGTTGGAAATTGGCTGGTATAGAGAGTTGGAAATGGGGACAAACTTCAAAGTTATGATAAAAAGGGACTGTTGAGCGGGTTTTGCTGGAAATCATAGATTCCCGTATCCTCTGATTATTAATTTTGAATAAGCAGGGTATCCAATTTCTGGCAGATGTAACAGAACCAGATGTTTCCACAATTTGAAACCAAGGATATAGCAGACCCAGATATTTCCTCAATTAACCACAGATGGAAAATAGCAGATAATAAGGAACTTTGGGGAGAGCAGGCACACATTTGAACCTCTTCGTGCAGAGATTGCAACAGAGTGCAGTAGGGTTGAGCAGTTTAGGAAGATGAAACAATCTAGACCAGAATTAGTTCCTCGTCAGGTACACTGCACATTTAGGATACAAGCTACATTCTTGGAAGAGGTATGAGGGGACATGGATGGTTGTAGAAACCATTTGGAAACTAAAAGCTCCTTTAAAAACATAATGTATTAGTGACATAATGTAATGCATTAACAGATATTTAATTAATGTATCCCCGCCATATAGTGACTCCAAAAAGTGAAAATTTCTTCACAACAAAATTGTGCCTCTCACACAAATATATAAACCCACTCTGTGATATATATATATATATTTCAATTGTATTGTATTGTAAGTTTTACATCTTTTTGGATGGTATATATACCCTTAAATATATTTTACTGGAATTCATGTTTTCAATGATATCATACTTAGGATCCACTCAGAATGTAACTTACCACACTTGGTAAGAACACAACCAAAGATCAACTCAATCGTGCAAGAACCAATT
The DNA here is from genome assembly GCA_031772625.1 of Pinus tabuliformis. Lineage (NCBI taxonomy): Eukaryota > Viridiplantae > Streptophyta > Pinopsida > Pinales > Pinaceae > Pinus > Pinus tabuliformis. The sequence goes on from CM062818.1 coordinate 517,279,724, forward strand.
TACAGTGACAAGTTTCTCAAGGCTGCTCCCTCTGAAGGCATGCCTCCCTAGCTCCACAATTTGCAACTATCAATGATCACAGCTCGTTTTGTGTCATTGGACTTTGGCTCATTGATTTGCCACTAGCTTCTCCTTATAATGAGTTGTGTAAGAGAAGTCCTTATAATGAGTTGTGTATTTGGCATCTTCACAAGATCTCTTTCTCTTGGAATCATGAATTTAGTATAGTAATATGCCAGTAAGGTCCTGTGTCACCTGGAGTGAGGATATGGATACAGGTTGCAGAAATCACACCATGAAAATTTCAGGAAATGGCGAAACAACATATCCACATATGGATTTATGAGCATGGGGAGAAATTTATATAACATAGTCTGCATAAAATGTTTGAGCAGGAACTCTCAAATTTTCTCTTTTTTAACTGTTTTATTTTATTGCTAAGTTGCACTGATATGGATATTGTTCTGAAACATAAATGGCAAGTGTTTTGAAAATCAGTATATATATATATAGTCTTGTGTATAGTTAGGTTGCTTGCAGATGTTTAGCCCCACTTTATATTGTTGGCCTTCTTCCCTCTCATATAAATAAAGGAGAGAGTTCTTTTATACATTGATTTGATCATATTGTCTTTGAGATGTGGGTAGTGCAGTGAACTTGTCACTTTTTCTCTTTGTACACTTCATCATATTATCTCTGTGTCCTGGAGTGCTAGGTTCTTGGAGCAGTTCAAGGTTTTGCTAAGGTTAGTATTTCATCCTAAAGGAGGCAAAGAAACTAGTGTTTGTGATAAACTGTAGAGGATAAGAAAGCATTGCTCTTTTAGCTCGTGTGAGAGAAGAAGACTAGGGTATTGGAAACCCTAGTGCTACTTGTGATATTTGATTGAGGAGGAAACATCTTGGACAGTGCTGGGAGACAAGTGTTGAAGCCAAGGAGGACATGCTGGTGTTGATGCTAGCATTGTGTGGATCCTTGGTGGTGGTTAGTGTTTTCATGGTTTTCCCTACCTAGGGTTTGTACTGCCTTTGTGATAAAGCTGTGGTATGTATATGTAGTTCATTTATTCTCTCTCTTTATATATATATATATCTGAAGTTTCCAACCATCTAAAGTTGTTTAACTGATTTTCAATTAGCATTGTATTTTCCATTGGGTAATTTCCAGCACTTGTTCATTCTGATTTGACATAAAATAGGGCTGAAATTGAAGTGCTTTAACACATAACTAGAAGATAAGAGAGCAGATTTTCTGCTGTAATAAAGTGATTTCCAAATCTGGTATATGCTTTAAAAGTGTGCTCTAAGGGCTGAAAGTTGTTGGCATATGTTTGGTATCTTTTCTTTTGAGCTGCCTAGTGTGTTGGGTTGAAGTGAAGTGAAGCGTGGCCCACTGTTTGCTGCTGTAAATTAAAAATATCAGATCAAACCTAAGGCTAAAAGCACAGAGGGATTAAATCCAGGAAACCTCCATTATGAGGTGAAATTTCTGAAGTTGCATTAATTGCCCTAGACTGAAATTTCATTAATAAGGGGTTTTGACATGAAGGTTCAAGAAAAATTTATAAACTTTTGTAAAATGTCCATGATGATGAGCAAAGCAAGCATCATAAGAGTATGTGAAAGCCAAAAATGCTAGGGAACATAATAGTTGCAATCCATAATTTCAGAAGTTGATACCCAGATTTGTTGCAGACACCACACAAGACAACTATTGTAGATGACAACCTAGAGTAGAATATGAAGCAGAAGCTTTGTGAGATCATGGGCACCTGAAGTTGTAAAATGGCAATAACAGATTTGCCCTCTTGACAAACGCTCATGAAATGCAATTTCAGAAGTGAGTGCCTACAATTGTTTCAGACACCACACCTGACAAATTGTTGTAGATATCACATCAGACTAGAAGATGTAACAGAGGCTTTGTGGAGATCATGGGTACTTGAAGTTTTAAAATGGTGGTCATAGATTCACCTTGTTAACAAACACCCACAAAATGCTGTTGTAACATATGTAAAATGTTTGTTGTATTGGATGCTGGAAACCTGATGTATCAGATGTAAAAAATCTACTGTAACAGGTGCAAATATCTGCTGTAACAGGTGTAGCAATCTGTAGTAATGGATGCCAAAGGAACACTGTATTAGTAACTTAATCTGCTGAGCAATATTTGCAAAGTGCTGATGACCTTCGACAACAATTGTGTTAGATGTTTGGAGGTGAAGAAATCCTTAGACATGTTTGAGAGCCCAGTCACTGACACCAATATATATGACAACTATGCATGAGAAATTAGGCAACGAAACCCTGATATGAGTGATTTACTTATTAAAAGATTGATGCCCTTATCTGTTTGAAATATTTTGCCAGAGATTACTGCAAATCCCAGCTTGCAGTTACCGGTAGGAATGACACTTGCAAATGCTGTATTTTGCAGACCCACAATGAACAGGCCCATTAAGATGTCAAACACAAAGGCTAGGTTTTTATAAAATTTCCTGTTCATTGTCATACGCTGGTTCTTGAAAATGGATTATCTTGTGCCTGTTTTATCAGGGTTGAAGAGACCAAAGTGACGCTCTGTCTCAGCCCCTGGCTTCTGATTCTCGTTGAAAATAGCGAAGATATCGGTCTCGATGCTCCTTCCAGGTCTCTGCAAAATCAGATTTCAATCGTTTGAATGTAACAGGAATGTTTTGGGAATGAAACAGAGCTCTTGCGCAGACCGATTTCGAACGGTTGTGAATGGCGTTTTGGCGCGCGGGGTATTTTCGCCGTTGTCAAAGAACGAGACGGGGCGGGTGGGTCCGCGTATGGTGGGTCCCGTGTATGTCATCGGAAACGTGAGGTGGCCGCCGGAGTCCCGACATATGGATATGTATGCGCCCCCCATAACTTGACTGACATACATAGCCCTTGCCCGCATTTAATACACAATATATGGCTGGTTAGCCCTTGCCATGGCGGATCACCCATCCGTACACCATATCTGAGATCCTGACATCAGCATTTTCTGAGCAGATTTTTAAAATTACTTGCGAAACTGCAAGGAATATCCCATGACACGCGAAGATCCCCGCTGAAGCATTTAGTGTGCAGATTTTTAAAATGTACTTGCGAACATGCTCGGAGTGCCCCCAAAAGGTCACCGTGATTTGAAATAACTGCGAAAGGGAGTCGTCTATTTGTGTAGTACTTTTGTTTTGATTTCACAATTTTAGAATGGGACAAGATCTGGAAACAAAATTATGAAATGTATGGAAATTTATGTGGTGAATCTCACACTATCTTTGTGTAATACGTTTCTTTTGATTTAACAACTTTAGAACGGACAAAATTTTAAGACAAAATTATGAAATGTTTGGAAACTTATTTGGTGAAGCTCAAATTATGGTTGAAAATCTGATTTTTTTAACTCTTTTTTAATATGAAATGCTATATTGCTGCCCCACTCTACTTCGGGCGTTTTAAACTTTGAATGACAATACACAATTGTTTTATCGAAATTAGGTGGATTGGATGACCTTGATGTAAGTGGTGGTGGTCAGGGTAATTATTACCAACGTCAATCTTGGATTTCAAGGAGATCACAAGATAGCAATTATTTCCCTCATTTCCCTTAGTGAGTGAGGATTGTGCAGAAATTTCTCTCAATCTGAGTTGTGCACTATGTAGTCTCAGTGATCAAGCTTGACCCTTGGCTGCTTGAACTACATAATTGTGCAGTCACTGGGCCTTCTCCCCTGACTTGTCACTAAGTCCCAACTCAGTTTATGAATCCAAGTGTAGCATGCTAGACTACGCGTTTATCAGACTCATATTGTCTTGTCATGGGTAGATTATAGAGATAGGAATTATATCAGGCTATGACAAGATGATGAAGAAGGAGATTAAGAATGATGACATGCTAGATGACTCTCAAGGAGCTAAGAAGAAGGGATAATTATCAGATAAGAAGACCAAGGAACCTTGGGTACAATAGAAGATTGAGACCGCATGAATACTCCATCTTATGCGTAACCCTCTGGAGGGTAGGTATGGAAAAAAAGAACATATTTTCTTGAAATACACCTCTTAGTGTAGCATAAAGGATTTCTTATCATTGTCGTAAATTATGTCTTCAATGACATGTATGGTTGCAGGCACTGAAATTCATTCCATGTGTTTCCTCTAAGTTCTTTTCTCCCTTTCGTTTGTTCGATCAACTGTCTTCTTTTGGCATGTTTGGCCGTTATGTCATGCTTGTGAACCTTCCTGGTGGTTTCAAAGGTTTATCTTTGTGTATACGAGTTGTCCTAGCCATCTAAACACATGTCACACTCATACAGAACATCTTGATATTTGTCTTACAAGTGTCGTCATGACCATCCTAAAGTCTTGCCCAAGTGTCGCAATTGTCATTTCTTATCGTGAAAAATTCACTCAAAGGGTAATGCTTTACTTATTGTTCCACAAAGTACATATTTTCCCTCACACTTAGCCATTTTCGAAAATCTTCTCGACCGGGCAACTCAGCTTCACCTGGCCCCTACGGAGCTGCGTACTGTGTAGTCTTAACCCTCAATGATGTGACCTTGTTGATTGGAATTACACAATGAACAGTCACTATCCTCTAGGGAAGTTGCACTGCACAATTCCAGAGTTAAGAAACCTTCCTTGACTCTTAGAATTATGCATTAGTTCCATCCACTCCATCTTGAACTAAGAATGTTGCACTTTCAGTCCTCAATATTTTCCCTTGCCTATTGGAATCTCGAAGTATGCAGAGATCCCAACCTCCCTTGGCCTCTAGGACTGCACATAGGTGTCCTCGAGTCTCCTCCCTCAACCGGATCTCACCATTCTCAAGAACAGCATAGATTTTTCCTCGAGGCCTCTCTGTTGAGCAGTCCTCATTTCCTCTAGAAAATCCATAGATCTCTCTTCCAGGGTGTCATCTTGCATTTTCAACTGTCTTCTTGAACTTTATAATCCTGACTCCTAGTCACCACTGTGCAATTTTTCTCCCTAGTGGGGACTGTGCTAGAAAGTTCCTCAGTCAAGACTAAGTTGCGCTTTGCGCAATATTAATGATCAAGCACTCTCCTTATCTCCTCTAACTATACAATGCATAATTACTGGGCCCTCTCCCCTAGCTGTTACTTGTCCCAGTCTTAGTTCATGGATAACAATGCATCATGTTAGACTGGGGAGTTTCCGGATTGATGTCGTCCTATCATGAGTGAATTGCAGGAACATGTACACTCTCAAGTCGTGGCGAGATGATGAAGAAGGAAAAGTAGGAGGGAAGCATGTCTAGAGACTCAGTTGTAGCTAAATGAATGAGTGAACCTATCAAGAATAAGCAAAGGGACACAAGTTTACAACCACCACCCAAGATCGAAGATCATTGAAGACCCCGCACCACCAAGCTATGTGGAGGAGAAGAGAAAGCACGTCGAAGAGCACATCTATCACTCAACAACAATAACAACTTGACATTGCCACATCATCAAGCCAATCCATGCCAACAATGTCATGTCAAGTCATTTCAGGAGTTTTCATATGCCAAATCACTATTGTGGGCCATGCATATTGTAAATTAATTACATTGTAAAGTGATAGTCCGATGGACACATAATAATATGAAGAGTCATGTAAGTTAAAAAAGCATAGGAAGTTGAACAATGATGAGGGTAGTCAAAGATTCACAAGGGGTAGGAATCACCCTTGGTTATATATGCCCCCTCATTGTATGAGCAAAGGACTTTTCACCTTAGCTCCTCTAGAAAAACATAGAGAGTTTCATTGAGTTATTTGAGGAGTAAGGAGTGACTCCAATGTCCCACTACTAGGGCTGGTGATGTACAATGTAAATATCTATCTTGAAACTTTTGTTTAATTACAGAAGCCTTTTCAGACTACCATGTTTCCATGCATGACTTATGGATGTTTATAAGAATATTTGTGAGCATTTATATTTCATATTTGTTTTTACATGTACTAATATAGTTGATCTATTTTGATTGTTTTAGTGCTTATGTTGTTTGGAATGTGTTGTAATTGTTGTCATTGCTGTCTCATACATCTAGACTATTCTGTAGGATACTAGACAAACCTTTCCTTGCTTATTAGTTATAACGACTGTCACATCCATTGTGGACTATTCTGCTAGATGTTAGACTAATATTCCCTTGTTAATTAGTTGCAACAAGTATCACATCCATTGTGGACTATTCCACTAGATGTTGGACAGACATTTCTAGTTCATGTGTTTCTATTCCTAGGTCGTACTATTACCTCTCACTTAGAGGCCCACTTTTCTCCCCCCTTTTCCAGTAAGAGAACCTAGACATAGTTGCATTGTACACTCACTAGTCACATTCACCATGTTGTTCAAAGACACCATTTCATTACTCTCCTATGTTGATAGCTATAGCCAAGGAAGATCTTTGAGGATTTTCCAACTGGGCTTTTATATCGGATGGGGCTCCTACACCAAATGGTTTGAGGTCTAATTGGGAATTCATATCAGGGAGATCCCCTTGGTTGATGGTTTTCCAACACCATCAAAAAAGGCATAGAGATAAAGGTGGAAAGAGAGAGGGAGTGATAAGGGAGATGGAGAGAGTGGGAGAGATGAGAGTAGAAAGGACGAGAGATAAAAGGGGGAGAGAGGGAGGGAAGAGGAAGAGAGAGAGGGAGAAGAATTAGGAGGGAGAGATAGATAGACATGGAGAAATAATGTGTCTATTTTGTGTGTGATATAGAGAGACAAAAGAAAGACAAAGGGAGATAAATATATAGAAGAAATGTGAAGAGAGAGAGAGAGAGAGAACCTGTTTGTTTGTGTGGGTTAGATAAAGAGACAAAGAAGGGGTGATGGAGCGAGATATAGATATAAACGAAGGGAGGGAGAGGGAACTAGATGCATTGATTTTAGTGTAGATGGTGATTTCTAATCCTATTTGATTGCTTGCACTAAAGGGGATAAACTGAAGTAGATGGAAGAGGAGGAATCGAGAGAGAGTGAAGGAAAGGAGTGAAAGTAGGAGTGAAATGTAAGAGATAGAGAGAGAGACACAAATATGGAGGGGGGAGGGGGAGAGAGAAATAGAGAGGGAAGGGGATAGTGATAGTGTGAAAGGGCAGAGAGAGAGAGGAAGGAATAGAGAGAGGAATTGAGAGAGAGAGGAGGGACAAAGAGATGGAGTTAGAATTGGAGAGAGAGGGAAGAAGAGAGACATAGAGAGAAAAATGGAGAGAGAGAGGGGCTCACAAGGGAGATAAAAAGACAAGAGGGAGTGTGTATGTTTGGGGGTGAGATAGAGAGACAAAGAAGGAGAGATGGAGTGATATATAGATATAGATGGAAAGGGGAGAGAGGGAAGATTATTTCTTACACTAAATGAATTGATTTTAGTGTAGATGGTGATTTATAATCCTATTTTTTTGCTTGGATTAAATGCATTGATTTTAGTGTAAATGTTGATTTCTAATGATATTCTATTACTTGCACTAGATGCATTGATTTCATTGTAGATGTTGATTTACAATTCTATTTGATTGCTTGCACAAGATGCATTGATTCAAGTGTAGATGGTGATTTCTAATCCTATTTGATTGCTTGCACTAGATTCATTGATTTCAGTGTATATATTGATATCTAATGATATTTGATTGTTTGCACTATACGCATTAATTTCAGTGTAGATGTTTATTTTCAATCCTATTTGATTGCTTGCACTACATGCATTGATTTCAATGTATATGTTTTCTAATCTTATTTTATTGTTTGCATTACATGCGTTGATTTTAGTGTAGATGTTGATTTCTAATTCTATTTGATTGAAATAGATGCATTGATTTCAGTTTAGATGTTGAAACTATAATGATATTTGATTTCTTGCACTTGATGCATTGATTTTAGTGTAGATGTTTATTTCTAATCCTATTTTATCATTTGCACTAGATGCATTGATTTTAGTGTAGATGTTGATTTTTAATTCTATTTGATCGCTTGCACTAGATGCATTGATTTCAGTGTAGATGTTGATTTCTAATATATTTGGTTGCTTACTAGATGCATTGATTTTAGTGTAGATATTGATTCCTAATCATATTTGGTTGTTTGCATTAGATGCGTTCATTTACTGTAGATGTTGTTTTCTAATCCTATTTGATTGCTTGCATTAGATGCTTTGATGTTAGTGTACATGTTTTTTTTCTAATCCTATTTGATTTCTTGCATTAAATGCATTGATTTCAATGTAGATGTTGATTTTTGATGTGATGTAACTGGATGTATGATGGTAAATTGAGATTAACATCATTGGATTATTAGTGTGTGATTGATTTCAGTGTTAGCACAAAACATTATTGACAACGTGCATTGATTTTTGTGTTCTAATAATTCAACCTATTAATATTAAAGAGTAAGAAAGAGAAGTTATGATGTTTACTACAATAAATCTAGTTCAATATTTGATTGACTTACGATTTCAATGACTCTCTTCATATAATCCATATGAAAAGATGGAAAAATAAACAAGGGTGACAATAAAAATAGTAGAAGAAAATAGTTTGATATTGGTCACAATGAAGACTATTTTTAATTGACTACATTCTTATTATTCAAGTTTTAAGCCATTCAACACTATTACATTGTGACTTTACATTCAAAATTTTCATTTTATCATTTTTCATCATTAAAGTTATTAACAATATTTAACATCTCAACAAACTGAGATAACTAAACACATGTAAAATTAAAACTACATTTCAAGATATATTTAGTAACACCTGGAGGGACACTATTAATAATTAATTAGTTTTCAACAGTTATGATACCTAAACCTAAAAGAAATGGATGTGCAATAACAATCCTCCTGCAACTATTGAAAATGTTTTCTCCCTTTGTCATCACCAACTAATTACTAATTGACAGTTACATACACATAGAAATATAACAAAACAATTGTAACATTCACAAACATTACAATCCAAATCTAAACACATAAACACAAAAACCACTCAAAGAATCCAAGCACATATGTACAAACTATTCAAGGAAAGTAACATAGACTAATTGAAAAAGGAATGATATAATCATGTCAAGAAAAGATAACATAATGTAAATTTCAAAGTATGAAATCTATCTCAAACATATACATAATAATGATAGTCTAAAATTGTGGCATTAATCGCCTCAACTCCAACTAGCCTAGATCCATCTAACATTGATCTATCATTTGTTGAGAGGGATCAAATCCCTCAAGGTGCAAACCTTTCCTCAAATTCTACACTCCCAAATGAAGGCTTACACCTTGAGGGATTTTTTGTCTCTTGGAGCATGCTAGATCCAAAGTTAGATAGATATGGGTTGGTAATGGATCTAGGTTAGCAATAGATATATTTTTGGCTACTTTTATCTCCAATTGTTCTTTTCCAATCTAAATCATGGCATGCATGGTTTACGTGTATTATTGCTATGTATGTTTTTTTATCATTATTTCTGTCATATTGTTTTTATCACTAACTCTCATATTATAGTTGTGGTGAAAAATTATCACCATACAAAATATGTTTGAAGAAAATTGTTCATTTGCTCATGTCAGATGACACAATAGATTTGTGGCATAATCACCCTAGTGAGTCTATTTCAAATATAAAAGGAAAGAGAAAGAGTAGTGGGCACAAATGTGTAAATGTGCCTTAAATCCCAATATTTAGATAGTAGATGTTGCTAGGAGAAATCAAGAGTTAAGTAGTTATGAGAGCTGAGCATTGTAACTGTGATTATTTCACTGCTTTTGTAAGATAATAAATGTGCATTTGGTGTGACCTCATAGATTTAAAGAGGTTCCTATGTGGAGAACATTGCTCTTGTTTCTCTTCATATTCATAATAAAAAAAATTAAGTCGTACATTGAGTTATTTTTAAAAGAGAGATAAAGAAAGAGATGCTTCATAATTACATGGAGGAGAAAATATGGACAAGGTCAATGGTGCGAAGCTAGTGTCTTATGAATAATGAATTCATGAACACAGTATAGTGTTTGTTCAAAATTGTAAATCCTCGAGGTTGTAGTCCCCAAATTTGTTGTAACATTGTTAAAGAATACATGTAGAGTAGTAGTACATGATGTTTCAAGTTGTGGAATGAACCACTTGAATTGATACCATGGTAGCAAGTGTACTCTTATGCAAACCTGAAAGGGAAACATAATTATGGATGAAACAGGAACTATTACCTCAAAACAGGTACTCGAGCCCGAAAACCCCAACAAAACATGAAAAAACAACCCAAAATTGAAAATTGTTTATTCCATAATGATGTTTTTTTTGGGGTAAATTTTCAACATGTAAAATTCCAACAATTCTTGAACATGATGTTAAAGATAAAAATATCATTTCTTGAATCCTGATAATTCCAACTATTTTCATCCATGTTGTTAAAGATAAAATATCTTGACTCTAAAAAACCTTGAAATTGTAATTTTTTTTTACCATAGCATTAAAGATAAAATATCATAATTCAGAAACACCTTAACATTTTGACAACTTTCTCAACCTTTTAATGAAAAACCTTTAGTTTGTAACACATTTCAACCATTAAATTAAGGACAAATTATATGACAAACAATTTTTAAAAATGAACAAGTAAATGAAAGATTCATTATTTCAAGAGTAATTTTTAGCAATGGAGTTAAAGATAAAATATCCACATTTGAAAAACTGTAACATTCCAAGAATTCTCGGGCATGATGTTAAAGATAAAATATCATGTCTTGAATCTTGATAATTCCAACTATTTCCATCCATGTTGTTAAATATAAAATACATTGACTCTAAACAACCTTGAAATTGTAATTTTTTCAACCATAGTATTAAAGATAAAAATATTATAATTCAAAAACACCCTAAAATTTTGACAAATTTTCAACCTTGTACTTAAAAACCTTCAGTTTGTAACACATTTCAACCATGTAATTATGGACAAATTATATGACTAAAATAATTTTTATAAATGAACAAGTATATGAAAGATTCATTATTCCAAGAGTACTTTTTAGCAATGGAGTTAAAGATAAAATATCTTGACTCTAAAAGAACTTGAAATTTTAATTTTTTTCAACCATAGCATTAAGGATAAAATATCATAATTTAGAAACACCTTAACATTTTGACAAATTTTCAACCTTGTAATTAAACCTTTAGTTTGTAACACATTTCAATGATGAAATTATGGACAAATTATATGACTAAAACAATTTTTTAAAATGAACAAGTAAATGAAAGCTTCATTATTCAAAGAGTTATTTTTACTTCAAAGGATAAAACTATAGCTCTTTTCAAAATTTAGCCTAAGACAACTTATTCTAATGTAAGAAAAACCTAAAAATCGCCCATCTAAATGAAGTTTCCTTTTTAACGAGGCATTAAAATTTCAACAATTTTAAAATTATCCTATACTAAATGATAACAATAAATAATATCATGAAAATATCACTATATAATTTTTAAAAATCAACATTAATTTCTAATATTTAATTACTTTTAATCAAAATATCAACTTTCATAGATTGAATATCACATACAATAAAGCATATAATCCAAAAAACATAGAAATGACCCATAACTTCATGTAAGATCATATGGAAGTCAAAAATATTTATTTCAAGTTACCATGCAAACATCTCTAAAGACATGAATTTCTTTTAATTAAAACATTAAATCCAACAAATATAGAAATGACTCATAAATTCATGTGAGATCATGGAAGTCAAAATATTTATTTCATGTTACCATGCAAACTTCATTTACATAAAATGTCGTAGACATTTATTCAAAATCATCCATAGGATCTGGCACACCATCAAATTCTACAACTTCAGATGAATGACTGGATGTAGATGAAGATGACCCATACTCTTCTCTTTCGTCAACTAGAGCCCCATCTCAGTCAACATGCATGCCCACCATTTCAGGTTTCAAAAGTCTTCTAGATCTACGACTAGGTTCAGCAGACTCCCGTCTCACCATTGTTTCTTTTGGTAACAACTTCTTCAAAATATGTATGGTCTTGAAGAGAATAGTTCCTCTCTTTGTTAAATTGAAGTCATAGACAAGTATGTCAACATACTCCAATTTTAATAGGTCTGTGTGGCGACCATTTATAATTGTACCCTTTCTTTTTCTCTTTCTGCGAATTTTTTTATCAACTACCATCTCTGGCTTGTACACACCATTGAATGGGTGGGTACTTGTGGCATACCAATGTACCTAAACAGCCATCATATCTTCATTTTCTTTAATGAATTCTTTAACCTTCACAACCCAAAATTGATAGCTAAGTGGATCTCCATCTGCTAATACTGCTATCATGTAACCCTTCTTAACATCCTGCACATAACCCCTATAAAGTTCTTCCATGGCTTCGCGTTGTGCACACAATCTTCTAGAACCAATATATATTTCTCTTTCCTCTTCCTGTTGAGAGTTAATAATGCCTTGAGATTGTTGTTGTTCAACAATGTGTCTTTCCTCATGTTCATTTAGCATATTTTGTGGCCAAATAAATGGAGTCTTCAAAAGTGTATATTCATTTCTTGATATTGAGATGATATCACTTTGATCCTTGAAAAAGACCCCCCCGAAACTGAATCAACAACATCAAAGTACTCATATGTATCTCTAATACATTTTTTTTTATTTCTTCCAGACATTCAGAATAATTTACCTCTCTCTCTTATTCCTTCATGCATTATTGAGTTCAGCAATTAATTGTAATAATATTATTGAATTTAGGCTTCTGTAATCCATATCAATTTAGAGAAGAATCTTCAGCGAAAATCACATAGAGACAATTTTTGTCAAAAATTGTCTCTATGTGATTTTCGCTGAAGATTCTTCTCTAAATTGTAATAGTATTATCTTTGATGCAAATATTGGATGATCTAGAATGAACTTCAAAAATTCTAAACATGACGACGACCCTCATTCTGTAAGAATTGAATACTTATTACCCCATATAAGTGTTTTTCCATCAATTTTTTTGATACGAAATTAGTGTTGGAAGCTAATGTCATTAAGTTGTTCAATGCATTTATCCTCACCATGTGATCCCAAAATAAACCTTCTCATGTCAATAGCTTCCCCCAGCACATGAAAAACCGGCTTTGGAATATATGCTTTCTTAATACATTCAATTAATTATGGAAGGCTCCCAACATTCTTCCTCCTCAATGTTACTGAAAAATGACTAAACATCTGATCAATATGGTCAAGACTATGCCCAACAAGAAGGAAACTAACCTTTACCTTTTTCAAAATTCCCAATTGAACAAGCACATTTAGGTATCCAAAAAGAACTTGATTTTTATTTTCATGACTTGTGTTGTCCAATTACAAATACAAAACTTCAGGAAGAATACCAAACCAATGAGAAAACACATCATGGATTATAGTTATGGTAAGATTTGCATCATTATGAATATTTGGAGTTGTAAAGTAAACCCTTGGCAACATCTTCCCATTGAAGACCATACAACCAACCAAGTGAAACTAAATAAAATTTTCTTCTTGTGGATGTTTTGGTGTGCAGACAGAATGTGGAAGAAGTGTTTCCTTTTGGTCCATACCATCAATTATCAAACCCAAATATTTATTTGGATTATCATAACATTTTTTTCTATGTTTACACAATTTTTGTCTTTCACTTGTTTGCTTATTGCAATGCTCTTGAAGTGCTTTGACAATGGAATCTACACATAAAATAAAAGAAATCTATTAATAAATATATTTTCATAGTTAATAACTATCCAATTTTTAAAATTAATGTTATGAATGCACACCTCTTTCTACCCCTTGAAATTTATCTCTTTTTTATTTAAGAGAAGCACATGTACTACGCATCCCCATCCTTGTCTTCTTAGGAATACAAACATAATTGAATGTGTTCCTCCATATCCTTGAAAAATATGAATATGTGATAAAATTACTATCTCCTTCAACACAATCTGCATATTCTCTGTATAAGTTGTAGATTTCTCGTCTTGAGAAATTATCTGGAATATGCATTGTGTCTATATTTGGCATACACTCTCCATGCTTTGAAAATAAGTCTTTCATCCATGACATTGCAGTAATTGTTGATGGTCCAACCTCTCTTTTATAATGTACTTATGAATAATATGTAGGGTGTCTTTCCAGTCTGTTTTGGATTCTTAACAAACAAAAATTACCAACTGAATGCAACATTTTGAAAGCCTTTCTACATATCAATACATTACCGATATGATAATCATAACCTATGAGTGTAGGTTGCATGCAACCCACTAAAAATGAATTTTGTATGCTTTTATTCATTGACAAATATTTCTTCCTTTGCTCCATAACAAACTTGGCATCCATATGTTTCAAGCAATCTTTTCAACAACATTCACTTGAAATTAGATCACTGACATAGCTTCTACTTGTGAGATATTTTGTCTTATCCCTTGAATAACTGGAATATTTTGGATTGGTATGAAAAGGCCTGCTCCTACTCCTAGATACAATGTTTTCTTGCAACGTCTCCCCCATTTCATTATTACCTGCAAAAACATTTTCATTCTCAGTAGGAGGAATATTATATTTATGAAGATAGATAGAAAATTCATCACCATCATTGCTTGGAAAATATTCATTACCATCCTCACATGAAGGAAATTCTTCACTACCAACATCTGTGCTTTTGAAATCTAGACTCAGACGAAATTCTTCACCATCTTCATCCCTTTTTTTGAAAACCTCCCTTGGAGGATTCAATTCATCATCACCACAACTACCTTTGAAACACTCACTTAGAGAAAATGCATTATTGACATATGTGCTTCTAAAATTATTTTTTGCAAGAAACTCTTCATCCTCCCATTGATCACCTTTGCACATAATCCTTGGGATTATGAATAAGTGGAAAATATGACTATCTATTCATATTCAAATTATCATTTGCACAAAATTCTTCATCCTCCCCTTCATCATCGGTGGTTTCATAATCCTTGGAAATAGGAACAAGTGGAAACTTTGAATTTCTATTTAATGGAAATTCTTCATCCTCCCCTGCGTGAGTGGTGCACTCATAATCCTTAGGATTATGACTAATTAGAAACTTTGAATCTCTATTTAATAGAAATTATTCATCCTCGCCCTCCCCTTCATCGGTGGTGCTCTCATAATCCTTAGGATTATGAATATGTGGAAACTTTGACTCTGTGAATTCTTCATCCCCCCCTTCATCAGTTGTGCTCCCATAATCCTTAGGATTAGGAATATGTGGAAACTTTGACTCTGCAAATTCTTCATCCGCCCATTCATCAGTGTTGCACTTATAATCCTTAGGATTAGGAATATGCGGAAACTGACTCTTCCAATTCTTCATCCCCCACTTCATTAGTGCTGCTCTCATAATCCTTAGGATTAGGACTATGTGGAAAATTTGAATCTGTAAGTTGTTCATCGCCCCCTTCATCAGTGTTGCTCTCATAATCCTTAGGATTAGGAGGAAGTGGAAACATTGACTCTGCAAATGCTTTATCCTCCCCTTCATCAGTGTTTCTCTCATAATCCCTATGATTAGGAGGAAGCGGAAACTTTGACTCGGGAAATTCTTCATCACCCCTTTCATTAGTGTTTCTCTCATAATCCTTAGGATTAGGACTATGTGAAAACTTTGATTCTGGAAATTCTTCATCCCCCCCCTTCATCAGTGGTGCTCTGATAATCCTTAGGATTAGGAGGAAGTGGAAAAGTTGACTCTCTATTCACAGGAAATTCTTTTTGCTGCCCTTTTTCAGTGTTTCTCTCATCATCCTTAGGATTAAGACCAAGTGGAAATTTTTTTTCTCTATTCATAGTGAAATAATACCTATTACATTGATCAAAATGAATAGAGTTGTTGCATGACGAAGATGTCGATGATGAAGAAAGAAAAACTTCATTATACGAATAATCCATGACCTTCAACCAGAAGATGTTGAATGATACAAATGCACTCTCTCCCAATGACAATATATAACTTAGAGATTGAGAATTTCCCTCTAACGTTTGCCCCCCAAAAATTTTCGCCAACAATTTTCCTTCCAAAGTTTGCACCCAAAAACTTTTGCTGAACATTTTCCCTCCAAAATTTTCGTTTTTTAAATTTTCCCTCCAAAAATTTCATCTATAATTTACTTGAAAACATATTACTAAACTTTTTGTTTTGGAAAATTTCACCCTAGTTTCTATTCAAAATATTGATAGAAACTCAAAATATTTTTTCTATTTGAATTATTTAACATCGACTATGTAAGTAAATTATTTTTTATATTTAATTTTCTTTTTTATCCCTTAAAGAATTTAAATGAACCTAGCCCATGGGGCTTTGGATTAACGGTTAATGGGTGCACTGTTAAGGTACTCCTTGCGATAGGTCATTGGTTCAAATCCCCCGTGGGTGCTTACCTACCAAAAAAAAAGAATGTAAACTAACCTAAGGCTATAATATTAACAACAAATTATTTTATTTTAATTTTAAGTTTAATCCCACATTCAGGAAACGATAAATCATTCACACAATCATTGCTATCAAATAAAATTCATCGTTTCTATTCATCACATAACTTCAAGTCTTCTGGGTCTTGCTAAACTATTTGGAGTGATTTTGTGGAGGAGATGTAAAGAAGCTGCATTGTCATAGATAGCACATTCACCTAGAGTTTGTTGCATTGTCATAGATAGCACATTCACCTAGAGTTTTACATTTTTACGTATTTTAAAGGTTGGTTTTTACGTATTTTAAAGGTTGGTTTTGTTTCTATCTGAACTATTTATAGATGAATTTATGGAAATGGAAATTGTGTTTTTACGGGAAAAACCACATAAAAAACTCTTTTTTATTTTTATTTTTATAGGTATGAAAAAGAAAAAAACCACAAATTTGTAGGATTTTTGGGAGAAAAATTAAGATTTTTTTTTTTTAATTTTAGGACTTTTGAAAGGAAAAATGGGTGTTAATTTTTTTCTCATTTTTTTTCTTTTTTTTTTGTGGAGCATTAAAATTATTGCATGAAAAAATAAAAAATAAAAAATTTGTTCAATTAGAAAAAAAATACATTTAATTTTTTTGTTATATATTTGTAATTTGTAGTTCTTTTGTTTTTTATATATTTTTAATTAAAACTATATTTATTTAATACTATTAATAAAATTTTGATTTTTTTAATTTTGATTTTGTTTGTTATTTTTATTTATTTTTAATTAAAATACATATTTTTTAAAATACTAGGAAATTTTAATTTAAAAAAAAAAAAGAATTTTTTTCCCTTTTCTATAAATTTATTTGTTATATATATATATATATAGTTTATATAGTTTTGAACTTATTTTGGTTTTTATTTAATATTATAAAAAAAATTACTGATTAGTTAGTTTTTTTTTTTTTTTTTTTTGTAAACTAAGGCAAGATTCTATTACTAAAAGAAATAGTACATACATAAACAGGACGCCACCCGCCCAGAAGGGAAACCGGGTGGCCTTCGATAGTATATAACAGCCATCCAAAAAAAGTAGATGTTCAGTCTATCTAACCATGCTAAAAACCCCTCTATTCGTCCTAAAAACATACTTTTCGTAACTTGAAACAAGACCATCTAATATATCAAAAATACAAAAAGATTCATAGAAAAACCTCCTGTCGACATCTGCATATTCTACTGCTTCATGGCATCAAGCTTGACCTCATTTTCTGCCTTAACCTCTATTCCACTTGCTTTAAACAGCTGGACCAGCTTGTCCATCTTCCTATCCTGCATGAGAAGAGTCATTTGGATATTCTTCAGTTCTCTTTTAAGGGTGGGCATTCCTTGAGCCAGCTCCACCATTTCAAATGCCACTTGTTCCATGGCCTTGGCGAGTAATCTCTTCATACCCCAGTAGACATGTAATGACTGCTTATAAAGGGACATTCTCCCTCTAGTGTGTCCCGGGTCAGGGAGAAAACTCTCCCAATCTTCCATTTCAGGTTCAGATAGTTCCTGCATTGCCTCTTCTTCTAAGTGGTCTATAATTCTCCGAATGTTAGGATTGGTCTCATTAATATAGGCTTCCTCTGCCTCCTGCAACTTCCTCCTCATATCCTTTTTTCCTCTCTTCCTGCCTCTGACCCCACTGACTGAACCTTCCTCATACGCAGCTCTGTTAGTTCGGTTCCCTCCACTTCCTGCAGGCCTCCCTCTGCTCCTCACGCTGCCTCGACCCCGTCGACCTCGACTCCTTCCACGCCTGCTACCCTCATCCTCTTCATCGTCTTCCGAATCCTCCTCCGTATCTCCCCTGGCGCCCAATGGAGCAGTGCTCCGCTTCCATTTCCCAACCTTTCCGCCCGAGGTCGGCCGCTGTTCCTCCTCTGCAAGATAATCCCGTATATCAAATTCTTTCTCTTCCGAATCTTCCGGTATGTCCAGGTAAATGCGGTGCGACGGTTCCTCAGCCACATTCTTCCCTTTCGCATCCATACTCATCCCCTGGCTGCGCGTTCGCCTACCTTCACCTCTGTCTGGGTTCACTGCCATAATGTTTATCAGCAATTTCGTGAACCTTCTAATATGCGCTCCCAATTCCGCTATACTGTACTCAGACAGAAGATCCAAACCTCCCCCCCTCGCTTGACTGTTGTACACTCTCAAATTGAGCCTTGTCGCCGTTCGTCTACAGGCATGCATCAATAAAACCTTTCTCCTTCTACAGGCATGCAAGAATAGAACGCTGCTCCATCTACAGGCATGCAGCATTATAACCCCGCTCGGCCACCTTTCCTCCTTACTGCTTGGGTGCTTCCAAGCCTGCTCATTATTACACGTCTCAGGTCTTGGATCATGATGTGATACGATCCCTGTCCTTCTGACGCCACCGCTCCACCACCTCGGTACCTGACCCCCATTCCTTCTTGGGATGATCATTTCTCCCAAGGCCTGAGTATACTCACTCCTCCTTAATTTAATTTGGACGACACTGTTCTTCATACCCCCGGTGCTATCATTAATGATCCTGTCTTTTCCCCTCCAATTCATTATGAGGAGGCAGCTAATCGGTCCTGTCAAGCGCGATCGCCTCATCATTATCTTGTCTTAATATGGATGTTAACTCATTCCACCGTGGATCCTCCTGGAATACTAACCAACTACCATCCATCGCCCTATTCGGCTCTCCACATGCCCAATTGGCTAAGAAATCGGCCGCCCTATTACCTCGCCTCAAAACATGATTGATCGTAATATAGTCAACCGTCCGCATCAGACCTTCTATGTCCTGTATGATCGCAGCTGTCCTCCAGCTTTTCGCCACATGGTCCCAGCTTTTGCCACCCCTCAATTTCCTTAGCATTTCGATCGCAAGTTGGGAATCGCCTTCAATATCAAGGTTTCGATATCCATTTCTTGCTGCAATTTGAAGTCCATGATAGACCCCCCATAACTCTGCTTCATTATTTGACATTTCCCCTCCCCATTCAGCATATGCCCACCTTGAAATCCCTCTACTATCTTGGAAAATACCTCCCCATCCTGCTTGCCCAGGATTTCCCTTTGATGCGCCATTGAAGGACAATTTAATTCAGCTGTCTCCTGGGAATCTAAAATGATTTGGGCTCTGCATGTGATACCTATTACTCATGTCAGTGTTGGGATATAACATTGTAAAGTCAATATTCAATTTGGATAGTATTCGCTGCTCGTCCAAGTTTAATTTCCAATCATCTTCACTCCAGGCCTCAGATAAGACCGTCTCTTTAATCGATCGACAAACTTCATCCCAAATTCTTGATTCGTGGCAGCTTCTTTCTCTGAAAATTCTACGATTTCGTTCTTTCCACACCTCCCATATTACAAAACCAACCGCTAGACTCCATATCCTCCTGACAAGTTTACTTTGAAAATTCCCCTTTCCCCATTGTAAAATGGTACTCCTAAGACTGTCGGGATCCCTGTTTGACTGGCCAAAGAGTACCCGAAGTTCTTCCCACAGACTCTGAGTATACATACATCTATTCAACAGGTGTTCCTGGTTCTCTAACTCCTTGCTACACAGATAACACCGGGATGGACCAATCATTCCTCGTTTCTGCAAATTGTCCCAAGTCAAGATCCTTCCTCTGCACACCAACCATGCAAAAAGTGTTACTTTTGGCCACCATTTACCTTCCCAAATCTTTTTCCAATCCACTGGTTCGTCCACCCTTTCCTCCTTCGTAATCCAGTAATAAGCTTCTTTAACTGTGAACATACCTTGCATTGCTTTACCCCATCTAAGGATATCGCTGCCTGCCCGGATCTTAATTTTCCGCGAATCTATTTCTCTGATATACGCTTGCTGAGTCTCCGGACTTATTCTCTCATCCCATTCGTGCGGTCTTTTCCATATCCTCCACATATCATTCAAGTCTGCTCGTCTCCAATAATCCCTAACGTATTCCATTCCTGCCCGCTGCGCTACTGCTTGAAGTTCATGTAAAGTTTGATTTCTCTCCAACTGCTCACGCTGTTGCCATCCATCCTCCCAAAACCTCGCTGAACTTCCTTCACGGATTTCCCAGAAAGCGAAGTCCCGAACCAGATCTTTGTTATTTCTTGCTAACTCCCATATTTGTGACCCCCGTGGAGTTTCTGCTACCCGTAGGCGTCCTGCAATTGATCGTGGCATATCATATTTTTGATTCCATATTCTCTTCCATACATCCGCACCCCCCTGCACCCATCTCCACCATAACTTCGCCCCTAAAACCTTATTGACTATTTCCAAATCCCTGACACCAAGGCCTCCTTCCTCTTTCCGCCTGATTACATGTTGCCATGAAACCAAAGTCCATTTTTTCTGCTGCTTTGGTCCCCCCCAAAGAAATTTACCCAATATTTCTCTCAATTTAGAAAAAATGCCTTTGGGGGCAGCCATAATTGACAAAGGGTATATAGGAATAGATAGTAATACCGATTTTAAAAGAACAACTCGACTTGCTATATTCAGCATTCGAAACGACCAGCTATCTAATCTTTTCCGGATCTTGTCCAATAAACTTTGCCAATTCTTTATGCGCGTTGAGTTTATATCTAGCTGAATGCCCAAGTATTTTGTGGGTAATTCTCCCTATCTAAAGCCTAGCACTCTAGTTAAATGGGCCTTAACAGCTTCAGGTGAGTTAAAAATAAAAGTACAAGATTTATCGTTATTAACTGCCATACCTGAAGCGTTCATAAAAACTTCTAAGACATGTTTGAAACCCCTTACCTCTCTAAGCGACGCTTCTCCGAACAACATCAGATCATCAACAAACTGTTGATGTGTGATGATTAGATTATCTCCCCACAATCGAATGCCTTTGATCCTTCATTCCCTGACCTCCTTCTTAATTTTCCTGCTTAATCCTTCCATAGCCAGTATGAACAGGAACGGCGAGATTGGATCCCCCTGCCTGATGCCCCTGGTGGCATT
This sequence comes from Pinus tabuliformis, assembly GCA_031772625.1. Lineage (NCBI taxonomy): Eukaryota > Viridiplantae > Streptophyta > Pinopsida > Pinales > Pinaceae > Pinus > Pinus tabuliformis. The sequence goes on from CM062818.1 coordinate 517,301,209, forward strand.
AAACGTATCTGTAGGTATCCCATTAACCAAAATTGAGAAGTTCGGAGTGGAGACCATACTAATTATCCAAGCAATCCACCTGTTTTCAAACCCAAAAGCTTCTAGAACCGCTCTTAGATAATCCCAATTCAATCGATCATAAGCCTTAGACAAGTCCAGCTTCATAAGCATCCCTTTCTTTTTCCTCTGTTTTAAAGAATGTATTACTTCCTGAGATACCACTATACCATCCAAAATTTGCCTACCTTCCACAAACCCAGTCTGTTCAGGCGCAATTAAATTGGGGAGGAGAGGTTTCAACCGTTTCGCAATCAATGTAGATATAATCTTATAAATTACATTACACAGGGCTATGGGTCTGAAACCCTGTGGTTCTTCTGATGTTTTACTCTTAGGGATCAATGTGAAAAAGGTTGAGTTAATACCTGGCCATATTCGCTGCCTGATTCTTGATTCCTCCACCGCCTCCAGTATTTCTTTGCCTAGAAAGTGCCAGCTTGCCTGGAAGAATTCAATTGTGTATCCATCCGGTCCTGGAGCCTTGTTTTTAGCCATGTTCATCACAACTTCTTCTACCTCTTCCATGGTTACTGCCCGCATTAATGCCTTATTTTGGTCCTCTGTAACTATTCTTGGTATCTCCCTGCAGATATTAAGAATTGCCTCCCTTCTATCCCTCTGACTTTCCGTGAGCACCCCCTTAAAGTAATCCACTAGAGTCTTTTCAATATCTACCTGTTCTAACACTCTTTCTCCCTCTGCATTCTTAATTGAAAAAATTCTATTCCTCTGCCTATGTTGAATCATAGCTTGATGAAAAAATTTTGTATTTCTTTCGCCTTCCCTTAACCATCGTACCCTTGATTTTTGTCTCCATAAAATCTCCTCTTGTTTTCGTCGTTCCTCTAACTGGCTTATAATACGTCCTTCCTCCCTACTCTTGGCTTCATCTCTGCCTTCCAATATAATTCTTTGCTGGATGTCCTCCATTTCTCCTTCCAACCGCTGCTTGGCCTCCAGAATATTCCCAAATTCTTTCCGGTTCCATTCTTTGATTCTTTGTTTTAGTTCCTTAAGCTTCAATTGAAGAGTATGCATTCTCCCTTTACCCCGACTAGTGCATTGATTCCACCATGCTTCCAGTTTCTTTATAAATTGTGGATCCCTAAGCCAAAAGGATTCAAAGCGAAAAGGTTTCTTCCCTTTGGTCTGCTTGATATCAACCTCCAACCGAATGGGCCAATGATCTGATCCAATGCTAGGGAGAATTTTAGCTTCAATGAACACATCCCTGTTCAAAATTTGCTCCGATAATAAAAATCTATCCAGTCGAGAGGCAATTTGACTCTGTCCTCCTCGACGGTTGTTCCAAGTATGTACACCATTTATTGTATGTATATCTACTAATCTCAGATCCCTGATCATATCATTGAACTCCTCCATATTCGAATCTTCTCTCCTTAGCCCCCCTCTCTTCTCTCCTAGATGCCTGTTCAGATTGAAATCCCCCCCTATCATCCACGGGATGTTCGGAATAAGATTTCTCATAGTATGGAGGTTCTTCAAGAAATCCTTCCTGTCGCTATGATTATGAGGCCCATATACCCCAGTGAACAAAATTCTTTCCCCCATCCCTACTAATCTAAACAGACCTGAAAGTATTCTAGGTAAAGTAAACCAATGCTCAAAAATTACCTCCTCTGGATTCCACAAAATGGCCAATCCCCCTGCTGTCGCTATTGCATCTAAAGCCATAACCTCATATCCTAATTTCATTTTCTTTACAATTTCTACCATCTGTTGACTTTCCATTTTCGTTTCCTGAATTACCATAATACTTGGCTTGTCTTTCTTCACTCTTTCCTTCAAATATCTCTGTTTCCCCTGACTGTTAAGTCCCCGGATATTCCAACTTAGAACAATCATTTAAAACTTTCTAGGAGTTTGTAGAAATACCTCTGACAGAGGTATCACCCTTCCTGAGTTTACAAGAGTCTCTCCCACTGCTTGGATTGATTCATTCAACGTTCGTCTGCCTTTTTTCCTTCCGGTCTTACCTTGACTATCTCCTTCTAGAATTTGGGTGTCCTGATTGTCGTGATCCGACCTATGTTCTAAACAACCAGCCTTCTTCTCCTTATATCGTTGAAAGGTTTCCTTATACAATTGTTTCTCTTTCTCTGGGATGAACCGTTCGTCCAATTTTTTCCAATCAGTAAGTAACTTCTTCATGATTTTTTCTTCCTCTGTACCCACTTCTTGTACAATTTCCTTCCCCTTCTTAGATTGATCTATATGCATATCATCTCGTACTCCCTCCTCTCCTTCCGGCTCTCTGCTTGGGCTTCGACTTTTCCTCTTTCCATCCTTAATAATTTCCATTGGCGCTACCACGTTGATCTCCTGGTCCTGTGCAATTGGGTTTGTTTCATTATTCTCCTTAACCTGTTTTTCGTCTTCTTCCTGCGTTTGAAGAATATTGTACTGATTATGACTCTCAAGTATTGAGTTCCTTTCCTGGGATTGCATTTTAGGATTCCCAAAATTGGGTCTCCTTCTCCTCTGTACCTCTTGGAACTCATGTTCTTCTCCTACTTTCCCATCGCGTGGTCGAATGCCATCCGTCGTGTCCTTTGCCACTGCCTCTTCTTTACCTTGTGGGCAATCCCTTGCGAGGTGACCATAAACATGACAGCGTCTACAGCGAAACGGTATATGTTCGTAATCAATAGGTTGTTGCCAAATTTCATCCTGATACTCGAGCTCAATAGATTCTGGTAAAGGGGCTGAGATATCCATATATACACAAATCCTTGCATACGACGTATATCTACCCCTTTTCGTGGTTTCAGCCACCTTCACAAAAGTGCCAATTGAATTACCAATTCCTTCCAATATTTCAGGATCCCAAAATTCATCAGGTAACCCAAATAAGCGAACCCATATCGGTGCTGCCTTGATTTTCTCTTCATCAGGGTTGTATCGATCTTCCTAATACCGTGTAAACAGTCCCGCATTATTCATAAAGTGTGGTCCCTCTTCAAAAACCTTTGCCTTGTCCTGTAAATTTTCAAAAATGACTGTAAAAAACCCCTTAGCACCCAATTTGAGATCAATATGGCCTCTTGGTTTCCATCTCTGTTGGATCCATCTCATGAGATCCCTTTCAGAAGGCCAATACCCGATAAATTTACAAATTAACGCGTGATCTTAACTGAAAATGAGAATTTTATTTTTATAATATTTGTTTTATTGTTATTTTTTTTAAACCTAAAATTTTGATTTTGATTTTTGTAATTATTTATTTTGATATTGATTTTTATTTGTGTTTATTTAAAATTAGAATTTCGATTTTATAATTATTACTTTGGTTTTTATTTTATTTTATTTTAATTTAATTATAATTATAATTTAAAAAGAAATGTTTTTATTTAAAATATTAATTTGAATTTTATAAATTCAATTTCATAATGTCGTAATTTAAATTGTGATACATCTGTTTTTTATTTTAATTTTCCATTTATCAAAAATTATAATTACAATTTTTTATTTGTTTTAATTTTACTTTTTATTTTTTTATTATTTAAAAATATAAATTTGTTTTCTAATTGATTTTTATTTTTGTTTTAAATTATAATTTAATAATCTATTTAAATATAATAATTTATGTGTTTAATTAAAAAAATATTTGATTTTATTGTTTTAAATAAATAAATAAATTGGTCCTGACCCTTTGGCCACTGGGTGGGGGCTCGGGATAGTGGAGAGGAGTTATACACAGCTCCCTATGACTAGCTCCCCTCTGCCCTCCCGGGCTCACAACTAGGGCCAAAGGGCGGGCTGGAAAACAAAATATTTTTTTAATTTAATTTATAAATTTAAACCTTTTAATTAAAAAAAAAAACAAAAAAGCAAAAACAAAAACTAACTATAACTTTTTTTTATTTAATTTATAAAAATTTTATAATAATAAATTTTTTAATTAATAAAAAAATAAATGAATAGAAAATTAAAAAATATATATATATCTATATATATATATATATATATATATATATATATTTAAATTAATATAATTTAAATTAATATAGTACATTTAAAAAAAATAAAATTAATTTTTGTTTTTTAATTAATATATTATGTTTTAAACAAAAAAAATCCAATTTTTTTTAATGTAATATGTTTTTAAAAAAATAATCTAAAACTAAAATTATAATTTTAATAAAATTATAATTATAAATTTTAAAATAATAATAAAAATAATAATCATATATAAATCTTTTAATACAATTTTGTTAATACATTTTTTTTTAAATTTAAATATAATAAAAAATTTATATATAAATTTTTTATACACATTATTGTTGATTTTATTATTTTTTAATTGAATATCTAATCATTTTTAAATTTTTTTTATATATAATTTATTAACTTTTAATAATTTAAAATTATATATATATATATATATATATATATATATATATATATGATGATGATGATTAACATCTGCTGAGACCAAACATTGTTCTATCGAACCTAAAGAAACAACTTATTTATTTTGATTTAAGATTTTATTCCTATGCTCAAAAAGCTTGGAGAGAAGCCTCCCAAGCTCAATATAATTTTTACATTGTAAAAGGCTAGGAAGGTCAGTATTGTAACAAAGATTGTGAAATTGAGATCTAATGTGGTTGTATGTGGAGCACTCTAAGAGGAAGTGGTTTTCATCTTCGATGTTCCTATTCTCACATATATGGCAAATCCTTTCCATCCATGGTGTTTTAGAAACTGCCCAACGACCTGTTTCACTATGGAGCTCATGACAATTCATTCTAATCCTTGCTATATAAATTTTCTTCTTTGAGCTAGTTAAAATAGAGAGAAACTTTTGATCTTCTTGGGTGGGGTTGATGACTTTCTTATAATAACTTAATTTTCTTTTAGTCGCTAAATCTTTCTCACACCACATTTTTTCTTTGAACTTAGAAGTAGCAATATCTTTAATGTTATTAATACTTTGCAATGCATCATTCTCGTTGATCTCCCAATAGTTTAACCAGGCCCTTGTGTCTTTATGCCACCCCCAATTGAGCCTTAGGGTGTTTTGGCTGGAATTTAAAGCTAGCTTATGAAGTCTATGATCATCTATGTTATTGAGTTTGTTCTTGTACAGCAAAAACCTAATCATCGCTAGGCTCTCAATAGGGGAAAGACCTGCTTCTATAAGGAGAATAGGATAGGGTGTATTGCTTTTAATTTCTAGGTTATGAGTAGGGTGTATTGCTTTTAATTTCCAGGTTATAAGTTATAAAATGCTTCTGGATTTCCTCAATATTTCTCCATGATTCTCTAGAGATGCTGCAACCCCAAACCTCACAGCCATAGAAGATAACAACAGTGACTGAAGTTTCAAAGAGGAACTTCTTTTTATCCCACATTATGAGGTTTGCTGTTTTACAATTATTTTCAAGACCAAAATAATTTTCATTTAATAATTGAAAATTTAATATATAATATTATATATATATATATATATATATATATATATATATATATATATATATATATATATATATATATGGGTTTTTTATTTGAATAATTTAAAATTTAGTATGTAATTATATTTTTATAAAATTGTAGATATAAATCATGTAAAATTGGTTTGTTTGTTTGTATTTTTTTTAAATATATAAATAAATTTTATAATTTTTCTTTTAAATTTACAGATAATTTAACTTATCTTTATATTTAAATAACAATTATAGTGTGAAATTTTGTATTTTGTATTTTTATTTTTAAGTAATATATTGGTTTATATATATATATATATATATATATATATATATATATATATATATATATTTCTCAGGAAGATGGCATCGAGGAAGGTCTCTGTGAATATGTCTGGAACAAAGACAACAATTCCGTCATCTAAAGTTGTAGGTGGACACGTTTTGAAGACTGTTAAACATACCAAAAGTAAAATTCAACCAATTGGCCCATCAAGTGCACCAGAGATTGTTTCTGAATGGATTAATTCATGAGAAATAAATAAAACAGAGTTTACATGGCATGTTCGAGATGTTGAATCTGATGATACTACACATCTCTATCTATATTGTGATATGATTTATTTGGGTGAACTGTATGAGGTGATAGGCAGAGTACGACACATGTTTGGTGTCAAATTCAAACAATGTTTATGTTCTTGCAAAACTTCCCAAGTCACATGAAAATGTTAGATATCGTCTCGAAGACTACAATTATGACACAGATCAAGAATCTACACCATTGTGTGAAGAAATCTCATCCAACACTTCAAATAACATTGTAAGTATGCTTATTTATATTTATGTGTAATGTATTATTGTAATGATCATTAAATTGTTTATAAATGATTGATCATTAACATATCTTATTTTCTTTAATAGGATTTTGCTAAGAGTCGTTCAATGATGTTGGAGGGTATTTATTATATGGAACCAAATATTACAAATGTCATCAACAATTTCCATATAGATTCAGAACAAGAAAAGAGAATGAAGCAAAGATCAACAATTCATAACACTACAATGGTACATGTAAGGGATCAACAAAGAATCCATACAGTAGGTCAATCTAATAAAGGTAAACATGTTTCTTTTGAAAATGTGGCAGTTGTAGCTCACGTTGAAGCTTAAAAATATGTTTCCATTAGTGAGGAGGAGGTTAGAACTGTTGTTCAAAAGGATAAAATAGATAAAACACTGAAAAAATGCCCATGGATGTCACTCTTCCACTTGATGATGAAGAGATTATTTCTGTAGAAAAAAAAATGTCAACTAGGAAAGAAATAAAAAGTTGGCGAATCTGTTAAAATCATAAGCAACAGTCAAGAACAAAGTGAAAGTTCTAAAGGCAACAAAGAAATCATAACACCAGGTGCTGATTTAGAGGATGGAATTATGAAAACAAAACAAAATGTCATTCGAAATCATATGAGGAAGAATAAATTAATTAATGGTGGCAAAATATTTGAGCTTAATGTCACCCAATTCTATAGGCCAAATGAAGGACAATCTCAATATCAAATTAGAAAGGCACATCACCTACATGTCCATAATTTGAAAACATTGTTCAGGTACAATCCATATGCACATGTGGTGCCTTATGTGATTCTTGTTGATCCAAATCAAGTTCCCAATAAGAAGGAATTTGATAGGACACGATGTTTTGACTACATATATTATATAATTGGAGAGAACCATTCAATAGAGGCCAAAAGACAATTGATCGAGGAATATCTTGGAAACAATATTTTTGAAACAGTGAAATGCATCATTTATGCTGGTTTAACAGAAACATAGGAAAATTCACTGGCATGGGATCATAATGCAGATATTGAGTATAGAATGTCTATGACTTTCGTTCAAAGGGTCAGATTTATTCATAATGATTTTTTAGAAAAATGTGGTGGGGATAAGCTTAATGTTAGTTTAAACTTTCAAAAGGAATGTTGTATGGAAATAGGTTATCAAATTGAAGATAGAGTCCAATCAAAATGTGGCAAAGTAAATTCAGAACTATTCAAAGGCATAGATAACATTTTCCAGTTGACATTTAGAACAGGGGAGATATGCGCATTGATTGATGACATTTTCGAATTGTGGGAGAATATTGGTGTAAAAAAATCAAAAGGTTAAAAGTTCTAAACCCATAATATGTACCAACAGTAAGACAGGTCCTGAAATGAAGCAACTTCCAGATGATATGACTATCACACCTTGGAGAACAATGCAAGTTGTGAAAGATGAAAAACTAGTCAAATCAATGTTATGGTTTGTGAAGTCAGGTGAATTGTCATTTGAGGAAATCTGCTCAGAATTTCTAAAGTAGGTTTCTTCAATTACTTTTACTTTTTCTTAGATTATAATTCTCTTTTAAATATAACATATTGTTGTTGGTATTCTTTGTTATACATATCATTATATTAACAATTATTACTTTATTTTTTTAGTCATAAGTTTTATATGAAAATACAAGAACATATGGTTAAAATGTTGAATGAAAAGAGTTGGAAAGATGTTGTACTCAACTACCGAGAATCAAGTTCTACAACACCACTTAAATACTTTTATGTTGCATTCAAAAAGGTATGTTGACTTTTACATTCATTTTATTCATATAATTTTTTATTTTATTATATTACTTATACTTTTATTTATTTATTTCATTAAATATGTTGAAGATGCAAATGAAGTACCAAATACTTTCAAAAGTTTCATTGAAAAAATTAAGTTGGAAAGGTTGAGAAAGTAGTGTCTTAGGAATGTGGAACTTGATCCTACTCTTACTCATTTCATTTGGAATGAGCTGGCGACTATCCAATATCAAATAATACAAGGTGACTGTGAAGACATTGCAAAACTCATACCTAAAAGGGAATATGCCCTAGTTATCGCAGACATTCCTCATGGTTTCAATTTCCCAAACATTGAATATGATTGTGAGCCTTACACTTATCAAGCTTTTAATAAAGTGGTTACGGGCTTTCAAGAAGTCACAACATCACCACTCTGGAGATTTGTGACATTTCATTCAAAAACACAATTTGCAACGTTATTAACAAGCTTCAAGGAAAAATCAAACTCAAGGATGCAACTTACATGGTAAGACATTGAAAATGTATGTTTGATTAATGTAATTTTTTTGTATGTAGAAGTGGATTAAACTTTTACTATGTCATGTTACAGGCAAAAGTCAAATCTTATTTCTTCTAGAGATCAGCCAATTACAAGTGATTGTGAGTTCATCCATGTTGAATTTTGGGAAAAAGATGATAACTATAAGTCCATTATTCTGAACCAACTAGATGGAAAGAGTCATAGCCAAGTACTGGTTCATGATGTTGTTGTAAAAAGTTAACATATAAGGATAAAGATGCAAAATAGGAGATAATTAATATTTATCAGAAACCACAAACATTGATTGACTATCTTATAGATTTATGTTTGAAAGAAGGAGAAGAACATATTAGAAAATTTAAAAAAATCTTAGAGGAAGAAGAAGTTATTAGAAAATTTAAAGTGTTAAAAATCAACCCTCTAAAAAAAGGGGTTGATGCTACATTAGAACATTTCAAAATCAGCATGAATATCACTAACATCGAAAAAAAAATGTTCATACTTGATACAAAAGAAAATTTAAAGTGCCAAAAATATGCTAAAAAAAAGAGTTTATTCTAGCATCACCACTTCTCAAAATGAGGCGATTTTTTAATACCTCAAAAAATGGGTACCGTTTCACTTTCTCGTTTGATCGGTAACTATGTTGGGAGAGGTTTATATATGAATTTGAACAAATTTATTGGGAAAAGTTTAATCTTATTGAGTGAATTTTAAAGGGCGGATTGCTAAGGTAATCGTAAACTTGACTAGTTGATAAGGTCATTTTATCATTAATCAACCTACATCCATCTTAACTCCTAATCTATCAAGCATCGAGAGGGATCAAATATCTCCAGGCATAAAACTCATTTTTAAGTGCAGAACTTGAGAAAGGTTTGAACCTCAAGAGATTTGATCCCTCTCAGCGCTTGATAGATCCAGAGTTAACATCGATCTAGGCTGGTTTCAGTGATGTGAAGTCAAGGAAAATCTATTGAAGATATGACTAATTTGATCAATAATATGTAAATACATCTAATGTTAATAATAATTTTAAATATGCTAAATATGTCTCATATTAATTTTGTCATTTTAATTTTAAATTTGCTAGTTACCACAGTTTGTTGGGACGATAAATATTGTTAATAACTTGAATGATGAAAAATGATGAAATATTCTTTTTTAAGCAAAGTGACAATGTAATAGTGTTGAATGATAGAAAATGAATAATAAGAATGTATTCAATTACAAATAGTCTTTATTGCGATCAATCTCAAACTATTTTCGTCTATTATTATTATTATTGTCACCCTCGTTAGTTTTGTCATATTTGCATATCCATTATACGAAAAGGACAGTTGAAATCATAAACCATTTAAATCCTTAGCTCGATATGGTGTAGTAAACATCATAGTTTGTCTTTCTTGCTCTCCAATATTAATAAGTTGACTTACTATAACACAAAAATAAATGTACAATGCCAATAATTTTTTTCTCTTACACTGAAATCAATGCACATCATTAATCCAACCACTTTAAAGTTAATGTACCATCATACATCCAAATACATAAAATCATAAATCAACATCTACACCGAAATCAATGCATCTAGTGCAAGAAATCAAAAAATATTAGAAAACAACTTCTACATGAAATCAATGCATCTAATGCAAGAAATCAAATAAGATTAGAAATCAACATCTACACTCAAATCAATGCATCTAGTTGTTGAAGCCCAGAAAATTGGGTCTACAACAAGGGGGATACTCACCTGGTCCGGACCTTGGTTAGCAACTCCTTTTCCATTTGGTATAGTGGGTCCAACTGAGGATATGGGACCAGTTTCCCAATATATGTGTGTGTGTGTGTTGAGAATTGATATTTCCGTTCTAATAATTCCTAAGTAAAATGCTTTTATTCTAAATCTATTCTAATAATATGCAATTGTATTCTAATTAATAGAAATAGCTAATTCTAAACTAACCCGGGATGTAATCTTTCCGTTATGCGATCTAAAATGATTTAAAATAACAATTGGTAATAAAGATCATTCAACTGCTATGAGAAAAGAATTCAATAAAGATAAACCATTTCGTATAAAAAGTTAGACAAAACAATTGTGAAACACATATCACATAATAAGCTACTCATATATTAAGCATAAATAAATAGCTATCACCGTACAGAAGTGCCAAATGATAACTTAGCATTCACGCATTCATATATAAATAACTGAACATGAATATCACGTTAACACATAGGTAGAAATAGTTAAGAGATAAAAGTAACATTTATAACTAGTTCTACTCATGAGCTTCAAGCAATAATGATTTATTTCTTCTTAATCCAACATCTACTAAGAGTACAAAAGTGCAACATCAGTAGTAGATATTAAACGCAAATATCAATAAATCCTGTTCCCTTCATTCATCAAAACCTCCTCGGAGGGTGCAATAGTGCATGTTCTAAGGACAAGTTTTTGAAAAATTTAAAGACCCTTCTCTAAATGCATGAGAATGGTTTAAATACTACTAACTAAATCTAAGAATAATTTATTACAAAAATGTAGGATGCGGTTTAAATGACCGTCCTCATTTCAGGCAAAAATAAAACAAAATTAAAACTAAAACTAAATCTAAAACTAGAACTAACAACTAACTATCTTTGCATCTGTTCCTTGTAATCGCAAGCGTTCAGCATTTGCTTGAGGAGAGTTGGCTGGCCAACTTCCGATTTTAGCTATCCTGCGAAAATGGAATCGGCAAGTGCTGGTGCCATCTTCTCGGCAGAATTGATGATACATTTGAGAGTCATGCACTGGCTGTGTGGTTTTACCAAGTACGCCCAGTAAGAATCCCAATTCAACTTGGTTAACCTTTTGATGGATTCTGCCCTTTCTTGAGCCTTCTGTCTCCAGCTTGTCTGTAGATGCTATACATTCGGTAGATATCTACATACCACTTGATGATATACCTGATAAATACCACTGGTCTAGAGTTCAAGTTTTGCCTTTCGCCTTTAGCACTTTTTCCTACAAATTTCCAGGCTTACAGGCGACTGAGCGATTAGAGGCTTTCCATCTCGAGGGGTTTTTCCTGGTGATGCGTGATTAGCAGTAGGCAGAAACTGCCTCCGTTTCTCGATCCAGACTTCCCTTGTACGATTTTCGCCTCTTGCGTGATTTTTGTTAAAGGATATAAAGCTTAAATTTTGTGAAAATAAAGACTCTGTGAGTTCATGTTTTTGAGCTTTAAATTCTCTATATGTAATATTAACATTATCTAGTACCCATTTAACCATGTTTGTGTATGGAAGAATTTTGGGCCTCACCACTATCCTGTGCAAGAACGAACATGCTAGTTTTGTAATAGATGTCTCAGAAGAACCATGTGAGCTTGCAGTAGCCGTAACCTCCATTACCTTGGGATTTTCTTCCTCGAGTAGATTGTACATGCATTCCAAAGTGGTAATACCAGCATCTTTGTTACATGTTGTGTCCGTGTATAAAGGCGTTATTTCTTTATCTTCAGAAATCAGAGCTTTACCCTTCATTCCCATAATATCTTGAACACTGCTATGTATACTTCTTTGCTCTTCGCTCCTGCAGTTTACAAATGAGGTAAGAGTAATGATAAGAAAAAGGTGTCGGGAAAGCTTTAAATGCTGAAGACATATAAAATATATCACCTTATGTGAAATGGCTCTTTGATCAAATCAAAACCATATTTCATTAATGATTTCCAACTAACTCATTGATTAACATTAATGCACATAACGAGGCCTCGGTTTATGAAAAAATATTTTTCGAACAACGAGCCCTAAAGATCTACGATAAGGTGACTTTGCGATTTGCTTCACAATATCGCAGATCGCAATATCGCAGATCACAATATCGCAGATCTGTTGCGTGTGGTAATCATCCGTCAATGTGTTTTCTGCGAAATGTGATTTGCGAGATGCACCATCACATATCGGTGGTTTAAGGAATTTCAGTATAAGTGATGTTTGAGGCATGCGATGCGATGAGGTTCTTTTGATGCGTGATTTCACATTGCAATTTCGCAATCTTAGAATTCCGCTTGTAGGAAGGCATCCATTACCCTTTTTTTGATGCGACGTGCTTTAAGGAGTGATTTTATTCTAACTTATCATAAAACTTAAGTCTTTTACATTTTTCAAGTGTATTCTCCTAAGTTTATGATAGTATGTTTTATTGAAAAAAGGAAATACAAGCATTAATCGACTTTTCTTTTAAATTTTTGAATAAGGGTCCCCATTTTAGTATTAGTGATAAAACTAAATAAAAAGGGGGGTTGTTGCCAGCCACAACAATTGGCAATTCACTTGGAATAACTAGTTATCTCTGCGTTTCTTTTGAATTTTCTAAACTTCCAAAACAGAATTTTTTCTAGAAAATCAAAATTTATTATAAAAAGATAAAGTACATTATGCTTTTAGCTGTCTATGATAGTTTGTTTCTTCTATGTTAACTTTGGTTATTTACTTCCTAGAGCTAGTCATTGTATCTACATCAGTCACTACTTGGTTTATAAAGATAAAAACAAAGCCTTCTCTATAAATCAGTTTTAAATTTGCTCATTTGTCATAGGTAGAACCTCTACTGCCAGTAGGCATTTATAGCCTCGACAGGGTTACTTGTTACCCAACAATGATCCTGTATCCTACTTGGAGAAATATACAATTTTCAAAGAGAAATCCATATCCACACTTATTGCTTTCATTTTCTTTTAATCCTTAAAGAAAAATGTGATGGTTTGGTAGCCAAATTATAATAGTGCAACTTACTTGATTTATAGCCTTGCTGAACAAGCTTGCTCATGATGAGACCCCTTGTCTTTTGATTGCAACAATCTTGAGTCATTGCCCTGTTGTGGTAAGCAGTTTTGGCAAAGTCAGCAAGCTATAATATCTATGATCATGATAAGTCGGCTCGTGATGAGACCTCTTATTCTTTAAGTTACAGTGTATCATTGGATTATTCTTTGAAGCTCGTAATTGCCTAGGTGCGGAGGAAGTCATTGTTTCCTTAAGAATACCTCTGGAAGACAATGGTAGAGTTTTTGGAAAGAGCTTTTCTATAGAGAATCTTCGTTTTGATACCTTTCATTTGACTGATATAAAACAAATTCCTACTAAAGGTTGCATTTTATCAAAATTTACAAGGTTGAAACTAGTATCATATTCAGGCTTATAGCCTTTGACTATATATTTGAATAATAATGACCAATTTTCTAAATCATTTCTATTTATACAAGCAAAAAAACAAAATCTAAAATAAATACTTGTCTTTTTCATGAATTCAAAATGTAACCATTTACAACTAGTTTTATTATGAAAATAAAGGAAAAACTAATCTACAAAAATAGAAGAATGATCTCCTATGGAAAGTATTTTTTAAGGATCTTCCCATTAACAGGTAAAGACTCTCTTTCTCCTGTTAAATCTTGTAACATAAAAGTAGATGGGCCTATGATTTCTTCAATTTGGAAAGGGCCAAGCCACATTCATTGAAATTTCGCATGTTTGCCCTTTTCCTCATGAGCCTTGTCCCATTTTAAAACTAGAACTCCCATTGGAAAGTCCTTTCTGGATATCATGTTTGAATCAAATGAAGCTTTTACTAATGCTTGGTGATGAGCATGAGTTATTTTAGCCTATTCTCATTGCTCTTCTAGCTTAAGTATTTCCAACTACCTTAGTTGTAAGGAAGAAGTTGGTGCTTCATCAATATATTGAACTAAGGCCAAAGAGGGAATTTCTAAATGAGTTGGAAGAACCACTTCTTTCCCATAAACTAAATTAAAGGGAGAAGTGCCAATGGAGGTTTTCTGCGTTATTCGGTCTGCCCATAAAGCATATATTAAAGACTTGTGCCAATTTTTGTGATTTTGATCAATGGTTCGCTTAATGATTCTGATTAAGTTTTTATTCGTAGATTCAGCTAACCCATTCCCCCGTGGGTAATAATTGGTTGAGTATTTAAGCTTAAAACCTCTTTTGAGTGCAAATTCAGTCATAGCATTGCCAGAAAAATATGATGCATTATCAAACATTAAAGCAGAAGGTAAACCAAACCTGGTGATTATGAATTGATCTATGAAATCTATGATGTGTTCGGCATTAGCTGTCTTGAGAGGAACTGCTTCTACCCATTTAGTAAAATAATCTATAGCTGTAAGGATATACCTATGTTATTTAGCAAAGTGAGGCATGATCTCACCTATTATATCCAATCCCCATTGATCAAAAGGCTATTCAAAGTTGATTGGATGCAATGGAAATGATAGTTTCTTTTGTCTCCCAGCAACAGTTTGAAAAACTTGACATTTCCACGTAGCTATGCACGTCTTTGAATAGTGTGGGCCAGTAATAGCCTGCACGGAGGATTTTATGTGCAGTAGCATCTCCAGCATAAAGTCCACCTGTTGGTCCATCGTGGAGTTCCTGCAACACCCTTTCAGCTTCATATTTCTCAAGACATCTAAGAAGAACATAATCATAATTCATCCTAAAAAGTACATCGTTCACGAGTTGATATTGCTTAGCCTTCAACCTTAGAGCTCTTTTCTTTGTATAATCGAGGTTTGAAGGAGCATATCCATTCTTTAGATAAAATATGATATCAACGTATAATGATTCAACATCGTTTAGGCTTACCTCGTACATTTGTATCTCTACAGATGGTATTTCGGAAATAAGCGATGCTCCAACCAGCATTTTGCAAAAGCCTTGACCTTTTACAATACTTGCTGGTTTAATTTCAACGTCGTATTCTTGTAAGGCAGTAACCCAATTGGATCTTTTCTCACCCACATCTTTCTGTACTAAGAGATTTATTACTGTTGGAAATGGTACTATGATTTTTGTATGGGTTTTAAGCAGAAAGGGTCTGAAATACTTAATCTCTTTGAAAATAGCATAAGCTTGTTTCTCGATGCCTGAATAATTTAATTTAGCCCCTTGTAGATTTGAACTGAAAAAAGCAATTGGGGCTTTTGTCTTGTCTTGATTTGCTTGAGTGAGTATCGCAACATATGATTTATCAAAGGAAAATGTATATAAAATGAATGGATTGGAAAAATTTGGAGTTGCTAAATTGCGTGTTTGATCAGATTGAATGCTTCATATTCATCTTGGCCCCATTTGAAGATTGAGTTCTTTTTAATCATTGCTTGTAAAGGAGATACGATTCTTGAAAAATATGGAACAAATCTCTTTACAAAATTAATTTGGCGAAGGAAAGATTGCATAGATTTTTTGTTGTGAGGTAAAGGTATTTCGGAAATCTCCTTGATTCTATCGGGATCAATATGCATTCTAGATTTTGACACTATAAATCCAAGAATTTATCCTTCACTTAATGCAAAAAAGGACATTTTTGTGTTAAGTGAAATTCCAT
Organism: Pinus tabuliformis; assembly: GCA_031772625.1. NCBI lineage: Eukaryota > Viridiplantae > Streptophyta > Pinopsida > Pinales > Pinaceae > Pinus > Pinus tabuliformis. Next base: position 517,317,274 of record CM062818.1, read on the forward strand.
ACCTTTGACAATGTTGGAAGATCTGTTTTAAATATCTGAGATGATTGCCTCGCTTCTTGGAATATACAGTTATATCATCTAGGTAGATTACTACTGATTTGTTTACTAATCTCTTAAATGTGATGTCCATAGCCCTTTGGAATGTGGCACCAGTATTGATTAGACCAAAAGGCATCTTTTGATATGCATAAGTACCCCATTTGGTTTTGAATGTGGTATTTAATTAATCATTGGGATGGACTAAAACTTGGTTATAGCCAGAGAAACCATCCAAGAAAGACATCAATTCTGACCCTGCAATTGCCTGTAATATTTGCTCCATGGGAGGCAAAGAAAAATTATCTTTTTGGCAGGCTTTGTTAAGATTTAGAAAGTCAATGCAAATTCTAATGTCTCTGTTCTTCTTTCTAATGGGAACCATGTTGGAAACCCATTTATAATGTTGAACGGGAAAAATGATTTTTGCTTTCAATAATTTATTGAGCTCAGACTTGATCTAGTTTTCTAGATTAGGATGGATCTTTCTCAGCTTTTGTTGGATAAGTTTTTCATCGTTTATTATTGGGATAGTATGTTGAATGATAGAAGTGTCGTAGGTCTTAATTTCATCGTAGTTCCAAGCAAAAACACTTTTGTATTGTTTCAAGAGACAAACATACGCTAATTTTTCTTCAGGAGCTAGGCCAAGGCCTAGGTTGATATTCTGTGGCTTAGTATCAGTTCCTAGATTTACTAATTCATAGTTCAAAGTTGAACTTTGAAGTTTTGAATCGGTAGATCTTTTGAATCGATCTTTCAAATCATATAGGTCTTCTAATTTGACTACAGACTTTGGCATATCATTATTAGTGCTATTTTGTTGCAATTGTCTGTCATGTTGGTCCTCATCAATTATCTGATTGGTGTAAGATCCCTTCAATGTGAGGAAGCTTACAATATCAGGATCATCATTGAAAATTCTCCAATTGGTAATGTTATCAGGAATCGGGGGTCTAAAGATTAATTCGATTGAAAATCTATCGGGGCTATAGTCTTCTAATGGAATGAGCTTGGAAGCTACGTTTGCCAAGAGGTCGGCACTAGCATTCTAGAGTCTGGGAATTGATGAAATATTGAATGCTATAAAATGTTCAGTCAAATCTTGAACTAAAGATTGATAATGCTTTAAATGACCTGATAGACAATGTATAGTATTGCGTACCTATCTAATAACAATTTCAGAATCTCCGAAGACTTGTAGATATTTGATGTCTAATCTGATTGCTTTGTATAATCCTTGGACTAAAGCCTCGTACTCTGCAATATTATTAGTGCAATTAAATTCGAGTCTACAAGTTAGCATAGTTTTATTTCCTCTGGACTGATTAGTATGCATCCTACTCCTGCTCCTTCGTTAGACTTGGAACCATCAAAGAATAACCTCCAAAATAAAGGTTTATTTATAGGACTATCTATAAAATTAATACATTTAGAACTATCTGTTTGGGAAAAATTTTCTACTTGAGATAAAACAAAATGTTCTAAGTAAGGTGAAGTGTGAGCATTAAAATTTCCTAAGTTAGAATCAACAGAATAGTTGCCAATTATATTATTGTTGTATGCTACAAGTTCATTTTCTCCTTCCAATTCTGTTACTATGTATTTTTGATGTCTTTCTCGCTCAACCTTTATTTCATTTGGTTTACCATTGTAAGGGAGCCACATGTGCAACCAATCGGTTGCAAAGTATCCATGAAGTTTTTCTGACCAATCTCTGCTAAGAATTAAGCCATAAAATTATGGAATATCTGCAACTAAAATGTTGAAAACTTGACATACCTTTGGATTAGATGGCAGTCTTATAGTAACCTGATTTAGTTCGTTGATCACTTCAACTTGCGACCGATCCAGTTGAACTATGCGCACTGTAGATTTCTGAGGTTGAACGTTCAACTTTGCACATATTGATTTAGGTAAGATATTAGATGAAGCTCCAGAATCAACTAAACAATTATGCAAATTTTTGTTGAAAACTTCATAAGTAAGAAGAAATGGGGGAGTATGAGATCTCGACCTTCCTCCAATTAAAGCGATATCTTTTGGATCAATTTTATTAGTCACATTATTTGGAGGTCTTCCCATCTCATGGGAATCTTGAGAGATTATAGCGGTGGGCAGAGGTGCAACTGGTACTGCATGTAATTCTTTCAAAAGTACCTTTTGCTGATGTTTTAACTTTCTCAATTCATAAAAGGTGATGTTAGCCCTAGTCTTCTTCATGTCTTCTATGATATTATACTCCATTTCATCTTAAACAATCAATGTTTTAGATGGAGTGGGTGAATCTGTTTGGACTGGGCTTGTTTGAGTCGCTTTGGGTGTCATTTTCTTGGTTGTGACTTTATCCTTAGGCATTGAGCTTGCGCTCTTTGGCTTAGGAGTAGGTTGAGGAGGATCAAGTTGATTTCTACTTCAAGTACTAACTGGTGATGCCTCTTGATCCTCTTCATCTGGGAGGATGAAATCCCACATACCTTGTACTTCTACAACTTCTTCTTCATCGGTAGGCTCTTCAGTAGCAATTTCCTCTTCTTCTTCTGATTCAGCTTTCATAATAGCATTGGGAGGCTTTGAATCAGTCAAAGGATTTCTTCTATAAGGCTTGTATGGTTTTTTAGAAGAAGTTTCTGCTACTTGTTTCTTAATGTCAACCATTTCGTTAGACATGGTTTTGAAAACTTTCTGCAATCCTTCTAAATCGAATGGATCTTTCGACTGTTTTTTCTTGGGATCTTCCTTAAAAGTAACCATCTTAGATTTTTGTTCATCAACGACGTTTTTCTTTTCTAAGGCTATGACAAATTTCTCTACCACTATTGCTTCCTTCATATTGTTAGCTAAAGTTGTTTTATTAGCCCTATCAACAAAGATTGCTATGTTTGATGGTAAAGCAGAGATGTACCATTCACTTCGCACTTCTTCACTAGGTTTAGAAACAGTAGGAATTTTGTTCAACAATTTATTGAAACGTGAGTTAGAATCTTTGATAGGTTCCTTTAACTCAGCCCTAAAGTTAGACAGGTCATTGATCAGTGTTGTCATAGACCTGTCATCACCGAACTTAGTCAAGAATTGTTCTTGGAAGATTTCCCAACTAGTGATAGATCCAGATGGTAATGAGAAATACCATGATCCAGCTGCTCCTTGCAAAGTGTAAGGAAAGATTTGGATGATAGGGTCTTCATTAGTAACTCCATTGAGATTTATAGATAACATAAAGTTGTTTATATGTTCTTCCACTAGCATGCCTATTCAGGATTGAACTTAGGCAGCGATTTTTCAGGATGGGCCGGTATTTGACTCAAGGGAACAGGCATTAAGACTGCCCCTCGGTTATTCCATGGAGTTTGAGCCATCGTTTAACTACTAACAGATGAAAGCACAGAAGATGATCCCTGTGGTTGGGAAGATGAGGATATTACAGTTCTAGAGGATTGAGAAGGAGATGTGGAAGTTCTAGTGGATTGGTCGACAATAATCTGAAGTGGAGGGGTGGATGGTTGATTTTACGGTGGAGAGGTTCAGATGGATGATGATGATGAAATAGTCTCGCTATCGGACCCTTTAGGTGATTTCCTTGCTCTCTTCCTTGTAGGTAGAGGTAACTTAGTTGGTTCAATACCAAACTTTTCTCTCTTTAATTTGGTGAGAGGATGAGCAAGGTTATATTGCGAAGTCACACTAACTTGAGATTTTTCAGGTCTTTGAGGTGATATAGAAAATTGCTGAAGTTTATGGATCAAAGATTCAACTTCAAGAGGTTCAATAGTAGATTTCTCTGAAATATTCAGGTTTGTGGCAATGGTTTTTTTCTTTCGACTTCTTGCTCAAGATTTAAAGATTCTAAATGCGACAGAGAAGACGAGGGAGATGGTGAGGGCAATTTACTCTCAAAATGGTATTTAGATTTAGATTTACTTGCCATTCACAGTTCGGGGCCCTCCTTCTAGCGCTAAATATGTTGAAGCCCCGAAAATCAGGTCTACAATAAGGGGGATACCCACCCGGTCCGGACCTTAGTTAGCAGCTCCTTCTTTGTTTGGTATAGTGGGTCCGACTGGGGATATGGGACCAATTTCCCAATATATGTGTCTGTGTGTTGAGAATTGATATTTTCTTTCTAATAATCCCTAAGTAAAATGCTTTTATTCTAAATCTAATCTAACAATATGCAATTGTATTCTAAGGAACAGAAATATCTAATTCTAAACTAACTCGGGATGTAATCTTTCCGTTATGCGATCTAAAATGATTTCAAATAACAATTGGTAATAAAGATCATTCAACTGCTATGAGAAAAGAATTTAATAAAGATAAACCATTTCGTATAAAAATTCAGATGAAACAATTGTGAAAAACATATTGCATAATAAGCTACTCATATATTAAGCATAAATAAATAGCTATCACCGTGCAGAAGTGCCAAATGATAACTCAAGCATTCACACATTCATATATAAATAACTGAACATGAATCTCACTTTAACACATAGGCAGAAATAGTTAAGAGATAAAAGTACCATGTATAACTAGTTCTACTCATGAGCTTCAAGCAATAATGATTTATCTCTTCTTAATCCAACATCTACTAAGAGTACAAAAGTGAAACATCAGTAGTAGATATTAAACGTAGATATCAATAAATCATGTTCTCTTCATTCATCAAAACCTCCTCGGAGGGTGCAATAGTGCATGTTCTAAGGACAAGTTTTTGGTAAATTCTAGGACCCTTCTCTAAATGCATGAGAATGGTTTAAACACTACTAACTAAATCTAAAAATAATTTATTACAAAAATGTAGGATGCAGTTTAAATGACCGTCCTCATTTCAAGCAAAAATAAAGAAAAATTAAAACTAAAACTAAATCTAAAACTAGCAACTAACTATTTCTGTATCTATTCCTTGTAATTGCAAGCGTTCAACATTTTCTTAAGGAGAGTTGGCTGGCCGAATTTCGATTTTAGTTGTCCTGCGAAAATGGAATAGGCAAGTGCTGGCACCATCTTCTCGGAAAAATTGATGATACATTTGAGAGTCATGCACTAGCTGTGTGGTTTTACCAAGCACGCCCAGTAAGAATCCCAATTCAACTTGGTTAACCTTTTGATGGATTCTGCCCTTTCTTGAGCCTTCTGTCTCCAGCTTGTCTATAGATGCTATACATTCGGTAGATATCTACATGCCGCTTCATGATATACCTGATAAATACCATTGGTCTGGAGTTCAAGTTTTGCCTTTCGCCTTTAGCGCTTTTTCCTACAAATTTCCAGGCTTATAGGTGACTGAGGGATTAGAGACTTTCCATCTCGAGGGGTTTTGCATCGCGCATCGGAAACTGCCTCCGTTTCTCGATCCAGGCTTCCTTGGTGTGATTTTCGACTCTTGCGCACTTTTTGTTAGAGGATATAAAGCTTAAATTTTGTGAAAATAACGACTCTGTGAGTTCGTGTTTTTGAGCTTTAAATTCTCTATACGTAATATCAACATTATCTAGTACCCATTTAACCATGTCCGTGTATGGAAGAATTTTTGGCCTCCCCGCTATCCTGTGCAATAACGAACACGCTAGTTCTGTAATAGATGCCTTAGAAGACCCGTGTGAGCCTGTAGTAGCCGTAACCTGCATTACCTTGGGATTTTCTTCCTCAAGTAGACTGTACATGCCTTTCCAGGTAGTAATACCAGAGCATCTTTGTTATAGGTGGTGTCCGTGTACAAGGGCGTCATTTCTTTATCTTCAGAACTCGGATCTTTACCCTTCTTTCCCATAATATCCTGAACACTGCTATGTATACTTCTTTTCTCTTCGCTCATGCAGTTTACATATGAGGTAAGAGTAATGATAAGAAAAAGGTGACAGGAAAGATTTAAATGCTGAAGACATATAAAATATATCACCTTACGTGAAATGGCTCTTCGATCAAATCAAAACCATATTTCATTAATGTTTGCCAACTAACTCATTGATTAACATTAACGCGCATAACCGGGCCTCGGTTTATGGAAAAATATTTTTCGAACAATGAGCCCTGAAGATATGCGATAAGGCCACTTTGCGATTTGCTTCGCAATATCGCAGATTGTAATATTGCGGATCACAATATTGCAGATCTGTTGCATGTGGTAATCATCCGTCAATGTGTTTTCTGTGAAATGCGATTTGTGAGATGCACCATCGCATATTGGTGGTTTAAGGAATTTCAGCGTAAGTGATGTTTGAGGCATGTGCTGCGATGAGGGTCTTTTGATGTGTGATTTCGCATCACGATTTTGCAATCTTAGAATTCCGCTTGAAGGAAGGCATCCATTACCATTTTTTCAATGTGATGCGCTTTAAGGAGTGATTTTATTCTAACTTATCATAAAACTTAAGTCTTTTAGATTTTTCGAGGGTATTCTCCTAAGCTTATGATAGTAAGTTCTATTGAAAAAAGGAAATACAACCATTAATCAATTTATTTATTTTTAACTTTTGAATATGGGTCCCCATTTTAGTATTAGTGATAAAACTAAATAAAAAGGGGGGTTGTTGCTGGCCACAACACTAGTGCAAGTAAGAAAATAGGATTAGAAACGAACATCTACACTGAAATTAATGCATTTAGTGCAAGCAATCAAATAGGATTAGAAATCACCATCTACACTTAAATCAATGCACTTAGTGCAAGCAATCAAATAGGATTAGAAATAATTTACATTGAAATCAACGCAAATAGTTCAAGCAATAAAATATAATTAGAAATCAACATCTACGTTGAAATCAATGCATCTAGTGTAAACAATCAAATAGAATTAGAAATCACCATCTACAATGAAATGTATGCATTTAGTGCAAGCAATCAAATGGTATTAGAAATCATCTACATTGAAATCAATGCATCTAGTGCAAGCAATCAAATATCATTAAAAATCAAAATCTACACTAAAATGAATGCATCTAGTGCAAGCAATCAAATAGGATTACAAATTTCCATCTACACTAAAATGAATGCATCTAGTGCAAGAAATATTCTTCCCTCTCTCCCCTCTCCATCTATATCTCCCTCCATCTCTCCTTCTTTGGCTCTCTATCTCAACCCCCCCCCCCCCCCCCCTTCCAAACACACACACTCTCTCACTCCATATTTATCAATCTCTTTGTCCCTCCCTCCCTCTCTCCAACTTTCTCTTCTTCCCTATCTTCACCTTCCATCAATATCTTTATCTCCCTTTGTCTCTCTATATCACCCCCAAATCACACACTCTCTTTCTCAAATCTATCTATGTATACCTCCTTCCTCTTCTTCCTCTCTCTCTTCCCCTTCTGTCCCACTCCCCTGCTTCTCTCTCTTTCCTCCTGTTGTCCTCTCTCCATCTTCCTTATCACTCTCTCTCTCTCTCTCTCGACCTTTTTCTCTTTATGTCTATCTTCTTAGCTCCCTCTCTCCCCCTCCAACTTCATCTCTCTTTCCTTCCCTCTCTACACTCTCTCACATCCTCTCTCTTCCTTCCTCTCTCTCCCTCTCTCTCCCACTCCTCTCTTTCTCTCTCTTCACCTTCGAACTCTATTACTATATCCCTCCCTCTCTCCTTCTCCCCCTTCTATTCTTATCTCTTTCTTTGTCTCTTTATCTCACCCCCAAACATACACACTCTCTCTCCATCTCTCCCTTGTTACTCCCTCTGTCTCTCTCCACTTCTCACTCTCTATGTATTTCTTCTTCCCTCTCTCTCCTCCCCTCCAACTCCATCTCTCTCTCCCTCCCTCTCTCCTCCTCTCTCTCATTCTTCCTCTCTCCCCCTTTCTCTCCTACCTCCCTCTCTCTTCCCAAATCACCCTCTCTCTCTCTCTCGCTCTCTCTCGCTCTCTCTCTTCCCCCATCACTCTCCTATTCTCTCACAAGTCCTCTCTCTCATTCTCCCTCTCTCTCTCTCTCTCTCTCTCTCTCTCTCTCTCTCTCTCTTTGCCCTCCAATCCTCTTTCTCTCTCTCACACTCTCTCTCTCCTTTCCCTCCAATCCTCTCTCTTCTGCCATCTCTCTCTCTCTCTCTCTCCAATTATGTTACTATATCCCTCCCTCTCTCCTTCTCTCCCCCCTTCTCTCCACCTCTCCTTCTTTGTCTCTTTATCTCACCCCTAAAGATACACACTCTCTCTCCATCTCTCCCTTATCACTCCCTCTCTCTCTCCACTTCTTACACTATATGTCTCTCTTCCTCTCTCCCCCTTAGGCTCATCTCCCTATCCCTCCCTCTCTCCTCTTCTCTCTTGTCCTTCCTCTCTCCCTTTCTCTCCCTTTCTCTCCTACCTCCTCTCTCATCCCCCATCTCTCTCTCTCTCTCTCTCTCTCTCTCTCTCTCTCTCTCTCTCTCTCTAATCCTCTCACTATCTCTCTCCCTCTCTCCTCTCTCTCTCCCCCCTCCATCTTTGTGTGTCCCTCTCCCTCTCTTTCTCTCCCTTCATTCCTTCTCTCCCCCCTCCATCATTTTATCTCCATCTCTCCCTTGTCAATGCCCCTATCTCTCCACCTCTATCATTCTATGTCTTTGTTCTTCCCTCCCATATATATCTAGAGTTAAAATATAACATGATATGTTAATATATATTATAATATAACAAATTTAATATTATTTTAATCAAAAGTTATTAAATTTAATAATATTAATATTTTAATATTAATATTAGGTTTAATAATGTTTTTTTTGCATGATATGAATACACCTTGAGTAGGCCTAATGGTTAAGAGCATGCGTTTTCCTTCTAAAACGTCTTTATGTTTACATTTATGCTCCAACCTTTTATAATACATGGTAATGCATTGTGGCTATTAAAGATGTGAAGACTCCATTACAACTTTTCTTTGGGTAAAAAATAATAGATTTATTATCTTGAACTAGTTTACTGTTTGCCCAATATATTTAAAAAAAATGTCTAGTGTCATGTTTGATGCACACATATATACATATGCATATGGCTATATAAAAGGAAAAGTCTACTATTTTATGTTTTATATTTGTTTTGATGAAAATCTGTTTATTTTGTTATTTAAAATACATTTTCGAATATAAAAAAAAAAAATACAATTTTAATCCTATAGTTTCTTTTTAAATTTAAATTATCTTTTTAATATATAAATACACTCAACATGAGAATTCCACATATTTCACCATTAAAATTTGTGATTCCAACCCATTTTTAAAAGATCTATCATAAAGAAAAACCAAAGAAACATCAAAACTTCGAAGATTTAGAACATCAATATACTTCCATACATATATATACCAAACTTCGAAAATTTAAAATCTGAGAGTGTGGGAGAAATTACATATAAAACAGCAATACGCTCGCAATATGGAATGGTCATTCAACTGGCTTTTCAGTCGTTGATAGGTGACATGAGGGTTTTTAAATAACTGAAATATTGCAATTATCATTTTTTCACTACTGCAAATAAATCCTTCGACAGTCATATTTAATATCCATCCGAAGAAGCTGAGTTGAGCTGTGCATGACTTGGAGACGAAAACTGTAACGTGTATTAACACGTGTTAATCTTGAAAATCTGCAAGCTTTCCAAGCTGTTGTACAGCTTCTATAGCATGTTCTAGCCTTGCAGCTATCTCCATTAGAAGGGATGCAAATGCCGCCAACGGAAGCGTCTCGGCATACGTGCATTTGGGCATATAATGGTCACCACTTGTTGATGAAATATAATTGCTTTCACACGCGTTGTCTGAAACATTCGCGGGGGAATCAAAATAATCTTTTGGTGTCTGCAACAACAGTACAGAACTGGATTTGTGCTTATCCTCCTCAGAAATGTTGCTACGTTCAATATCTTTCAATATGTGAATAATTTGATGATCTGGGACTTCTTTAACTTTACTGGTGTTTGACTTGATGTCAATGGTTTCCGCTGTAAAATGGTTGTTATGGGGACTGTACAACGGCTGGATAACTCGGAATGGTTTGGGTTGAAGGCCAAATGACGCATTGAGCTCCTCAACAGCGCGGTGCACATTCTCCATAAGAGATTGTGAAGGAGGGCATTTCTTCATGCAACTTATGCTCTCTGCTAACTGTCTTAGTACTTGGGCTACCTCTGTAGCAATATTGGTGCAGGGTTTCTTGAATGCCGCTCTATTATGATGAGGAGCCTGCAACATAAATGGGGACGAGCCATGTTAAACGATGGAATATGTTAATAATATATTGAGTGAACAATATTCTCGAATCAAGATCTCACCTGAATCTCTGACCGTAGACATCCATGCAAGGCAACAACACAATATGCCAAATGACGTATCATGCTTCCTACTCTAACATACTGTCGCCATGGATGACGGAATCTGAACTTACCATGCCTCGGCTCCCAGCTTGCAAAAGTTGACTGAAAAATCAACAAACGAGTCAAATGATCAAACTTTTTTTTCCAAACCTATTTTAATTTCTCCCCTGTTCTAAGTTCCAGATGTTGCAGCACTATCAAAGAGATATACCAATTAAAGGATTTGTCTATTGAAAGACCAACAAACTGAGATTTACCAGAGTGTCTTCAGTCGCTTTGGAATCCAAAACATCTCTGTATCCTTGGCAGATTTTGGCCTCTAGGATTTCGCCTGTTCCATCCTCAGGGACATCCAAGCCCTTGAAATACTCTAGTGCGCATACTACATGCATACATCGGATAATTAGATTTCACATATGTTTGCAATTTATTATGACAAACCGATGAAACATCTTATGGAATAATTTTGACCCAGTGATCCATCTCACCTTCTATGGAATCTGCTAAGCATTGGGTTTTTTTGATAATTGACTTGTGAAGATCCTCGCCCGCCCAGATTGGAAAAACAAATAAACTTATAACGAGGCAAATCGCGGATCCAATTGCTATTGTTGAAAGCCGTTCGTAAGCCATGCGAAATATGTTATCAACGCGGTATCCAGAGACTGTTATCATGTTGAACGTGAGAATGAATATCACAACGCCGTAATCGTACTTCTGCTTTATATTTTGGAAAAAGCGAAAGTATGTGGCAGATGCGCCTGTAAAAGGAATAATGGGTAGTAAGAAAATCTATAGAAACATATCGGACGACTGCCGACTGAATGAGCTACCTCTTTTAACTATTTTAAATTTCAAGACCAGGTTAAGCACATCTATTAACCTAAAATGAAACATGAAGCGCCGATGATAACGGGTTCTCCTATTTTCCCAGCCATTTCTGCGATGAACCCAACTGATACACCAAGAGATCCTGCCAGCAGTGTGCCGATCCCTCTATTCAAGCCCTTACTGAGTGTAGCCCCTGCACAAGAATATTTAACAGGAAATCTCAAATTTCACTCTGGTTATTGCGGGACAGCATGTGTACTATGTTATGTTTTTTCAATAAAATTGTTTTAACTTAGTATCATACATAGATTTGAAATTTTATTTTGATCTTTTAAATCGTATTGTCAGCATTATAGATCCTTTCAAGCTGTTTTCTCTAAAGATGTTTGTTAAATTCGTTTAAAATAATATATATATATATATATATATATATATATATATATGCAAATATACAAAATTTCTGGCAAGAACTTGCCTCATTCTAACACATGCTATAACCAAATATTTTTCTAAAATGTATAAATCTTGCCCACAAACAACACTATATCTAGAATTGTTGGACAATAATATAGTTTACCAAACATTTCTCTAAAATCTATAAAACGTGCCCACAAACAACACTATATCTAGAATTGTTGGACAATAATATAGTTTTGCGCAAATTCAAGTTGAATAATATGAATCCTTGGATCTGCATACATTCAACTCATTGATTGCATTGAAATAAGAAACATTGCCAAGTTACCTGCAGTAAACTCAAAAACCACCACAACGGTCATCATAGCCCAGATGGCATTATCACCCACACCATTAAATAGAGGCTCCATCAGATAGAACAGAGATACCACTGACAAAGCAAGCCCAACTTTGATTGCATGTATAGCTCTCCGCGGATCGTCTTTTCCCAATTTCCAACATTTTCTCAAAAACTTTCCTAAAATGAGCTTCAACGTCGGAATTTTGTTCAGTCTTCTAAAGAAATTCCGCTCCTCGTTAGAATTACTAGCACAATTTTTTTCTCTGTCAATTGCAATATTGATGTTACAGTCACCGGACCTTTGATCCGCCATTTTCCAAACACAAGGGCAAACTTTCATACAACAGCACTTCGGAGACTATATTTGAAGCTAAAAACTATTGTCGAGTTCATTGCATGTCAGCGATGCTAATTGATCATAATGAAGCTCTCAGCAGCAACAAGGCTAAGAAAATTCTCTCCAACATTGAGAGAGGATTTGCCTTCACAAGTTGTTTGAGTGCAGTGTTTCATATATAGATACTGATCTAGTTGTTACGCGTTTTGGCATATCAAATAGGTGTTGTCCATCTGCCCCACAGCTTTTTTTAATAGAAAGAAGTGTTGTTTTGGCATATCAAATAGGTGTTGTCCATCTTCCCCACAGCTTTTTTTAATAGAAAGAAATGTTTAAATAATTTTTTGATAGTAAAAATAAATTCAATACCATCGAGAAAAACCCTTGCTAACCCAAAATCTTCAAGTTTTCAGCGAAATTTCATTATAATCTTCCTAAACTTTCCATTATTTTCTTCACTAATCTGTCGGTTCTTTAGACTACGACAGCATAGTGGGATCGTACTGTGTACAGTCACTCTGTAGTCCGTAACACGGAAACCGCAATATTCAAACGTGGGTCCTGTTCAATGGTCCTACGCTTGAGTTTGCTTCACACCATAAATTTCTTCACAGCGTATTATGAAGATGCTGCGCTAAAACCTGTAAATTTCTCTTATCTTTCCGATAAAGTTGATAGCATCAAAGACGGCGCCACTGACATTCCGGGTCAACATAAAAATGACGCGCAATTCGATCCTTTTAAGTAAAGTGTCGAAGATATAAAATTGATGGGCAATTCTGTGTGTGTTGTGTTTCTATGATGTTTTATATTCATTTTTATTGTAAGGGTTTTTATTTGTTTGGTACTTAGAGTTATGATTTTGTACGTTGCTTTATCTTGATTTTAACTTTGGCTAGACTTGCTATTTATGGTTTGTAGGCTATCTTGACCAAACTTCTGAATTTATGGTTTGTAGGCTATCTTGACCAAACTTCTGACCATGTCTGAACGAATGAATTAAATTTTAAAAATGGTATATTTCTGCGATTTCTATTTATTTATTCAATAAAATGATCATATTTTATTTATAAAAAAAAATAAATTATATTTCACATCTAAAATGAATTTTGAACTCTTTCTCCTTTTACCAATTAAAATTTTTATTTACATTAAAAAAATTATGACCTCAAATTTAAAATAAATTTTAAGTTCTTTCACCTTTTACAAATCTATTTGTTAAAAAGAAAGTAATTCAATTTCAATATACATTTAATATTGATAGAAATTTTGGGAATACAATTTTTTGTGATTCATGATTAATATAAAGTATTTTCAAGACTATATTATATAGAAATTTTTATGATTCATAATTAACTGCCATAAATAATTTAAAAAATATTAACTTAAAAATTTATATATGATTTAGTTCAGAAAATATTTAACCCATATAAAAAAACTTATAACTATATTTATAGGGTAATTTTTATATAATTACTTTACTCGAAATTTTTCATAACTATACATATATCATTACTTTTATACACTTACTTACCTTTGATAATACCAACAGTGCAATTTCTCAATTTTATTTTCATATAATAGATGTATTGTAAATAAAATTCTCATTAAATTAAAGTTTATAAGATTGATTTTAAATAATATATATATCTATATATATACATTAAATTTGAAGTTACTAATTAATTTAAGAGTTTTTATGTATTATTAAATTTAACCACTGATTTCAGCGCAGTGGGATAAGGGACCAAAAAAACATTCCAGCATACTCTAAAGACTACGGTAATGGTCATTCAAATTGTTCTCGATAATTTGTATTACCGTTTAGTTGTTGAGGGGATGTGTAAGTTTAAAGGTTTGTTTTACTATTTAGTATGAGTGGATTGTAAATTTTTGTTTGTTTATTTATGTTTTTAAACAAAAATAAAAAATAAAAATTATGTTTTAATATGATTAATTGGAAAAACATTATTATTTATATTATGGATTATAAAAATCTATAATCTAAAATTATGTTTTAAATAGAAAAATAATGTTATATATAATTTTAAAAAATGAATATGCTATATAGTAATTAGTAATAAAAGTAATGTATGGATGAGAGATTTAAATTTTTTTAGAAAAAAATTTAACACGAAATTTAAATCAATTATTTGAAAATTTATTTTAGTGTTATGAATTTATATAGAGAAAAAATTAAATGTTTAAAGTTACAATTTTTATTTAGTTTTATATATATTCTATTTAATATTCAAAAATACAATTTAAACAATAAAAACCAACCCAATATATTTTACTTAAACATTAAATATTTACTTGATTTGATGTGTTAAGAGTGTTACAAACTAAGCAATTCATCAATGTGGTCACAGTATATTAGATTCCGATCAAGGTTCGACGGACAGAGGTTTGAAAACTCTTTATAACGCTCCTCCTTCGTGCTCTTTTTCAAAAGTAGGAGATAGCGTATCACCTATCCGTACACCATATCCGAGATCCTGACATCAGCATTTTGTGAGCAGGAATATCCCATGCCATGGAAAGATCCCCACTGAAGCATTTAGTGCGCAGATTTTTTTAATATACTTGCGAACTTGCGGGGAATGTACCAAAAGGTGATCATGATTTGAAATAATTGCGTCCATTTGGGTAGTACTTTTCTTTTGATTTAACAATTTTAGAATGGGACAAGATCTTGAAACAAAATTGTGAAATGTATGGAAATTTATGTGGTGAAGCACAGACTATCTTTTTGTAATACTTTTCTTTTCATTTACAACTGTAGAATGGGACAAAAGTTTAAGACAAAATTATGAAATTTTTGGAAGTTTATCTGGTGAAGCTCAAACTATCGTTGAAAATCTCACCACCTTTATCCTCTTTTAATTTCAATGGGCTCTTTCATGGCTATCAGAGCCTGTGGTTGTCAGTGAAATGCCACATTGCCGCCCCACTCCACTTCGGGCGTTTTAAACTTTGAATGACAATATACAATTGTTTTATCGAAATTAGGTGGATTGGATGACCTTAATGTAAGTGGTGGTGGTCACGGTAATTATTACCAGCGTCAATCTTGGATTTCAGGGAGATCACATCAGATAGCCAAGTATCCTGATATAGAGTGGAGAGCCCACTGCACAGTCCCTACGGTTGACAGTGAACGGCCGGCCTCTATGTCATGTTGTTTCGTGTTCTCATTTATAAGTGTAAATTCCTTCGAGCTTATTTTTTTTTTATATTTTTCGGTATAGTTATCAAGTTCGAGTTTGAATTCAGATTTGGTATAGTTATGAAGTTCGAGTTTGAAGAGAAATAATTTGATTAAAAAATTTAAGTTAGAAAAAAATTAGATAATGTACTTTAAAAAAATCACTTATATATTAATTTACTTTTCATCCTAATGAAAACGCGTCCTGCTTGGGCCTGCTTACCGAGCCCTTTCGCTTTTTGTATATTAATGCGTCTAGGTGTCCAATAACGAAATGCGAGGCACACCGCACTGAAAGTGCTTCATACGCGGAAACATCATTATTATCTCTACGAACTGTTTAACACCAATTGAGAACTGTGAGAAAGTGAAAGTTACTGTCTCTTTATACATAATGCTCGTCTATTTCACACAACTGCCATGGCAATTCGTGCTGTAACAGGAATCTTCGTAGTACATCGTGCTTTTGACAGGAATTGTTCGTTGGCGCATGCGCTATGGAGTGAGACAGGTGGTGCAGGTCAGTGGTTCAGGTTTACTTTCAGAATATGGATCGTCTTGGGTTCTTGATTACTATTTATTTGATATCAATCATAATCCTGTAACGCTGCCATATTTTTTTTTTTACCGGCGAGCATTTTGGATGTGTCAGCGTTCAATTTCTTTGAAATGATTTTGGTGCTATATTTATCTAATATATATGTGGTTTGGGTAAATATTGATATTATTTATGAAGTGGAGTTTAGTTTCTATTTAGTTTTTGGATTCATTAAATTCATGAGAACAACTTCCATTTAGGATTCGAATTAATTTAAGGTTAAATGATTTTGGCGTTATATTTTATGAAGTATTTTTATATTTTTATTTTATAATATTATATTTGAATGATGTTGATTTATGAGGTGTAAATTAGTTGGTGTGAGTGGAGATTAAATTTTAGATTTAAATTTAAGGAAAAAGAATTGAGAAATGAAATTAATTTTAAAGGTATATTTAAATTTACTTTAGCAATTGACAAAAACTATTATATTATTAATGCATATTTTTTTTACATTAAAAGAATTGTATGATCTAATATTGTACAATGTAATAATTATAAAATCCACATCTCCGCTCTAATTGATGCATTGGTGCTTTGGACGCTCACATCCCTAGTGTTTTTTCCCTTCACACCTAGAAACTTGTTCCTTCCTTCTCCTCTTAGTTTGGTTCCCCATCATCGCCATACTACTGAGTAACACGTACGAAACGATGGCCTTGGGGGAGAAGGACGGGGTTGGTCCTAGACCCCTCCAACCACTCTTCTGGCCCAATCCCACGGGTGGGTCATGATGCTAGCAAGAAAATACCTATATAGGCCTCCAAAACAAGCACCACAGAGAATCTCAAATAGACTCCAAAGATGGTATTAGCCAAGATGAGCACAAGTGTTTGCATTTCTACATCACTAGAACTTCTATGAATTTATACAACCCTTGATCAACAAGTTTATAGGGATTTAGCCAACGAAAAAATCTCTCCTCCATTGAATCATTCTAAGATGTAAGTCAAAGGCTCACTACAAAGTAAAACTTGGATCTAAAGGATTTTTCACTTCCATTTTCTCCCAAATACAAGACCTAAATGGTGCACTTGTAGCAGGGCCTTACTTATTCAAATTGGTTGAGTTATATGTGCATCATTGGGTGGAGTGCTTCAACTTGGAAAAATAAGATTTATCCTAGGCTCTAGTCTTGATCCACATGTACTCTCTTCTTCATGAATACTAGGACCTCGAGACACTGGAAGAGATTGGCAATAACATGGGAGAATTTGTATGCTTATGAAATTGAACAAAGCATGGTATCCATACCTGAGTGGATATGTGTCTACTTGAACATTTTTGACACCCTGCCAAAAGAAATCACCTTGGAATTAGAAGACAGAGTTTGGATACAAACCCTCAACTATGAACATCTTCCCTTCAAATGCAAGAGATGTCATGTTCATGAGAACTTATTCCATGGTTTCCTCCTTAGTGAACAAAAAAATTATATAAGATGAAGATGGTGTCACAAATTTTCCAACAAAGAGGCACCATACCAAAACGAAAAACACATCCACTACATCGAAGAGACATGCTATATGAAATAAATTCTATGTCATAACATATTTTCCGAAAGATTTAGAGTTACAGGAACATGATATCCCTAAAGAGGCTCATACATAGAACAAAGGTAAGCAACAAATATAAGAACCTAGTAAAGATGACATTAAGTTACTCCTAGGAAAGAATCCAACATCACACGAGCCACAACAAATAGAGAAGGAAATGTTCACAAAGGAGGAAAGACTTATGGAAATAGAAGGGCTTGATCTGAAGGCATTGGAAGATGCATGTATACATAATGGCCTGGAAGCAATACCCCAAAACTAGATCAATATCCTAGTTGCAAGGCTCCAAAAGGCCAAAGTGGCCCAACAGTTGGGAATCCAAGGTATAGCCACCAAAGTGGGAAAAATGTCACACAAAGATTTCAAGAAGAGGAGTCGAAAATCAGATCTCTAAATAATAGATACATTAGCCAAGAAATTGGTCAGCTTAGGGAAATACAAATAAATATAAGAGATATATGCACCTCAGAGACCAATTTACTTATGAAGGTAATATTTAGAACATAAGCATTCTAAATAGCCCCTAGAAACAACGTATTCCCCATCAGAAGATCAAACAATATTTTTTGACTACCTTGCAAATATTAGAAACCAATTGCATCGGTTCATATTTTGAATTCATAATGTCTATTCTTTGGAAAAAAAACCAAAGTTGTAGGTGTAAGTGCCAAAGGAGCGTTGGTGGCCTCGACATTGGCTGGGATGTACAAAAAAATTGTATTGTACATATTTCTTTAGATATATGTGTAATCTCTGCCTCTTTTCATCTTTTACATACTTTCCTGCATGGTTTCCTCACCATTAATAAGGTATTACAGACTCATGTGCATGGATTTTTCTATGTTATTTTATGCAATGGATTTATAAGATTGCGAAATACACAAACAATGAAGTAGTAAACAAAACATAATAGACAACATGTAACACAACAAATTTAATGAGGAGTTCACCCAATACTCATGGGCTACATCTCTTGGTCCAGCCTTTAGTGGTGACCTCTCTATTATGTCTTGAAGCAGAGTTTTACAACAGTATGAGCTCAATTTGAGACTCAATACACAACAAATATCACAGTAAGAATTTGATTGAACCTCTCAAGCCTTCTCTGAGTACACAGACTCTCTGAATCATTCGTTGTCTTTGTCTTAGCTCTATCTTGGCACTGCCTGCTTTGTCTTCTGTTTTCTATGGCTTTAAAGCCAATCCTGCATTGCCTCCTCGTTTTCTCTTCCTGGCTTTCTATCTCTCAGCCTCTGTCTGCTCAAATCCCCCTCCTCAGCATTAGCAAGCAAGGCATAACACCTTTAGGGGAGGTAGCCACCTGTTCCATAATGGATGAGTGCATTGGGCCCCTGAAATCCATGAAACGACCATTCTCTGTTTACACAGAGAAATGCGTTCGAACGTAGGAAAAACTACCAAACACTGTTCATCAGGACTCAAACATCCTTAGATCCACCTTATTCTCCTATCAGGTCCATCCTCATCGCTATCGCAAGTCGCTTCGGCCTTGATCTTTTGTATTTTTAAAAATACGTTAAAACTGTGAAAATAATGTAAAAATGGCTTATGACGGATATGAAATAATATATAATAGCCTTAAGGAACCCTTTTGGGTCTGGCTTATTGCATCAGTGCTTCACCGCTTGTATTTAATTTAATGAACTAAATACGCAAAATACATTAAAAATCCCTTTTCTGCGGATCTCAAATCTTATGAAATAATATTTATATAATCGTCGAGTCTGGTTCATCGGATCACAAATGTGTATGTGTATATGCATGCTCCTCTGTGTAGCCCAAATTGCGATATCGCGATGTGATTCACCGCAATTGCACATCGCGATAACCCCGGGCCATTGTAAGCACTCTTGTAATCTCCGATAGCGATCTTGCGATACAACATGGGTCGTCGATCTGCGCACTTGATTGATGGTCCTAGTTGACTCCGCTAGTCGTCGTCACAAGTATTATGTAGTCTATGCCGATATCCGCTAATTGCCACCACCGATTGCGATTCACCGATCAGATTTGGACCGTTGATCAGCTAGATTTGATGCCTACTGTGCATTCACTTGTTCAGAGCTCCAATAATATGTTTTTCACTATTTTCATGTGTTTTTGGCCTCTCGATAGTGTTTTCTGCCATTCTAAGGGTTCTTCATATGCGATTATTTTGGTCTTTGGCATGATTTTAAGAGATTTTGAAGAGTTAGAGATCATTCTAGGATCCATTTGGATCACCCCTTCCCACTTAAAAAGGCTTTTGGACCACCAAAAGTTGGTTTTCAAGCATCACTGAAATGAGGATATAGCTGCCTCCCTTGCCCAATGTCTATCCATTTTGCACTGGTGGGTTTTGAACCATTGAGTCCAATTCTTAGGTACTCAACATTCCCTCTGCGCATATTTCTCACCTTCCTGTTCAGAACTGTATCTTCTTGCAACTCATTGAGATATTCAGGCAACATATCATCCATTGAAGGCAATTGAATATGCTCTTCGGGATCTTCAATTAATGAAGGTTCAAACAGTCTTAAATTTTCTGCATTTACCACTAAATAGATGGGCATGTAAGTTGGAAAATCAAGGCGGAAAGCATTCTCACCAATTTTCTCAAGTATCTTGAAAGGCCCATACCTTATTGGCTTTAGCTTTTATTCTTCACCTTGCATTTTGTCCTTGCTGATATATAGCCAGACTTGATCACCAACTTGGAAGTTGTGCTCCACCAGATGCTTATCATACCTTGCCTTGTACTTGGCTTGGCTCTTTTCCAACTATTCCCACACTGCTTGGTGAATTTCTTGGATCTGTTCAATGAACCTGGTTACTTTGTCCACATCACCATGTCTAGCGACTGCTATGTCTTTTTCAAAGACAAAATCCAAGGGAGACCTTGGTATAAAACCAAAACAGGTCTCAAAAGGAGATCTCTGTGTAGAAGAATGTTTAGCACGGTTGTAAGCATGTTGCACATAACATAAATGTTCATCCCAAATCTTGGGATGCTTGCTGCAATAACCCCTGAGCAACTGGATCACTGTCATGTTGACTACCTCTATTTGGCCATCTATTTGTGGATGAAAGGTTGTGCTTTTCTTTAGTCTGGTGTCCATCAATTCCCACAGACTTGACCAAAACTTCCCAACAAATCGGGAATCTCGATAAGAAACTATGGAAGTGGGTAACCCAAAATGCACCTAGACATGCTGAAAGAACAACTTCACTGTTTGCTGAGCTGTAATCTACTTGTTACAAGGTATTAAAATACACATTTTGTTGAACCTATCCACAATAAAATATAAATAGTCATGTCCCATTCTAGATTTTGGCAATCCCCCAACAAAGTCCATGGAAACACTTTACCAAGGATGAGAAGGAACTGGAAGTGGAGTGTACAAGCTTAGTTTTATATTGCTGGGCTTTCTTTTAGCACACATGGTACACCCTCTTACATATCTAGAAATTGTTTCATGCATTTTTGGCCAATAGTAGTATCTTTGCAGCTGTGCAACTGTTTTACTTACACCAAAATGACTTGATATCAGAGAAGTATGTTCTTCCCTAATTATGTTGACTCTTTCATTTTGTGGAATGCATAGCTTTCCCAAATGACTTAAGAGTTGGTCTTTAACATAGTAATCCACTTCTTCTACCTTTTTGCCATTACTTAAAGTTGCATATACATATTTAAAGTTTATATCTTGAGCATATTCTTCAATGTAGCTTTCATGCATTACTGAATTATGTTTAAGTATAGTAGATTCATTTATGATTGGTCTAGACAACATATCTGCAACTTTATTATGTATGCCCTTTTTATATCTGATGACTAAATGAAACTGTTGTAGGAACCCATCCACCTATAGTGTCTTGATTGTTGCAATTTAGTTTGTGAGTGCAAACACTAAAGTGACTGATGATCAATATGTATAATTGTTTCTTTTCCCATTAAGTAATGTTTCCACTTCTTTACACTTTGGAATAATGCATACAATTCTTTATCATATGTAGGATAATTAACTACTGCAGAATTAAAAGTCTTAGAAGGGTAGCATATGGGTTTACCATGTTGAATCAACACTGCTCCCATGGCATAGTCACTGGAATCTATTTTGATCTCAAATGGTTGTTGAAGATTTGGCAATGCTAGTACTGGTGTTGTACTATTTTTTTCTTTCAAGGTGTTGAAGGTTTTCTGTTGTTTGACTCCCCACTAAAACACCTTGTTCAATCCTGTTAAAGCATGTAAGGGAGCTGCAATTAAGGAAAAGTTAGCAATACAATTTCTCCAATATTACACTGCTCCTAGGAAGCTTCTAACTTCTGTAGCATGTTTGGGTTTAGGCCAATTTACAATGACTTCAACCTTACAGGGATCTATCTTCAATTCACCACCCCCTACAATATGACCCAAATAATTTAAATATGTTTTTCCAAATTCACACTTTGATAATTTAACATAGAGATTTTCTTTTTTCAAAACATCTAGAGTCTGCATTAAATGCTTCAAATGTTCCTCCCATGTTTTACTGAAAACAAGAATGTCATCCAAATATACAATTACAAACTCATCAATAAAAGGCCTAAGTACATCATTCATAATTGTCATGAAAGTGGCAGGAGCATTAGTTAAGCCAAAAGGCATAACTAGCCATTCATACAACCCTTGCATTGTTTTGAAAGCAGTCTTCCTTGCATCTTGCTTTGCTACTTTGACTTGATGGTAACCACTACGCGTTTCCAATTTGGAAAAGTAAACAACTTCCTTCAATTGATCCAATAGATCATCAATGCGAGGAAGGGGATAACGATTCTTGATTGTTATTTTATTCAGTGCTCGGTAATCAATGCACATCCTCCACAAACCATCTTTCTTCCTCACCAACACGATTGGAGATCCACATGGTGATGTGCTTGGTCTTATGAACGCAGCTCTTGTACCTGCTTCTTGATTTCTGCATTCTCTAAAGCGAATAACCTATACATTCCAATGTTAGGCAATGGGGTGTCTTGCTGCAAATGAATACATGTACAATTTCCCTTTTGGCTGGGAGACCTTTAGGTTCTTGAAATAGGATATCATATTCTGAAACAACTTTTTCTAAGTCAACTTTTTGTTTAGCATCACAACCCTCAAATACATTGGTTTTATCAGGTTTCTTTTCCTTTACAACCATTAGTAAAAATTGCTTACAGGAATTTACAATCCTTTTCATCTGCCCTGAGTTTATGAGAGTATAATTATTTATGAGTTTGTGAGCTCTTACAATATATTCTATTCCATCTTTGGTTAGTTGATACTTATTTTCTACTCTATATAAAATGGCTTTTCTATCATACAAGTAAGGACTTCCTAAAACAATTCTACATATATCCAAGGGAACGATATCTAACTCAACCTCATCTACAAATGCTGACCCAAAAGAAAACCTAAGTTTACATTGTCTAGTCACTTGTAGCTTTGCTTTATCACATACCCGACCTAATGGATATGGCTTCTTGTAAGGTGTGGTTAGTAGTCCCAATTTCTTTACAATTGCTTCAGAAATCAAGTTTACTTGTTAGCCACTATCAAATAAAGTATCAATCTTTTGATGCTTGGAAATAGCTCTAATATCAAAAATCTCATGTCTTTTCCTTTCATTTTCTTCACTATCAACAGTTTGTGCAAAATTACTAGTAGATGCTTAAGAATTTTTACCTTTTATACCTGTGGCTGCGATTGTTGTTTCATCACCTGAGTCTGACCCAAAATCCTTATGTATAGCAACAACAGTCTTCTTCTTCTTGCCATCAAACTTCTTGGGTTTCAACTCCATATGCAAAGACCAACAATGTTCATCATCATGTCCATCCTTCTTGTAGTGAGTGCATGAAGGTTTGTCTTTTTGTACAACGTTTGCCTTCCTATCTTTCCATTTATGCTTCCTCTTTTCCTTGTTCTTGCTTGCAGTGTGTTATAGACATTTTTGTGCCTCGCAACATGGAGCATGAAATGTCAATAATTACAGGGATCCTCAGTCCCTAAACATGTTGTTCTTACCCCTAGAGGAACAAGGTCAGCAAACCACATCACTTCCCATCAGTTCTCCACCTGAAAACACTCAAAAACAGGCTATTTTTGGATCATGTCAGTTGCTCCACTGAGCAACTGCGCTGAATGTCAACTGCTCCTCCTTGTACCTGCGCTGAAAGTCAAAACCAATGAAGGCTACCTGCGCTGGGCGAGATTGGCCAAGTGGCACAGTCATTCTGCAAGGTGTCAACTGCCAAGGAAGCTTCCAAACTGACACTTGGTTCAAGGAATTCGCCCTATGATGAGTAAGAGGTACTTGATCTCCATGTGGAAGCAAGGATCTCCAAGTGGACTTAAGAACTGAAGATTAACTGAAGAGGGAAAGGACACAAGGTAGCTTTATGTCAGTCTCAAGCTGACTCATCCTTTCTTCTTCTATCCTATATATAGAGCTCTCTCATGAGGTCTAGAGAGGCTGGAATTTTGTGCAAAGCAAGGAAGTGTTGTTGGTCTACAGTTAGAGCTATTGGGTGATTGCTTTTATAGAGGGGAAGAGGAGATTTCTTGCTGCTGGGGAGGTGCTGCTGGATTGGAGCCATTTATGGTTGTAACCTTCTCAGAACCTTTTTCTTCTATCAATAAAGCTTTGATGTTCTCCTATATACTTGTATTGCAATGATGTATTGTTTTTATCTGTATATTTGATTCATTCTAATCCATGCATCAGTTATGAGTACATGTTTCTTGTAGTTTCCCTCTCTTGTTTTTGCAGGATCTTTGTGTAGCTGGGTCGGCAAAGGGAGCAAGGAGCTGGGAACAAGAGGCAAAGAGAGAAGACAGGATCGACAAAAGCGAAAGACATCGGTTGGTCAATCTTTTCTTCCTCCTCTGTACTTTCATAAAGGAAAAATATCAAAGCTTTACTTTCAGTTGTTGCTAAGGAACTATCACCCTTAGAGTAGGGATAGGGTCATTCCGAGTCGGATACTTTTCCCCACAACAAACTAGCGACTCCACTGGGGATCGAACCCAGAATCTCTGGTTTCGTAGACCAGTATCTTGTTGGTTTATTGTGTTTCTTGCTATTCATCTCATAAACAAGGAGAGCACCAAATCGAACTGCAATTGAGTCCTTCAATTTCAAAGTAGAGGGCAGCTGCTCTGGCTCAATTTCTGAGCAAGTTTATGATTTGAAGAGCTGATCCACAAGGACTCTTGTGCTCTTTGTGATAGCTTTTCATCCTCTTGATCATCCCTTAGCTTGTACTTGACCTATAGCTTTTTATTTCAGCAAAAACAGTGAATTTTTGAGCTTTTTATGACCCGGAAACTCTTGTAAACGCAACTCTCGTGTCTCAGTGCAGGCTGTCCAAAGGCAGTATGCATTTCAGCGCAGGTACTCCCTTCGGGAACTGTGCTGAAAGTCAGTTTGACAGACCAGAGCCTGCGCTGGACCAGTTAGCCAGTGTCTTCCTGAGGTTTCCCACTGAGTCTTGGCCCTGTTTTCACTGTTGTTTTGCTGCTGATTGCTTGTCATTTGTACTTGCTGTAAACCAACTTTCCTTGACATTATTCTGCCTCAGTTGTGTGATGAAACTGTGATTGTTCTTTCAGTATTTCTTGTTTCAGTTACAGTTTCCCATTGTGAAAAGCAAACCAGTATAGCTGTGGCCTCTTAGATCCTGAACTGTAAAAGTGTCTTTGTGATCTTAAGAGCTAGTTTTATTACTGTTCATGGCTGTTTGAGTTTGTTTGTTTTTCATTTTGTGGTTTGAATCTATACATTTCCAGTGTCTAAACAAGTCGATCTTAAGGTGTCTTTTGATTTTGGACAAGCTTGTTTACTTTCGCTTGAAATTAGATTCAAAGTTATACAACAGTTTCCTTTTTGTCTTACATCAACATTAAGGATAAAGAAAAGAAATATCTGCATTGTGCATGTGCATTATTGAAAGTTTGCATGTTGATTTAGGAAAAAGTGCATTTAGTGTGTGTTCTATGATCTGTGTGAAAAGTTGATGTCTTTCTTTTCCCTCAGTAGATTAAGGTTTTCAAAGTTGAAAGATTGAAAAGTTTTGCTTCTCATCTTAGATTGCATTTAGGAAGTTGTATATATACATCTCGTGGTGATCCTTAAAGGAAAAATGCTAAGCAAGATCAACATTAAAATGAATTGAATTTACATAACAACGCATTGAAACATAACGCAAACACATAGAGGTCTAAGCTAGAGACGTGTTCCGGCGTCGTTAAACGTGATATCTTAGCGTTGAGTGGTTGGGTGATTCCTCCACGGTGAAGCGATAAGTATCAATACGGACTTGTGCTCCCGCGTACCGTCGAGTATATTGGGAGACCCCTATAGGAATAAAGCCTTTATCCTTAGGAAGCCGTGTCGGCCGCCCTACTGATCGCGATGCAGTGAACACAGCATTCACGAAGATCGACCACCCGTACCGTAAAACGTATTCTGTGGTTTCGCGAAAGGTTTGGCACACCCTCTGCCTAGATCTCCAGAGCAGTTTCTTTTGGCCTTTTTCAAACTCTATAACTGAAAAAGTCCAACCGAGCATTTGTCACTTCCGGCTCGTTAATACATCGAAGGCGACTAGAGTCATCTTTAGCTTTTTCTCGACTCTTAAAACATGAAAAAGCAAAGTTGTGTCTAATAAAGCGTCGTTATAAAATTCATTTTAAACGGAACATAATCACCTCTTATTCCCGCGTTGATCTGTAAGTTGAGAACATGGAACGCCCCAACCAAGGAAGTCCACAAGATGGAAGTCCTAGTCCTTTCTCCTCTTGGGGAGAAGTTGGTGCGCCCCATATGGCCACATTGTCGCTTCCAGGACTGACAATAGGCCTGCCAGTTTGGCTGTTCTCAACCAATGTAGTTCAGGCCACCATGGTTCCTGATCAATCGAGTCAACAGTTAGATCAGTCTAGAGTTGCCCACCAGCCTTCTACTTCCAAAAATTCTTCCTCTGATCCTTCGTCTTCGCAAGGTAGAGCCGGCAAAAGTCAGCCTCCCAAGGAGAAGAAGGAAAAGAAGAAGAGGGAGCCTAAGGCGACTGGGGGCAAGCAAAAGACATCTGACAAAAACCCACCCACTACACAGACCGGGCCTAAATCGCCATGTGTCATATGTAGAGGAGACCATTTCCACAGAGATTGTCCCTGTATTCCCCGGATACTAAGGGACTGGTCCCCTCGTCTGCACAATTCGGGGGCATCAACCTCTGACAATCAGGTTGATTGCTTTCCTTCAACCAGCAAAAGTGAAGGATCAAGACAAAAAGGAGGAGTAAAATTCCCCTGTAAGTTGTGTGAAGGCAATCACGCCATCCACCATTGTCCCTTCTTAGACGAAGCGAAGAGAGTTTTGGAAGATCGTCCGGTTTCACCGGTAAAACTTCCTCCTGGATACAAAAAACTCGTGCCAAGTCCTTCGTTGGTTGAAAATACAGCTGGCCCGCTCAAGTGGTCGGCTGAAGCGTCAGTCACTGAAAATGAACCTACTGAATCTAGACCGGACGAAAGTCCAAAGGTCGATACGGCAGTTGACCCGGTTCTACCTTCAGAAGTTTCATCTTCAAATGACACCGTCGCCGAAGAGTCATCTTCATGCGACACCCTCACTGAAGAGAATAAGGATGACACCATCCAGGTTCTTTTCATTAGCACCGACTCTGATGACCGTCAGGGCAATGCGCCCATTCCTTTATCGCAGGAAGGAACATCATCAGGGTCATACCCGGCCGTATATTCGGTCCCACCACCAAGCAACCTGGTTGTATCCTTTGATTGGAATCAACTAGGCAGACCCCGGTTACCAGCCAGTATACCATTCAGAATCATTGTCCAGATCTATAGAATGATTATGGCTGGTACTATCATTGATGAAGGGGCGTCTGTGAGTATCCTTTCCTCTGTTGCTTGGAAAGCACTGGGTTCCCCGGCGCTTTTACCTGAGTTAAGAAATCTCTCAGGTTTTGATAAAGGAACCAGTCGACCATTAGGAATCCTCCCCAATGTGCCTGTTACATTGAAAGGGAAGACCGTTAATTTGAACGTGATGGTCGTCCAAGGACCCTTGGATTATAACCTACTCCTTGGACGTGACTATATTTATTGCATGGGAGCGATAGTCTCCTCACTCTTTAGAGTAATGTGTTTTCCACACGAAGGAAGGATGGTCAAGCTCGTAGACCAACTTTCATTTCCGGGATCTCGCATCGCAAATAGTCAAATACCAATCCTAAATGGTCTGTTCACTCAAGATATGCCTCCGCCCCCAGTCCTCCTTCCCGATGAGTGCGAGTGATTCGGAAAGAAAGACTGGAACCCAGGGGGCATGCACCCTGGTCTGCTTCGGGCAGAAGAAACCCTGGGTATAAGGTAGAATTTCCGCAGAAGAATATGACTAGTCCGTACCCCGTCCGTGGATGGAAGAGGGGTTGTTCTAGAAAAGGATTCTTTTGTTAAAGTTATGTGTTTGGCAAAAGAGTCATTCACCTTTGTCTAAAGAGGTGGGCAATGCCCAAGTAGGAATTCCCTTATTGCAACAAGCAGTAACCATCTTTGGGGAAAAGCAAGCCTCACCCATTAAAACAAATGTTTTGAAGGATAAGTAGGGGCAGCCTCCAAAGAAAGAGATTCTATTGTTGTGACAGAGGGTAACCATCTTTGAGTAACCTAATGATAGACATCGCCAAAGAAAGAGATTGATTTGTGGCAGCAAATAGAACCGTCTTTGGATAATAAGAAAGAGGCAAGCCTCCTTCAATAACACCAATGTTTTGTCTTTGAGAAGTGTTCTTCTCTTGTCACAAATAGTTGTTCGTTAAAAGTTGGGCCGATGGGAAGACTGAGTACCGCGTAAGACCCCTTAAAATAACGAGAAGACTAATATCGTTAAACATTAGATTAGCAAGGTGACAAGTAGCTGGGAACACCCAAAGAAGAGCAGAAGTGGGAAAGAAGAGGGGCAGCCTCGAAATTCTATCCTATACCTGGGGGCATGCAAACCTTTTGGAGTGTAAGCTAGGGGCGGTTATTTATCTGGTTTTAAGATTAACCGTTTTCCGAACTTACATAAAGGAAGGATAAGTTGGAGCATAGCTTCGTGAGATAAAGCTCCTTAAAAAATAGCTATCTCACAGGAGGCGTTCTTATTCTATGACTGGTATATCGAGCAGTTTTAGCACATGGTTCATGCTCGATAAAAAATAAATGCAAGATCCGAGCAGTTTTAACGCGGTCTTCATGCTCGTTAAAAAATAAATAAAAGCAGTGAGCAATGTTCCCTCCAGAGTTTAAGCTCATTTTTATCTAAAAAAAGAACCTATCCCGGTAAATAACCTTATGAGATCGTAAATTCATCAGCCATAAAAGCCTTGGTCGTGTTTGTGCACCATCACCTCCACCGTCATTTGGTCGATCATTCACTTCCATTTGTGTGTTTACCCATTTTGAGGAACATCTGCGAAGAGTGATTTCACCTAGCCATCCTTGTGACACTGCCGTGATTGGAAAATTCCAATTTGTACCTGGAATCAGTTGCTATCCCTGTTTATCACTCGTTCCTCAAAAGACGAGTCATCTTTGAGCTCTTTTCTGACTCGTAAAATATGAAAAGTTTGCCGAGTTCTGGCCTTCCAGCTCGTTAAAGGGACCGGAAGAGCTATCCCTCTTTTAGACTTTAATCTTTTTGGACCTGAGGGATTATTACACAAAAATATCGAGCGCTTGTCTTGTTCGGCTCGTTAAAAGTACCGAACACCCATCCCTTCTGTATTGTTTTATACTTTTTCGGACTTAAGGGATTAGATGACGAAAAAGGAATTATGGAGTTAACTTTCTGTACCTTTTCAGACTCTCTAAAAATGAAAAGGACCGAGTTTTCCTTGTCGTTAGACTCGTTAAAATGATTAAATAGCGACAAACTTGTCTTTAGACGAGAACAAGTTTCCCTATCGCTAAGCTCATTAAATCATAGCGATGGGCTTGCCCGAAGGGCAGGTTATAGAACAAGCATATGTTATCCTCCTCAAGCTTGACAAAAATAAAGAGGTACTGGTCAGAAATGACTGGGGAAAAATTGGGAGAACATCAAAGCTTAATGGTAGCAAGTCGCTCTTGAACATGACACTTTTCTTCCGTACCACATCGGGTTGGGTTGTTTCATTCACCGGTCTCATCACCATGGTCTTCGCCAAACCATCCACATTTTGGGGTAATGCTACCGATCCATCGCATCAGTGTCGTTACATGTTCAAGAGAGGTCATTCTGAAAGTGTCAACCGTGTCCCATCCACTGCCATACATTATCCTTCATCCATTCATGATCGCCACCCTGAATCATATGTCACAGTTTGTTTTCACCTCCACTAAAATCATTAGCTCCGTTCCGTGTCATTGATGTGGGATTCATTAAGGCCCTCCTTTGACGGATCGCTTCTTGTCGACTTCAGCTCATTATCCAAGAAGTTGATCTAGGAACAACCCTATCAGTACTTTGAAGCTTGCATGCCTCAATGGCAAGTTTCTCACTTCCGGTGACAGGTATACATCAATGACCTTCGACCAGAAGATTTTGCGTGGCGTTCGACGCCAAGTCCTTTATTCACGCCACGTGAATTGTACTGCGGTACCTTGAGGGTCATTATCATTATCGGTGATTCCTCTCGCGCTTGTTAACGGTTTTCATCATTGACCGGTAATCAAGCGATGTCTTTCCATGTTCGACTTCAGCGAAATTCTCACATGGATCGACTTGTACTTAGAGTAAAGATCGAATGAGTTTGAAGACCCCGGATCTAGTTTCATCCATCCGGGCTGCGATATATATTCAGGAAATATAAAAGCATTTGTCATGTACATCATTACAGCAGATGATCATCCTATTCACAGGATGATAATTTCAGCAGAAAATTATCAGTCTACCATCAGACGATCGTCTGTTCTATGTACCAAAATGTATTTATAAAGCTGAGCATGGGAATGCCCGCCTCAGCTAGATCATGAAAACAGAATGAAAGATAATATATTGTATTGTATTGTATTACAGGGCACCTCTCAGCACTTGAATGAACTTCGGACCCTCTGGATAAATCATTTCACCCGATAAACGACCTCATACTTTAGGGGGCAACTGTTATAGACATTTTTGTGCCTCGCAGCATGGAGCATGAAATGTCAATAATTACAGGGATCCTCAGTCCCTAAACATGTTGTTCTTACCCCTAGAGGAACAAGGTCAGCAAACCACAGCACTTCCCATCAGTTCTCCACCTGAAAACACTCAAAAACATGCTATTTTTGGATCATGTCAGCTGCTCCACTGAGCAACTGCGCTGAATGTCAACTGCTCCTCCTTGTACCTGCGCTGAAAGTCAAAACCAATGAAGGCTACCTGCGCTGGGCGAGATTGGCCAAGTGGCACAGTCATTCTGCAAGGTGTCAACTGCCCAGGAAGCTTCCAAACTGACACTTGGTTCAAGGAATTCGCCCTATGATGAGTAAGAGGTACTTGATCTCCATGTGGAAGCAAGGATCTCCAAGTGGACTTAAGAACTGAAGATTAACTGAAGAGGGAAAGGACACAAGGCAGCTTTATGTCAGTCTCAAGCTGACTCATCCTTTCTTCTTCTATCCTATATATAGAGCTCTCTCATGAGGTCTAGAGAGGCTGGAATTTTGTGCAAAGCAAGGAAGTGTTGTTGGTCTACAGTTAGAGCTATTGGGTGATTACTTTTATAGAGGGGAAGAGGAGATTTCTTGCTGCTGGGGAGGTGCTGCTGGATTGGAGCCATTTATGGTTGTAACCTTCTCAGAACCTTTTTCTTCTATCAATAAAGCTTTGATGTTCTCCTATATACTTGTATTGCAATGATGTATTGTTTTTATCTGTATATTTGATTCATTCTAATCCATGCATCAGTTATGAGTACATGTTTCTTGTAGTTTCCCTCTCTTGTTTTTGCAGGATCTTTGTGTAGCTGGGTCGGCAAAGGGAGCAAGGAGCTGGGAACAAGAGGCAAAGAGAGAAGACAGGATCGACAAAAGCGAAAGACATCGGTTGGTCAATCTTTTCTTCCTCCTCTGTACTTTCATAAAGGAAAAATATCAAAGCTTTACTTTCAGTTGTTGCTAAGGAACTATCACCCTTAGAGTAGGGATAGGGTCATTCCGAGTCGGATACTTTTCCCCACAACACAGTGGGTTTTGATGATCCATTAATCTCTGGGTTCACATTCTTGCCTCTAGCTTCTAGATGGGTAGCCTGAACAGATACCTCATCTATGCTAGTAGGGTTAAACATGAGAATGGTGTGCCTCAAATAGTTGTGTAGACCACCTATATACTTCAGCAAAGTTTCAAGTGAGTCTAAAGAAATGCCTAGAATCAAAGCTCCTTTTCTAAATTCTTGGGTGTAGCTTTGTACACTTTGCCATTTTAATTGGCGAAGAGTTTGCCAACTCATCATAGCTTGTTGCATATAAGCTAGCGGATAGAATTGTTTTTTAATTGCAGAAACAAATTCACTCCAGACAAAAAAAAATTTTACCATGCTTCTTCAAGTCAGCTTGTGTCCTGCCTTCCCACCATACCAAGGAAATTCCTTCAAGGCATAGGCTAGCCAGCTAAATTTTACTCCTATCTAAATCAATGCTCTGCACACTACAATACACATCAATCTATCTAATCCAGTTATCTAGCTTCTCTGCATTTAATTCTCCATCATATATTGGCAAATCAAATTTAACATCTAATTTAATCAAAGATGTTTTCTTATTTTTATTTTCAGGGCTATCAGGAGGTGTCGATAGAGGAGACTCTTTTCCTTTCCCTTTCCCTTCAAAATGGACATTTAGAATAGATTCTTCTATTCCTTTGCATTGTTTGGAGGTTGAAAAATCTTCACTTCGACCTTTCTTAAATTCCCGATACATTTCTTCTATCATGGCTCTCATGGTCATGAAACTGTCCATGAACTGAGAGTCTAATTCCAAGTGATTTTCTTTTGCCATTTTCCTCCTAGGATAGACTCTACCAATTTCTGGGTTAGATTCAACCAATAATCCTTCTTCTAATTTGAGCTTTGACCTAGTTATCATTCACCAATCTAGCAAAAGCTTGTCTAACTTTAGTAAACCTAAAGCTTTGATACCACTTGATCTAATAATGAGATCTAAGATAATTAATAAGGTATTACAGACTCATGTGCATGGATTTGTCTATGTTATTTTATGCAATGGATCGATAAGATTGCGAAATACACAGAAAATGGAGCAATAAACAAAACATAATAGACAACACATAACACAACAATTTAATGAGGAGTTCACCCAACACTCCTGGGCTACATCTCCTGGTCCAGCCTTCAGTGGTGGCCTCTCTATTATGTCCTCAAGCAAAGTTTTACAACAATATGAGTTCAATTTGAGACTCAATACACAACAATATAACAGTAAGAGTTTGCTTGAACCTCTCAAGCCTTCTCTAAGTACAGAGACTCTTTGAATCACTCTCTGTCTCTATCTTAGCTCTATCATGTCACTGCCTGCTGTGTCTTTTGTTTTCTATGGCTTTAAAGCCAATCCTGCATTGCCTACTCGTTTTCTCTTCCTGCCTTTCTATCTCCCAGCCTCTGTCCACTCAAATCCCCCTACTCAACGTTAGCAAGCATATCATAATGCCTATAGGGGAGGTGGCCACCTGTTCCGTAACGGATGAGTGCATTGGGCCCCTGAAATCCATGAAACGACCATTCTTTGTTTGCATAGAGAAATAAATTCGAACATAGGAGAAACTGCCAAACATTGTTCATCCAGACTTCAAAAGTCCTTAAATCCACCTTATTCTCCTATCGAGTCCGTCCTCATTGCTATCACAAGTCTCTTCAACCTTGCTCCTTTGTATGTTTAAAAATACGTTAAAACTGTGAAAATAATGTAAAAATGGCTTGTGGCAGATCTGAAATAATATATAATAGCCTTAAGGAACCCTTTTGGGTCTGGCTTATCGCATTGACACTTCACCCCTTGTATTTCGTTTAATGAACGAAATACGCAAAATACATTAAAAATGCCTTTTCTGCAGATCTCAAATCTTATGAAATAATATTTATATAACCGTCGGGTCCGGTTCATCGGATTGCATATGTGTATGTGTATATGCCCGCTCCTCTGTGTAGCCCCGATTGTGATATCGCGATGCGATTGATCGCAATTGCACATCGCGATAACCCTAGGCCATTGTAAGCGCTCTTGTAATCTCCGATAGCGATCCTATGATGCAACATGGGCCATCGATCTGCGCGCTTGATCGACGGTCCTAGTTAACTCCGTCGGTCGTCGTCGCAAGTGTTATGTAGTCTGCGAGGATATCTGCTAATTTCCACCACCGATTGCGATTCGCTGATCAGATCTGGACCTTTGACCAGCCAAATCTGACGGCTACTATGCATTCACTTTTTCAAACCTCCGATACTCTGTTTTTCACTATTTTCACGTGCTTTTGGCCTCCTGATAGTGTTTTTCCTCCATTCTAAGGGTTCTTCATATGCAATTATTTTTGCCTTTGGCATGATTTTAAGAGGTTTTTAAGACTTAGAGATCATTCTAGGATCCATTTAGATCAATTGTTTAGGAACCACAACTCACAATGCATAAATGGTACCTACTCATGCACCTGAACTCTCTCCCTTTGAGAGTTGATAAGCAAAAATATATTCTTGGTGGGGAATTCAACATTATTACATCCCTCGATGAATAAAAGGGAGGAAAACAACAACTGCAAACAAAATAAGAGGAATTCCAAGTCTTCATTTAGGATAATGACATGGTGGACATGAAAATCATCAATGAGATCCACACCTGGAATAATAAGTGGGAAGGAAAGACATATATCTCACTCAGATTAGACTATTTTCTTGTCTCAAAAAGCCCCCTCACACATAGGGATGAACTGACCGTAGAAATTATTCCATTGACTCGTTCATATCACTGGCCAATATGCTTATCTTGGGGAAGCTTGGGAGAGCCTTCAAAATGACCACTTAGATTTGAGAAATTTTAGCTCTTTGATTGATCCGGATTTAAACAGGAACACAACAAATTACAAAGATAACCATATACACAAAGATGCAGCGGAAATAATACTTCATTTCATTAATGGAAAACACTGAAATATGCTTACAACTAGAAATGGAAATAAATCAGCTAGGGCGATGGTAGCTTATCTCTGAGAAGATATGTGATGGCTACATGTCTCTGAACTGTGTTACAATGAGGCTCGAAGGCCTATTTATTGTTGAGAAACAATGGAAAAAAACCCTTAACATTCCAAAACCTAACCCTAGGAGATGAAACGGCAAACTGTGGGCCCCGTTTGGGGTAAATTGGTACATCAACTTCCCGGGGTCGTAACTTTGGCATATGATCTCCGTTTGACGCGTACAATAGCTCATTAGAAAGATCTATCCGACCACTATCATTTTTGTAATGGGCAACATGGGTCCATTCCATGGACCCATGTTTCCCTTGGATTCCCCAAAAAAAGTCGTTTAGGGCCTCAAAACGGCTCCGGAAGTTCAGGACCCGAAAAACTGCTAAAAATAGTAAGTTGTGCTACAATTAAGGAAACTGAAAATGCTGAGAAAGACAATGGTGGGGGTCCAGGTGGACTTGGTAGGTGGCCACCAATATCCACCTGGATCATTCCTCCCCCGTTAGGAAGCAATGGTCCCCATTGCGTTGAGCTCCTCCATGAGATGAGGAAACTTCTGCTGAACTTGTTCCCTGGTGAGCCACTTGCCCTGCTGAAGGAGTTGGCCTGCATTGACAACTCGATACAATTGGATATTCTTTTGGCAAGTGTTCTTGATCTGTGTGTCCATGATTCGATCAGTTGCAGCTTGTTCCATGCAATCTGGATTTAATTCTGTGGGTTTGAGCTGTTCTGCAATGTCAGATGTGTCTAGCAATGGTGGAAAGTATGGCCGAAGGCGGTCCACATTGAACACTGGGTGCAGGCCAAGGAATGGGGGAATGCTGAGCTCAAATGCATTGTCTCCCATAGCCTTAGTAATGGTGTAAGGACCATATCGGAGTGGTCTCAATTTATGATAGGCTCCAGTAAGGCGTTCCTTTTGCAAATGCAACCAGACTTTGTCGCCCACCTGAAACTTGTGTGGCACCTGATGTTGATCATGTCGCTGCTTGTACTTGGCATTTGATTTCTCAAGAATGTCATGGACCTGCTGGCGAATATGTTGGATGCGCTCAATGAAGCTGGTGGCCTTATCTGTTTTGGACTGGACATGAGCTGAATTCACGTGAGTAGCTGCAAGTGGCATGGCCACATCAATGGGGCATAGCGGCTGGAATCCCAAACCCACCTGAAAAGGGCTATGGCTAGTGGAGCTGTGAAGAGCTCGGTTGTAGCTGTGCTGAACATAGGGGAGGCTCTCGCCCCATGTGCGTGGATGCTTTGAGTTATACATGCGCAGAATGTGAACAATCATCCTATTGACAACCTCTGTCTGGCCATCAATTTGAGGATGGAAGGTTGTGGACTACGTGAGTTTGGTGTCCAACATTGACCAGAGACTGGACCAAAATGTGCTGAGAAACCGACTGTCCCGATCTGAGATGATAGACTGTGGGATCCCAAAGTGCACCCACACTCGTTCAAAGAAGAGTTTAGCAGTGGCTTCTGCTGTGATATTCTTCTTGCAGGCCACCATAATGGCCATCTTCGAGAACCTGTCGACGACCACAAAAACACAGTCATTTCCATGCTTAGTGGAAGGAAGGCCTGACATGTAATCCATGGAGATGGATTCCCAAGGCCGACTAGGGGTAGGCAACGGGGTATAGAGGCCTTGCTTCTTAATGGTCGGTTTGGCAATGGCACAGGCAGTACATGATCGGATGTACTTCCCAACATCCTGTCGAAGATTCGGCCAATAGAAATAATTTTGCAGTACTGCCACTGTTTTCTCGACCCCGAAATGCCCAACAGCCCGACTGTAGTGTGCTTCCCAAATCATCTTGGCACGCTCGCTTGAAGGAACACAAAGGTGACCAAGGTGGCATAATAGGGGACCCTGGAGGTGAAAATCTGCAACATGCCGACCCTCCAAGAGTGTCTGGTATGTGTGGCCGAATTTTGGGTCGCTTTGTAAAGAAGTGGCCAATCATAAGTCTCGTGCCCACAAGAGTTGAGCACGGTGGTCAGCGCCATGATCAGTGGTCGAATGAGGCAATCTGCAACATTAGCCCGTTTTATACTTGATATTCAAGTGAAACTGTTGCAGGTATGTAGACCACTTCTGATGGTCATCATTCTGCAATTTCCCTTGGGTCTGTATGAACTGCAGGGGTCGGTGGTCTGTGTGGATGACCGTTTCCTTCCCCAAAATGTAATGCTTCCATTTTCGGCAGGCCTGTACAATGGAATACATCTCTTTATAATAAGTGGGGTACTTCCGGACTGTGTCTGAAAGCGTTTCACTGTGATATGCCACTGGATGTCCATGTTGAGTAAGGACTGCCCCAATAGCATAGTCAGAGGCATCTGTCTCGACCTCAAATGGTTGTTGTAAATCTGGTAACGCGAGCACTGGTGCCATGCAGAGGCGATCCTTCAATTCCCTGAATTGCTTTTGTTGAGATTCAGACCAAAAGAATTTTGCTTTCGCCCCTCCCTTGGTGACTTGACTCAAGGGCCAAGAAATATGAGAAAACCCCAGCACAAACCTGCGGTAGAAGTTGGCAAGACCTAGAAAGCTGCGGAGCTCTGTTAGAGTGGTTGGAGAGGGCCAATCCCGAATGACTTGGACCTTGGCTGGATCGACATGCACCCCCTGTTCATCAATGATGTATCCCAAATACTGAACCTCGGTCATGCCAAAAGTGCATTTCTCCAAATTGGCACATAGCTTGTGTTGCCGCAGTGTTTGGAGAACCTGTCAGATGTGGTGGAGGTGCTCTTCCCAACTCTGGCTGAAGATCAGAATGTCATCCAAGTATACTACTACAAAGGAGTTGGTGAATGGCCACAAGATGTCATCCATTAGCCTCATAAAGGTTGCAGGAGCATTCGTCAATCCGAAAGGCATGACCAACCATTCGAAGAGGCCCTCCTTGGATTTGAAGGCAGTCTTCCACACATTTGAGGGTTCGATTGGTACCTGGTGATATCCTGACTTCAGATCGATCTTGCTGAAATATTTCGCCCCCTTTAGTTGGTCTAGGAGGTCATCAATCCGCGGGATCGGGTACCTATTACGGACAGTGATCTTGTTCAGCGCCCGATAGTCAATACAGAGTCTCCATGTCCCATCCTTCTTCTGTACCAACACGATCGGGCTCCCACAGGGCGATGAACTCGGACGGATGTGACCTTTCTGGAGGAGCTCCTGAATCTGCCTCTTGATTTCATTGTTGTCCAGAACGGAGCGCCGATAAATTGGTCCATTGGGTAGCGGCGCCCTTGGGGTCAGATCGATGGAGTGCTTGACTTGACAGTGCAGAGAAACCCCTGCCGGGGAGGTGAAGATGTTTTCGTACTCCTCCACAATCTTTTCCATCTGTAGCTGTCATGCAGAGGAACCCCGTTTGGAGGCCGCGGCCACTGTCTTCTTCTTCCCTTGAGGGCGTATCATCAGGAAAACAAATTTCCTAGTTTTGGAAATGATCTTACTGCATTGTTTTGCAGTAATCAAAGAGATGGCGGAAGGTGGTGCTACCTCTGGTATCCTGAACAACTTATTTCCCAATGTAATAATAATAGCACAGGGCCTTGATTCGTACACAGCATGTCACTTCCACAAGTATGGTTGTCCTAGTAATACATCACAAACTTCAAGGGGAGCAATGTCACACAATACCTCATCCGTGAAGGGCTTCATGTTGTATGGAAGGCGACACTGCTGGCTCACGCGAAGATCTCACCCTTGGTGAAGCCACCCAATGGTGTATGGTTGTTGATGTGCTATGGTCGGTAAGCCGAACCACTTCACGACCTCTACCGAAATGAGGTTCTTTTGACTCCCGCTATCAACAATGAACTGTATCGGGGAGCCCTTTACCCACATCTGGGAGTGGAAGAGGCGCTCCTCCTCCTCTGGATCTTCGGGTTCATTTTTCTGGATCTTTTCGGTAGCAACAGTGGCACTGGGATCCGCATCAATGATATGCTTCCCTTTTTCATACCCCTTATCAGGTTCTGACTCAGAGTCGGAACATGCATCTGATTCTGAAACCTTTAGCTCAGCCACCAGTGACTGCTTGGCCCGACACTCACTTGTGTTGTGAGTGGAGCTCTTATGGAACTCGCACCATTTTCCAGTGTCCTTTCTCGGCTTCGCGGCGTTGTTCTTTGCTTGCAGCTTCGGCTGGTTGTCTTGGGCTGTCCCGCCTTGGCTCTGTCCTTTGTTCTGTGGTTTAGGGGCACCTTTCCCCTGCTTTGGATTCGCAGATCCAAAGTCTCACTTCTTTTGTTTAAACTTCTGCTCGACCTTGACGGCATATCGGTATGCTGCGCCGAGCGAGGGGATGTTTAGGAATTGTATTTCTTCCTGGATGTACTTGTGCAGGCAGCCACAATATTTGAGTATCAAATGTTGCTCTGAATCCTTGATACCCAACTTTGTGCGAAGGGTATGGAAAAGATTGGTGAACTCTGGCACGTCTTGGTCCCTTCCCTGCCGCAGTGTGGTCCACTTTATGTATTCATCCTCATAGCTTTCGACAGGGTAGTACTACTCCTTGATGGCATCCCGGAACGAATCCCAGGTGGGTGCGGCTGAAAATAGTGAGCCAGTACTTTCATCCTTCTGCTCGCAGTAGGTTTCCCACCAGTCCTTGACGTGAGGGGCTGCTTTGAGAAGAGCAAAAACAATCTTTTCCCGACTCGAAAATTCATGAACAAAAAAATAACCCTCTAGCAGATTTAACCATTTATCTATGGCATCAGCGTCTATCTGACTCTTGAATATGGGGATTTCAAAATTAACTTGTACCTTAAAGGGTGTGGCGTTTCCAGAGGAGCTACTGGAAGCCGATGCACCGCTTCTGGGTAGTCGATGAAGGATCTGGGCAAAGCTGTCCATCATCGCGTTCCGTTGTCGCTCGAGGGCTTCTTCGAGCAAGATTTTGACGGGATCTCTTGCCCCCTCGTCTTTCTTCTCGTCCGCCATGGGAGGCCGTCGGGATTTGCGAGGCTGGTTTTGCAAAGGTTCAACCAGTTCAAGCCCTAACTCCTTATATCCCGACCTTGTTGGGGACATGCAAAGGAAAACAGAGAAAAAGCAGACCACTCTGATACCACTGATCCGGATTTAAACAGGAACGCAACAAATTACAGAGATAACCATATAAACAAAGATGCAGCGGAAATAATACGTCATTTCATTAATGGAAAATACTGAAATATGCTTACAACCAGAAATGGAAATAAACCAGCTAGGGCGATGGTAGCTTATCTCTGAGAAGAGATGTGATGGCTACATGCCTTTGAACTGTGTTACAATGAGGCTCGAAGGCCTATTTATTGTTGAGAAACAATGGAAAAAAACCCTTAACATTCCAAAACCTAACCCTAGGAGATGAAACGCCAAACTGTGGGCCCCGTTTGGGGTAAATTGGTTCATCAACTTCCCGGGGTCGTAACTTTGGCATATGATCTCTGTTTGACGCGTACAATAGCTCATTAGAAAGATCTATCTGAGCACTATCATTGTTGGAATAGGCAACATCGGTCCATTCCATGGACCCATGTTGCCCCTGGATTCCCCAAAAAACGTCGTTTAGGGCCTCAAAACGGCTCCGGAAGTTCAGGACCCGAAAAACTGCTAAAAATAGTAAGTTGTGCTACAATTAAGGAAACTGAAAATGCTAAGAAAGACAATGGTGGGGGTCCAGGTGGACTTGGTAGGTGGCCACCAATATCCACCTGGATCATTGATGCCAACCACATCAACAAAATCCAAGAATGGTGGAAATTCTTTAGCCCCATGGAATTATAATTTTTTTGTCTTTTGGCATAAGCTCAAACAAATCCAAATACTCAAATAATGGAATAAAGAAGAATTTGTAAACATCTCCAATGAGAAAATAATATTTGGAAAAGGAAATGGAGGATCTTGAATATGCCATTATAAGTAATGGTGGAATAGAGGAAGAAAGAAAAAAAGTAACCTTCCTCACACAGAGGTTGGAGGCAAGATTCAAGCAAGAGTAGATCTGCTATAAACATAAGTCCAAGATTAATTACCTAAATGAATGGGAATGTAACACTTTGTTCTTCCATTGTTCCACTATTCAATATAAATTACATAACATAATCACTCCCCTAAGAACTAGAAATGGTGATTGGATTGAATAACACTAGGACATTGAAGAGGTACTCATGGAATTTTATTCTGATCTACTCTCTGATCCTATGCCTCATCACAGAGGCGCAAGTTATAGAATAGTTAAAAAAGTCCCCAAAATATTCATGGAAGCACACACAAGGCCCTCATGGGACCTATAATGAAACATAGTTAAACCAATCCATGAAACAAATAACAGATGGGAAAGTCCCTCGCATGGGATGGATTTATTGTCACCTACTTCAAATAGTGTTGGCACTTCCTCCACACTGAGATCTTGTAGATCATCGAGGACTTTAGAGAAAGTTGTTGCATTCTACTTGCATTCAACACTACCTTCATAATTCTAGTACCAAAGGAGGAAAATGTTGCTACACCATGTAAGTATAAACCCATTACACTTGGTAATTTCATTTATAAACTCATCACCAAAGTGATTTCTAATTTTCTCAAGCCCGTTTTACTTATTCTCGTCTCTATTGAGAAAACATGATACATGGAAAGATGGAGAAACCTTGAATAATCATCCTAGCCCATGAAACCATTCACTCCCTCAAAATCATGAAGAAACCTAACATAATCAAACTGGATCTATCCAAAGATTTTAATAAAATAAGGTGTTCCTACATAGAAAGCATTCTCCTTGCATTCAATTTAATGTAGAATGGACAAACTAGGTTATGTCTCTTATTTTCTCTTCCTTTTTCTTTATCTTGGTCAATGGATCACCCTATGAAACCTTCAAGCCTCTAAAGGCATTAGGAAGGGACGTCCTCTTTATCCATTCCTCTTCATCCTCATGGAGGAAGGGCTAGGAACAACCATCAATGTTTCCTATTATTGTGGCTCCCTGAAAGGCTTATCGCTCCATGAAAAAACCCCCTTAACTCATCAAAAATTTGTTAATGACATTTTCCTTCTAAACCACCACTCTCTCAAGGAAGCCAAAATCATCAAAGATATGCTAGAGCTCTTCTCATAAGCCTATGACACTATTGTAAACCTAGAAAAGTAAAAAAAAATCTTCTTCAACACTCCCTCAGATCACCCAAGGAAATATACCAAAATTATATGCTTTATGCTAACTTCCCATCCATCCAAACATTGAGGGCCACCTTTCATTGATTCGACCATTAAAATTTCGACTTGGAGGGATCTTCTAGATAAAGTCAACAACAAACTAGAAATTCAAATCTTCCATCCGTTAAACATAGATGGATAACTAGTGATCTAGGAGGATCTCGAGACACCAAGGGGATGGATAAAGGCTCAAAATTCAAAATGGAAAAAAGGAGTAGTTGATGGGGTCAGTTGATGGGATCAGTTGAAAGGGCTCGTCTTCCTAATCACGATGGCACGAACGATTCGTCAATCTGAGTGAATATGCAAAAGATAGAACCCCTCAAAGATTGGTATGACAGAGGAAAAATAGGGCCCACAGTGCGCCACATGGCATCCCAAACCCACATGGTAGCTTGACACTTGGAATTCCTCCAGTGGCCTTCTAGACCTGTACAAGAGAACAAAAAAGAATCATTTAAGGTTATTAAATAACTATATAACAAATTTTGTTTATAGCTATTAAAATAACTATATATAACAAAAAAATCCAACGTATAACAAATACGTGGCAAGGATTAAAGGACATATACCATATAAAACACATGGTATGGTTATATGAAAACAACGCATGGGAATATGGTTATAACCAAAACCATATTAAAAATATTTCACACAACCATCCCAAACCGTATGAAGTTATAACCGTTGGTATAAGTTGGGACATCCATGTACGTTGACTGCGGTGAGGCTTGGGTAAGGCGGCCACGTATGTGGTCCCGCCACCCAAAGCCACCACACATACCCATAAATAAATCAAACTGCCCACGTGAATCGGTACAGCAACAGTTTAGTGCAATGTGGTTGGAAAGGATGGGTGTGGTCCCGTGAGGTACGGGCCCGCCCCCCAACTTTGATTAAATCCATATTATATTTTGGGATACGGTTGGGATTGGTAAATGATTTGTAAAATATGGGTTTGATAAAAATAACCCATTCCCATTTTATGATTTAATCTACCTAAATTTTATATAAACTCATTTTTTTCACCATTGCCAAGGGAGGAGATTAGCGGCATGAATTTCGAGACAAGGTGGTGGAACCTTGAGCACTGAGAAACACTAGTGGAACCTTGCCTGAGCAGAATTTTTGCAGGAGGGTAAATTTGGTCCAGACTCAGAATTGGGAAAGTTTTATATGGATCTTTCACCTCTCAGTGACGGGAATCCATTGGCAGTGTCAGTTTCTATAACAAAGCTCTCCAATTTTCAGGCATTTTTCAGCATGGAGGTGTAATGCTCCATTTTGTAAATTGATGAACATAACTTCTTTCGATGCCATTTTTTAATGAATTAAGGCCTCCCCCATTGATCAAGCAAGGTCCGGAGACGTAGTCTAGGAGGGATGAACTCTGTTATCAAGTTCTTGTCTTCTTGTCTTCTCAAGTGTTTCTTCTTCTTCTTCTTACATGTGCACATTTAAGTTTCTCTTTGGTTAAGCTACAAACTGTTTATGTAATTCTTTTCATGCATCTATAAACAAAAGACAACTTGGATCAAGTGGTATCAGAGAAGGTGTTTTTAGATGTGAATTGCATGTTTGTATGCTAACGAGAAACAAGCTCTGAAGAGGAGAAGGAGAATTACAGTCTTTCGATCCCAAGGCAGGGTGTGCACATCGAAGGAGAAACATGGCAGATGAAGAGGCTCGATATGAGGAGGAGCTAAATTTCCACAAGACTTTATATATGATGGCAGATCGTGTTGAGAAGTTGTTCTCAAAGCTCAAAAAACTAGAAAATTCAGAGGGGAAAACTCCAGAGGAACAAGTTTCGGTGCATGGAGATAATGATGGAGGAGATCCACCTCCTTCTCCTTCCACAAGTGGAAGTTCTTCCTCTTCTTCTCACCATCATAATAATCGAAATTGCAAAGATGCATCTAAGAGCATTTCTTTAAATTAGATGTTAAATTTGGTCTCCCCATGTACAATGGTGAAAGTAATGCATAAAAAATTAATAATTGGATTAGGCAGATTGAGATCTACTACAGGATTCAGCAGGTCGTGGAGGATGAAGCAAAGATTCAGTTGGCCTCTTTGCGATTAAGCAGCACCGCTCTCGTTTGGTGGGAGAGCAAGGTACAGAGTAATAAGTATGTGGGTAATATTTATTCCTCTTGGCCTAATTTCATTTCTGCATTAAAAGCACAATTTTATCCATTGGGTTACATGAAAAAAACTTTAATGAACTGGCAATATTTAAGGCAAGGCAAAGGTCAGGATGTTCAGAGTTTTACAAAAGAATTTAGAAAGCAAGCACTAAATTTGGGTATTGCACTTGATACACCTGAAATTGTAACTAAATACATTGGATCGTTACATAATTATATTAGACATTCATTGTTATTGTTTGAACCAACCACCATTGATGCGGCCAGTGTAAAGGCCATTCACATTGAGAACAGGGGCAAATATGACAAAGATGACCAATCAAAGAGAACGACAGTAGTCAAGAGAAGGGGAGCAAAGCCCTCTTGTACCCATTGTGGGA
Organism: Pinus tabuliformis; assembly: GCA_031772625.1. Classification (NCBI taxonomy): domain Eukaryota; kingdom Viridiplantae; phylum Streptophyta; class Pinopsida; order Pinales; family Pinaceae; genus Pinus; species Pinus tabuliformis. Next base: position 517,361,887 of record CM062818.1, read on the forward strand.
AAGAGGGGCATGATGAAGAGAATTGTTGGAAGCTGCACCCTAAGCTGAGACGCGAAAGGAATGACAGAAATGGGAAACAGAAGGCCATCACCACTGTACAACAAAGCCAAGATTCTGAGTCAGAGGAAGATGAGAAAGTCATAGCTACAGGATTTTCACGAGGTAGGCTTGTTGACTTGGGGTCTGATTCCAGTGATGAGATGAAGTTTGTAGCCTTGGGGGTCGTGACAAGAGGACCCATAGATTTGGGGTCTGATTCTAGTCATGAATCAAGGATTTCAACCAGGACACTTCCCTTAGCAGGACGCCAAGAACTTGAAGAAATTAACCACCGCATCCAAGCAGAGAATGTTGAGCTAAGGAGGCTTCTACAGGAGGCAAGGGATGAAAACCAAAGATTACTACACTAGTTGCAAGCCAAGGATGAGGCCTTGGAACAGTCGCAGCATAGCTGTCGCGAGGTAAAAAACGATTCTCCAATTTCATATGATTTTCATGATGATGAATTTGCTGCTTTTGAAAACCATACTACAGGGATTGGATCCAAATTAATGAAGAAAATGGGATATCAAGGAAAGGGCCTCGGCACCCAAGGCCAAGGCATCATAAACCCCATCAAAGTCAAGGAGTTGCCACGTTATGCAGGACTCGGATACATCCGAAAGGAGATGGGGAAAAACTCGGATATGGCCAGTAACCAACCAACGATAGATGATGAAATTCCTTCCTCACAATCTAGCGATAGTGAAGGCTCCGTGAACACCTTTTGAAGGAACATCAAGGGGAAGCACCTCAAGACAACCCCGAAGGTTTGGAGGAGAAAGAATCGTTGTAGTCATTGTAACAAAGAGGGACACTAGCAAACCACATGTCTGATGCTTCATGCTTTGAAACCATTTCCAGAGGAGCCGAAAGATGAACATGTTCCACAGATGAATCCACACCAGCCACGATGGTTTGCTTTGTTAAGATGGTTTTTTTAGGAGTAGTAGCTTGTTATGGCCACCATTGTAAATCATACGTTGCAATGTAAATATGATGGCATGTTTCCCATCACTTCAATATGCAACAATGATATTTTGGCCTTTCCTTATTGGTATTTGAGGCATTTATTACTTTTTATGTAATCCTTGGCCAATGAGTGTGTGCTATGAACTCTTGGCAAGGAGGGGTTGTTGAGTCACGTGTGGTATGCATTATTGCAAGAATGTACCAATTTTGTGTGCAGGAGATTGACAATGTGCTAATGCATTTAGAGGACCAAAAGCTCCTCAGTGGGGAGGATTGATCCAAGAGGATCTCGAGACACCAAGGGGATGGATAAAGGCTCGAAATTCAAAATGGTAGAAAGGAGTAGTTGATAGCATCAGTTGAAAGGGCTCATCTTCATAATCGCGATGGCATGAACGGTTCGTCAATCTGAGCTCATATGCAAAAGATAGAACCCCTCAAAGATTGGTATGGTAGAGGAAAAATGGGGCCCACAGTGCGCCACATGGCATCCCAGACCCACATGACAGCTTGACACTTGGCATTGCTCAAGTGGCCTTCTAGACCTACACAAGAGAACAAAAAAAAGTCATTTAAGGTTATTAAATAACTATATGACAAATTTTGTTTTATAGATATTAAAATAACTATATATAACAAAAAAATCCAACGTATAACAAATATGTGGCAAGGATTAAAGGTCATATACCATATAAAACACATGGTGTGGTTATATGAAAACAACGCATGGGAATATGGTTATAACCAAAGCCATATTAAAAATATCTCACACAACCATCCAAAACCATATGAAGTTATAACTGTTGGTATAAGTTGGGACATCCATGTACGTTGACTACGGTGAGGCCTGGGTAAGGTGGCCACGTATGTGGTCCCGCCACCCAAAGCCACCATGCATACCCATAAATAAATCAAATTGCCCACGTGAATCGGTACAACAACAATTTAATGCAATGCAGTTGGAAAGGATGGGTGTGGTCTTGTGAGGTACGGGCCCACACCCCAACTTTGATTAAATCCATATTATATTTTGGGATACAGTTGGGATTGGTAAATGATTTGTAAAATATGGGTTTGATAAAAATAACCCCTAACCATATTATGATTTAATCCACCTAAATTTTATATAAACTCATTTTTTTCACCATTGCCAAGGGAGGAGATCAGCAGCATGAATTTCGAGACAAGGTGGTGGAACCTTGAGCACTCAGAAACACTGGTGGAACCTTGCCTGAGCAGAATTTTTGCAGGAGGGTAAATTTTGTCCAGACTCGGAATTGGGCAAGTTTTATATGGATTTTGCACCTCTCGGCGATGGGAATCCATTGGCAGTGTCAGTTTATGTAACGGAGCTCTCCAATTTTTAGGCATTTTTCAGCATGGAGGTATAATGCTCCATTTTGTAGATTGATGAATTTAACTTCTTTTGATGCCATTTTTTAATGAATAAAGGCCTCCCCCATTGATCGAGCAGGGTCTGGAGATGTAGTCTAGGAGGGACGAACTCCGTTATCAAGTTCTTGTCTTCTTGTCTTCTCATGTGTTTCTTCTTCTTCTTCTTACACGTGCACATTTAAGTTTCTCTTTGGTTAAGCTACAAACTGTTTATGTAATTCCTTTAATGCATCTATAAACAAAAGATAACCTGGATCAACTAGTGATATTAAAATTGGTTCTCCAATCCATGCCAATTGATCTCTTCTTTGACCTCATTGTACCTAACTAGGTGCTAAAGAGCATTAAGGATATGCAACGAACCTTTCCTATGGGTAGGAAACAAACTTTTAAAAAGTGGCCACTTGTCAAATGAGATGCCCATTTCATACCAAAACAAGAAGGAGGGCATGGTCTGTGAGATCTTGAAATTGTCAAGAGGGTGATGGGTACAAAAAATTGTTGGAGATGGGTCAAAATAAAATTAGAGCCATTGGTGCACTTATGGAATATGAAATATGTGAATGGGTGGGAAAAATAGGACCTCATTCATTTGAATTTCATCCCACAAGGATCCCTTATCTAAAACTTATCCAACGAAAACAATTCCATAGTCTAAGCACACAACTTCTCGGAAATTCTTTCTTGAAAATATGCATTATTTGAAGACGATTTATAGCATCAACGGGCTTGCCTAGATAACAACAACAAGATCCCATTGAGCCAAGACAATTCCCTGATGTTAAGAAGAACTCTAGTGTATCATTCATGCCCTGAAGATGATAATACACATATATGGCACTGGCTACATCCAATATCATGGATGATGGATGGAAATAATGACTCTTAAAGTCTGTGGAATGAAATCATTAGTAGAATAACAAAGAAGAAAGAAGGCCTAGAAATTTTACATTGGGGCTACAAATGCATGTGATCCTATACAATATAAGGAACATACTACTTAACAATGAAGTTCTCACAAAACGGTCTCGATCTCTTTTGGAAGGAGCTTCAGTATTTAAGTCTATGATCAAAAATATCTACTTTCATGTAGTTCCTATTAAATTAGATAATACTCACTTTAGAATACCTGATCAAAAGATTCCTTGAGGGACCTTCATGGTGATACATGTCAAAAAATCATCTGGAGTCCATAGGTCACCTGCTTGACTTCTGTGAGTTAGAAAATTCCCTATGGTATAGAATGTCAATGGGATTCGAAAGAACTAATAGAGTCAGGGGAAAATTTATTCAAACCCTCAAAACTTGGAAAAAATCCCCATTCAAGTGCCATATTCTAATTAGACTCTTCGAATTGCTACCAAGCCTATTGATTTAGGAAATCTGGAAGGAAAACAATCATGACATATTTAATTACAAGGAAAAAACTCTTGAGAGCATATGATTTCTCTTTCACAACCATGCAAAGGAGACATTATTCCTATCGAACTAGGAAGCCGAGTACTTCAAGCACACCCCCTCCCCTCCCCTCCCCACAAGGAAAAAGAAATATTAGTTTGGTGGCAATTTAAACAACCTTCCCTCTCAGTTAGATTCATACACCCCAAACCAATAGAGTTAAGTCCCTTTGTGTGGAAAAATCTTCCAATACTCCACCTCAAATTGAACTTTGACATAGCTTTATGAGATAACCCAGGGGAGGTCGGAATAGGAAGGGACATAAGATACTACAAGAGGGAGATCATTTGTATGTACAAAGGCTACATTGAGCATGGAAGTAACAACAAAGTTGAGTTGTAAATTGTAATAAAAGCTCTTCACATAGCTAGAATTAAAGAGCTTTACCCACTCATCATTGAAAGTGACTCTTAGCTAATCATTCAAGAAATTAAGATACTCCACTCAAGTTCTTATCCTTCTAAGTTATCCACTGGATGACATATGGATCAAGCCATGCTTCACTAGCTCAGATCCTCTCCCAACAAGAAGCTTTAATATTCTACCATGTGAGAAGCAAGGATAATTTTTTGGCATACTTCCTAGCCAGAAAAGGGGTTAAGGAGCGTATTCCATGTGATGACATGAATCATGAATCCCCTCTAATTTCTACGTAGGCCTCTTACTTCTCATGCATTACTAAAAATGATCTCAAGATCTCGGATCTCGGTGCTTTAGCTCAGATATCCCACACTTAATTTCCCCATGACAACTCACACTAGGTTATTAATTCCGAAGTGATGAAAGCATTCCTTCTATCCCCATCTCCACCTGCCACATTACTAATTTTTGGAGGGCTTTCTGGATGACAACATGATTTCATTTTATTTTTCTTGGGAATTTGAAACAAGAAATAATTTGTCTGGGGGAATCTCAATTGGAAATTTGCAATGCCATTACAATAGGATAATTGTGCAAAAACTCTGAATTATGCATTGATAGGAGGATATCCATGGTGAGATAAAGAGGTCAACCCCGACATGGAAATAAACGAATAAGCCATTTGACTTAGAAATTTTTGCATAACACACGAGTAGAAAATACAATTAATGCCTCCCACTTCATATCCAACATTTGATAATTGAAATGGAGGCCAAAGAAATCGAGAATATTGGTGACAGTCAATGGGCTCTATGCAATTTGCTTGGAAGGTATGTTTGAGACCATGTGGGAATTCTAAAGTTGATAGAAAATTATGTTAGAGTTCTTGATTTTGACCTCATCAAGGTCAGGTTTGCAATAAGAGTCATTGTTGAAGCAATTTGCATCTAGTTCCCACCCTCCTCCTCTACCCAATGTGATTTCCATCTCATCGGGCAGTCAGGGCCTTTTGCATCCTTCCTCCCAACTAAACCTGATACTTCTTGGCACCCATCCGTCTACTTAGAGGATGTCGAATTCATCTAATAATGGAAAAAATATTACGAAATACTTTATTCCTTGAAATAGAGAGTGGAATGAGTGCAACTCCAACCGTTTGGTTGCTACTTCTAACAAACCAAGAGATGGAACTTTGCATCATGTTGAGGACAACTATTGGATTTGATCTACTATAGAATGAGAACAATCAGGTTGGCTACGAGAGGGATAAGAGGACCCAATCAACGAACTGAGACAATGCACAGAAGTGCCACTAGAGACGAAGAAAGCCCTCATCGGTTTCCTTTGAATGTCTTGCTTACTCATTCTACTTTATATGTCAAATCGTTTCCTTAAGACTCCCAAGGGGATCATCTTGTTTCCCATGCCTAGGAAGATGGTATTTCATTGGCCTAGTCACACCCTTTTTTTGTGATTATGATCAATTTAAACAAGTTCTGGAAATGATTTGATGCTTGTATAATCTGTAAATTTCTAGTAATATTATGCATTCTAGATTAAAAAAAGAATAATGTACAATATAATAAAGATAAAAGTCCAATATTAAAATAAAGGGTTAAGCATATGATTTAAGAGTATGAAATTAGATAATGAAATTGTAAATTTTAGTTAATGTAGAATTAATATTTTTATTGTAATGAAATAACATGTTAAGATTATTCCAATTTATATCTTATTGTTCATAATAATAATAATAATAATAATAAATGGTTTTGGAAATATAAGCATCGAGATAAATGTGTTCTTATATTTACTTTTTACAGGTTTTTCTTAATGAATGATTATAGCAATTGATTTTCCTCTTTGCCACTTTTAATTTAATTAATCAATGTCATAAAATAAATATATTATTCACTATTATTAAGAAAAATATTAATTTTAATTTTTTTTTATTGAAGGGTTTATTATAGTTTTCTCGTTGGAAGTAACGGAGAAAGCCGGACATAGATTCTTCTTGTGATGATGATAGGTTTGAAACTCTAATCTTAGACGTCATATCCTAATATCTAGGGAGTGGTTGAAACCATCCCGTTAGTGTGAAAGCCTATATATTTGAGGCTCATCTGACTCAATGGAAGAAGTGGGCTTGTAAGAGTGTTTGTACACTCTCCAGTTATCTCACCTGGAGAGCCATTATTTAATATATTCAGATTTTAACATGGTATCCAAGTTGCAGGGTTAAGGAGCCTATATCTGAGTGGAGAGAGGTCGGCACAACTGAGGCAAAATCGATGCAGATTTTGAGGAGAAAATCACACCGAATCGGCACGAGGGCTGAGGAGAAACTTGCGCCGGATTGGCGCAAGGGCTTGGAGTAATATCGCGTCGACCCTGTGAGGGCATGCTACGTGAAATTGTTTCAGTATTCCTCCTCGCTGTTGTCTGAAGGCCGTGTTGGATGCCTGGAGGTGTGCATCGAACAGAGGCAGCATGGTGGATTTCGAACCAGGGAGTAAGTTGTTGATCTGTGGAGGAGACATGTGCAGCAGAAGAGGAGTCTTGTTGAAGTAGCACAGGTGGCAAAGAGATGTTGCGTAAGTGTGGTTTCTCTACCATATCGCTGTGGATTTGCTCCTAATGCCGAAGTTGTTGTGGTATACTAAGAAAGAAGGAGATCGTGATTGAGGCATGGAGGTCGTGGAGTCTAATTTTTTGCGGAAGAAGTTGGCACATTATTTCTCCACAGTGAAATAGCCGAGCACTAAACATTTACATCTCGAGAAAGAAGCACTTGTAGCATTTTAGCGTGAATTCAATGTGGAAACTATCTAATTATACATGAGTTTGGCACATTCTCATGCCATTGCAGCAGTAACATCTCCTGTAAAGCAGATTCCCAGTGAAGTCAATGGAGCAAGAAAGCTGCATGGAGGCAACATGTTATTTAGGTGTGTTCTAGAGCTTCATAATCCAAAGCGTCATCTAGCAGATTTGTCCTGGAAATTTAATTGTTTGAGAAGCTTAAGTTGTAGTTTGTGGAGATCCAAAAACCAATTGGGTAAATTTTCTTCTAAGTTATTATATGCCACAATGAAAATGCGAAAGTTCTTGCTGATTTGAACCCATCTTCAGAAATATGTGTTATCAGAAATTGCTAATTACATACATCAAAATTAGATATTGATATCATTTCTAGCTTGTGAGAGGTCAATTTGTTGCTCGTTGCCAGAGCCGAGGGCATTGAGACCTGCATGGCACAGAAGCCACAGTCTACAAGGTTCTATAGTTGAAGAGCTGCCAAAGGTAGAAGTTTCCTACCTATGTGGTAACGGGGTTGTTGGAGCTCGTTAGAGGACCGTGTGGAGTCGAAAAGAAATCTCGAAGCAAGATAAAGTGAGATAAGCTGGATTTTAACATCATGTCTATATTTTTAGATATTTTTTATTATTATGATGATGATTTTCTCCTGTGGGCATTTGGAGGCATTATCATGAGTAGTATGTTGGAGTCAGAAGAAATTTTAGGAAAAAAATGTGGTTATGTTGATGAGCACGAGAATCAAGAGGTACAGTCTATTGTGCAAGATCTCGAGATTGAAGGAACATGAGCTAATCTTCAAGAAGGGTGTAAAGAAGAAAAAAGTGTTGAAGATCAATTGGACGAGCCACGTGAAGCTGATTGCAAAGACGTGGCAGAAGAAGACAAAGATGGAGAGAATTTAAATTGTGATGATCTCATTAATATTTATGTGTGTGCATATGTTACATCAATGAATGATGAAGACAACATAGCTGACGTTCACATGGTTGACACTGGAAATAGTGAAAAGGAAAATTCACCTATCTAGCCTATCATAATCTTGAGAAGGGAGAGAATAAAGATTCAAGCTTTCCATAACTGGGGAAGAAATGAGTTGAAGATACATCACGACCTCGTGTCAAGGAAAGTGAAGATGAAGCCTCGACTCAAGATGAACAAGTATGGACTCACAAGAAAAAAGACCAAAATGAAAACCTCTGTTACCAAGTTTTTCATGTTTATTGTAAGCCTAGCTGAGACTAAACCAAGCAGGCGTATGTTATTGTTCAGTACCCTTTCTCTATTAAGGGGGAGTGTTGGAAGTAATGGAGAAAGCCAGACTTAGATTGTTGTTATGATGATGGTATGTTTGAGACTCTAATCTTAGACATTATATCCTAATATCTAGAGAGTGGTTGAAACCATCCTGTTAGTCTAAAAGCCTATATATTTGAGGCTCATCCAATTCAATGGAAAAAATGGGCTTATATGAGTGTTTGTACACTCTCCAAGTATCCCATTTGGAGAGCCATTTAATTAATATATTCAGTTTTTAACATTTTCTACATTACAATGCTATATAGATATAATTACAATATTTATACCACAAAATTAAATATTTGTGATGTAAATATAATTGCCATATTTATATTATGATCTTTAGATGTTTGTCAGTAATTTTTTATGGGAAAATAAATGATATGATGATTTATTTCAAGCCACTGAAACTGCTCTTCATTCCCAATGTAATGAAACCATTAACGAAGGTCTCCTACCGAGTGGTGATTTGCAAAAGTATTTAAGAAACTAAGTAGAACTCTCTCGGAGACGATTTTTTTTCTTGGCACCTCTTGACCATCATGGTAAACTTTATTTGTTGCTTCAATGTGTTAGCCTTTAACATTTTGGGGACGCATCTCCAATTTTGCAAAGGCTGTTTTTGCAGAACATTTTGGATCATAAGAAACTGGCATGATACCATTCTCTATCGACTGAAGTTGAAGGTAATGAAAAGAATACGATGCCAGGGTTCAATTTAAAATATGAAAATTTAATATTTAATGGGTAGAGTTATCCTTATCATCTGGTTTCATTTCCAATTGTCTCTTACACGCAATAATATTGTTTCCGTATTGACCACGTTTCGCAGGTATCTACGAAAAATCTACTTATGCCACATAGATAATGAAATATCTTTTTTCATTGAATTTATGCTTCTCTTGTAACTTGACTTGACTTTTGAATATATGAAGATTTATATAAATGATGATTTAGTTATTTGCAAGGTCAACAATTATGATATGTTTATTTATTTCTGAAATAGGATCGGCAGGAATGCCAATGTGGTATAGTATTTCCAAAACCCATAGAGAACCTGACTACTTTATACATGCAGAAATATATTTTCTTTCAATTTTGTATTTGTTTATTTATGATAAATTATAGACATATATTATAAAAATTTTTAATTTAGTTTATTGAATATATAAATAAATATTTAATTAATTAATTAATTTTATAGTTTATTAACTGATTTTTTAATAATTTTAATACGAAGAGCTTTGTATTATCATGAATTATTTTAATTACTAATTTAACATAACTTTGCAATTATTTAACTAACTATAATCATAAAATTAGTTATTTATAATAATTTTACTAAATTAATAATTATTTATTAATAATTTTATTCATAAAATTATTTTTATTTATTTTATTCTAGGTCCCCCGAGGGTAATTTTCTCCCTTAAATATAATTTTTAATTATTTATCTTAACTAACTATTATCATGAATTAATTTTTTACTTATTATTTTAATTATTTATTAATTTTTAACTAACTATTATCTTGATATTATTTTTATTTATTTTATTTTAAGGGATTGGTCCCCCTAGAGTACCTTTTTCCTTAAAAAAGGGGTTTTGATCCCGGTACCCAGTCCAAAGTAGTTGTTGGTCTTTTTAGCCGTTGGAGGCTCTGCTCTGTCTATTTAACTTGCTAAGCTGGATCTGTTTCTTCAACTTGTCCTGACGATGAACCACACTGGTTGGTTCGAAACGCGTCGACAAATGTCTCTCTTTATGTGATTTACACCGAAGCTCTACGTATTAATATTATGGATCACAGAAGCCTCAATTCAACAATTTAATAATTTGTTATTTTATTATGCTTAATTGCGGGTAAGAATGTTTTTTCGTTATTTAAACAATTGTGAATATTATTTTTCGCTTTTATTGTACTGATGAATCACATTAGTTGGTTCAAAATGTTGAACAAATCTAAAGAATATAATTAATCCAAAAGACAATCATATTATCAATGTAGATCACAAAAATCTAAAATCTAACAATATATACACTATTTATAAAATTTATATGAACTAACCAAATCTCAAGAATATAATTATTTGAAAAACAATGATATTATCAATATAAATCACAAAGTCTAAAATCTAACCATATATATTATTTATAAAATTTATATAAATTTATCTTCAAATTTATTAAACCAAATATTATAATACATACAATATTTATTATTCATTATAATATATTTAAAGCAAATACATTGACCATTTTATATTATTTATTAATAATAATAATAATATCCATTTTAAGGTCACAGCCAAGCCAGACACCAAATTGGTGTATGAGACCCCCTTATTTGTGGGACAAGGGACCCACCTCCGCGCAGCGATTTGACTGCTAAGTCTACGAAGGCATACATACTCTACCCCCCTCTGGTTTTGAACTCGTGACCTCTTAGGAGGAAACACATGCTCTTAACCATTAGGCCCACTCATGCTATTATAATATATTTAAAAAATTGTATAACATATTTGGGAAATATAATTAAATAAAAATATTTAAGGGAAATTTAAGTATGCTTTCCCATATTAACTTATCAGCGAATATTTTTAAATTTAGATATTCTTTTGGAAAACAAGCATCTAGCTAAGTGCATACTTATGTGTGCATTGCAGGGGTCTTCAGATCGTTAAACTATTTTTTAAAAAGAAATTGAAAATGTCAACACATAGAAAAATATTTTTTATTATCTTAATCACTCAATTACATCACGTGTTTATTGAATTGATGAGATTCAATTTTTATTTTAAATAAGGGATTTTTGTTGACTAAATATTTAATTGTCCAATTTATTCAACAAACCAATTTTATCTATTTTCTAAAGTAAGTCTTATTCTAACTTCTCCTTTATGCTTACATTATTACATAATTCACAAATTACATATAAATCATGTAAGTCTAATATGGTCTTCATCAACAATTAAGTTCACTATGAGATCTTAGAGAAAATGCTCTTTTTCACCACCACACAAGTTACCACTTGATCTCCATATGAAGCATAACCATGTCTGACCATCATTGAGGAGTTTGTATAATTGACATTTCTTGACTACCCTGAAGAATATTCGAGATATTCAATATCTCTATGGAAAAGTTTCCATCCTAGTACTATGCGCTGAAATACACACTTCCAATTATATAGGTAACATGTCTAAGTTTATAGCTTATCCAACAGTCAATTTTCCTGTCGATCATTAGATGAAATGATTGCGAGATTTTTAGAAGAAGAGAAGATGATGAAATTAGGTAACACAGAGGACAATTCATATGATGAGATGACACTATTCTCAAAGGGTAGAATCAATAAAAATGGTAGCTAATTAGAATGTTTTACTATGGAAAACATGGGCATACAACCTTCAATTTCTTTGATACCAAGAAAGAAAGTGAAAATGTGTACACACATAAAATAATTTTCTATTACCCTCAATCACTCAATTACATCATGTATTTATTGAATTGATGAAATCCAACAATATCTAATGTTAGTAAATTATATATTACAGAGCAATGGAACACATAAAATATTTCAGAAATATAAACATAAAAAACACATAAAACAAGAGAGACATAGAGATACGTGGTTCACCCAAGTTGGGCTACGTCCATGGAGAAACAACCAATCATTCTTTTATTTTATTATCTAGCAAACTAAAGAGATACAACCTACAATAGATCTGTTGTAACTCCCTCTTCGCTCTCAATCTCCTCTCTCTTCCCCACTCAGAATACAGATATACATAGACGCAATACAATTCCCTCATATATAGTGAGGGGTTGCCTTCTAGGGCAAAAAACCCTAAATTAAACATACCTTCTACCATTAGATCTCCACCTAATGAATGGCCTAGATTGACTATGAAATTACAACATTTTACAAGGCAATTTTACATCTATTCTTAGGTTCAGGGGCGCTCCCCTTGAAGCCCCCCGCCACAGGGGGGCTCCCAAAAGGTTGCAGTCACCCCCCTGGACCCCCCCTACAACGAATATTTTATGGGCGGCATTGTCGCCCCATTTCGAACTGGGGTCCAATGTGGTGATACCTTTGAATACAAAAGATAATCAGGATCCACACCCAACAATCTCCCACTTGGAGACTGATTATAGCAACACCACCGCTGCTTCATTTGCTAGAAAATGACTTCACTTTGGACCTGGTTGTTTCTCATCTTCTTCATCATAATTGAAGACCAATTGAAACTGAACAACTTCTTAGTTTCTCCCTAGTTACAACTTTTGTTAGCATATCTGCAGGATTCTGGCTAGTGTGTATCTTTTCCAGCTTCAACTTTCCATCTTCCAATGCTGACCGTATGAAATGGTACTTGAGCTGTATATGTTTAGTCTTGGAATGAAATGCAAAGTTGTTTGCAAGATGTATGGAACTCTGGCTGTCACTGTATAACCTGCCCAACTCCTGCTTCTTTCCCAATTCATCCATAAACCTTTGTAACCAAATCATTTCTTTACTAGCCTTTGTAGCAGCAACATGCTCTGCTTATGTTTTTGAGAGTGCAACAACACTTTGTAGTTTTGAAACCCAACTGACAGCTTTTCCACCTACAGTAAATACATACCCTGTTGTGCTCCTCCTGTTATCTCTATCACCCACCATAGTTGTATCAACATATCAGTGTAGAGCAATGTTTGAACCACCAAAGAATAATGCTTGATTTGTAGTACCTCTGAAATACCTAAGAATCCACTTCACCGCCATCTAATGTTCTTTTCCTGGATTGTTCATGTACCTTCTTACAACTCCCATTGCATGTGCAATATCAGGCCTTCTGCAGACCATTGCATACATTAAGCTTCCAATTGCTAATGCATATGAAACTTTAGACACATGAGCCATTTCTTCTTGAGTCTTAGGACACTCCTCCTTAATTAATTTGAAATGGCTAGCCAAAGGTATACTAACTTGTTTTGCATTCAACATATTAAACCTTTTAAACACCTTTTCTATGTACTCACTTTGAGACAATGTTAATTTGCGATTCTTCTTGTCTCTAGTTATTCTCATACCAAGGATTTATTTTGCAACACCCAAATCCTTCATTGCAAATGAGTTTGCCAATTTTCTTTTGAGCACATTTATTTCCTGCATGTTAGAACCTGCAACAAGCATGCCATCTACATACAATAAAATTATAATATAGCTGCCATCATTTTGTCTTTTGAGATAAACACAATGGTCAGAGTGACATCTAGTATAACCTTGTTCAGACATAAACCTGTCAAATTTTATATACCACTACCCTGGAGCTTGTTTTAAGCCATACAAGCTCTTCTTCAACCTGCAAACTAGTTTCTCCTTCCCTTTTACTTCATCTCCTTGTGGCTGCTACATATATGTCTCTTCCTCCAAATCCCCATCGGGAAAAGATGTCTTTACTTCTACTACTCAAGATGTAAATCTTCAGCTGCTACTAGACTTAAAATAGTTTTGATTGAAGTCATTCTAACAACAGGAGAAAATATTTCATCAAAATCAATACCTTTCTTCTGTGCAAACCCCTTCAACACAAGTCTAGCTTTGTACCTCTGTTTTACTCCATCTTCTTCCTTCAGCCTGTAAACCCATTTACTCTGTAATGTTGTTTTACCTGCAGGCAACCTGACTAAGTCCCAAGTCTGGTTATGTGCTAAGGAGTCCATCTCTTCTTTCATGGCTTGCTCCCACTTCTTCCTGGTTTCTACCTGCACTGCTTCTTCATAACATTCTGGTTCACCAGAATCAGTCAACAATACATAATATAATGAAGGAGAGTATTATTCAGGGAGTCGACTTATCCTGGTAGATCTTCTAACGCCACTTTCAGGTGTTTGAAGTGCTTGTTGCTGTTGTGGTTGTTGTTCTAGTTGTTGATCATTATGATTTTCAGGCACCATCACTTTTTCCGTGATCTCGTCAAGCACTGTGTATTCTCTGTTTTATTTTTCTTGTTTCTTTTCCTGTAGCTGATCCTTATACAAAACCTTTTCATTGAATATGACATCTCTACTCCTAATGATTTTGTGTTTTTCATAATCATAAAAGCAATAACCAAAATCATTAACACCATATCCAATAAAGGTACATTTCTTTGAGTTTGCCTGAAGCCTTGTTCTATTTTCTTTATTAATGTGGACAAAGGCTTCACAACCAAAAGTCTTTAAAAAAGATAGAAAAGATAGATGAACGCCTTAGAATTCAGCCTCTTCGAGGGGGAAACCTCCTTTACATTACACAAATGAATGATTCTTTAATGATTCAAATGACAAAACTTCCTTTCTATATATGGGAGTCTAAGGAGTCACAATATAACCCAGCTGACCTAACAATAATAATATAAAGGCACAAAAATAACAATAGAGGTATTCTATGGGGCACAGTAATAACAATATGGGGACAATAGGGGCACAACAATATTAATAAGGCATATAACTACAATAGTAATGCGGTAATCACTAGTATTATAGGGACCTAACATGCCCCTCTCCTTCAAAAAAGTGTTGTCCTCAACGCTTGAGTAGTTCTAGATGCTTCTGTATAAAATTCTTGTCCTCCCATGTGGAATCTTCAGTGGATAAGTTCTTCCACTTAATGAGATACTCCAAAATTGATCGATTTCGTAGCTGTTGAGTTCTTGTTTCTGTGACTGCTTCCGGTTCCAATATAATTTTTCCTTCCTTGTCAAGTTCTGGCAATATTGTTTGAACTGGGAGCTTGTCGCCTATAACCTTCATTAACTATGAAACATGGAAAACTGGGTGCACTCAAGAAGCTGTAGGAAGCTCCAATTTGTATGCCATAGTACCAATCTTTTGTAACACCTTATACAGACCGTAATACTTTGGTGATAATTTTTTATCCTTCTTAACTTGCTTGAGGGACATTTGTTTATATGGTTGTAGCCATAGGAATACCCAATCACCTACATCAAAACTTCTTTCACTGCGATGTTGATCTGCCTATTGTTTCATTCTATTCTGCGTCATCACGAGGTTATCCTTTAAGAGTTGGAGGACTTGTTGTTGATTCTTGATGTGATGTTCCACTACATGAACCTTAGAATTTTCTCTTAAATATGATGTGATGGATGGTGGCTGATATTCATAAAGTGCCATAAATGGGGTCATTTTTGTTGTTGTATGGAAGGAAATGTTATACCACCATTCAGCCAAAGCCAACCATTTGACCCATTTTGTCTGTTTATCAGATACAAAGCAATGATGATATCCTTCCAAAAATTTGCTTACTATCTTAGTTTGCCCATTAGATTGAGGATGATAAGATGAGCTATGAGCTAACTGAGTACCGAGACAAGAAAATAATTCTGTCCAAAAATTTCCAATGAAAATGGGATCTCTGTCAGTTACAATAATCTTTGGGTTTCCATGTAGCTTTTGAATTGTTTCCATAAATGTAGTAGAAACTGTACTGGCTTTAGGATGTGATAATGCAAAAAAGTGTGCATACTTGGTAAGTCTATCAACTACCACCATGAAGACACTCTTTCCCTCAGACTTGGATAAACCTGTGATAAAATCCATTGAAACCTCCTCCCAATGTTGACTTGGAATGGATAAAGGTTGTAATAGACCCGGGTCTTAATTGTTTCAACTTTATTTTGTTGGAAAACCAAACATTCTGCAACAAACTTTTGAATATCCAATTTAAGGGCATCCCAAAAAAATTCCTTCTTAACCTTGTGGTAAGTTCTTAAAAATTCTGAGTTCCCTCCTAAGGGAGAAGTGTGCAATTCCATAAAAATCTTTTGTTTGAGTTGGGAATTCTTACAGAGCTATAAGCGATCTTTATACCATAATGAATCATTTTGTAGCCAAATGTATCAGATGTACTGAATCTTGTTGTAACATTTGAATAAGTGCCTACACATCTTCATCATTATTCCATTCCTCCCTTGCTTCGTTTATCCAATTTGGTTGGATAATAGAAATGGCGCACAACAATGCTTCCACATCCTCGTCCTTTCTTGAGAGTACATTTGCCACCACATTTTGCTTCCCTTTTTTGCAGATGATTTCAAAGTCATAACCCAACATCTTTGTGACCCACTTTTGTTGCTCTTCAGAAGATAATATTTTTTCTAAAAACTATTGAAGGCTATCATGATTCATTTTTACCTTGAAGTGTCTTCCCATTAGATAGGGTCACCATTTCTCAAGTGCATGTAGTATTTCCAACATTTCCTTCTCAATAAATGGCTTTGTGTAAAAGCTTTCCCTTGATTGGACGACTTTCAAAAGAAATAGGTCTTTCATATTTCATTAAAATAGCACCAATTCCATTTCCTGAAGCATCACATTCCACAATAAAGGTTTTTGTGAAGTCTGGTGTAGCTAAGACTAGTGCTTGGCACATTGCCTCTTTAAGATGTTCGAAGGCCTTTGTTGCTTCTGGAGTCCATGAAAATGCATTTTTCTTCAATAATGTTGTTAGAGGTGCTACTATTCTCCCATAATTTTTAACAAACTTGCGATAATACCCTGTCAACCCGAGAAATCCTCGCAGATGCTTTATGGATGTGGGGATTGTCCATTCCTTAATGGCTTTAATTTTGCTATGGTCTACCTTAACTCCTTCATGAGATACAATATGACCCAGATATTCCACCTCTTGTACTCCAAAGAAACGTTTGGATCTTTTTGCATATAATTGTTTCTCCTCCAATAGTTGTAGCACCCTGTCAACATGTTCAACATGATCCTTTCAAGACTTGTTTTAGATTATTATATCATCAACAAATACTAACACTGATTTTCTAAGGAAGGGTTTGAAAGTGGAATTCATCAAACCTTGAAATGTAGAAGGTGCATTGATAAGGCCAAAAGGCATGACCAAAAATTCATAATGACCCTCATGAGTTATAAATGTTGTTTTTAGAATGTCTTCAGTCTTCATTCTAATTTGATGATATCCTGAACAAAGATCCAACTTGGTGAAATAAATTGATCCATGCAATTCATCCAGTAATTCATCAATGATAGGAATGGGAAACTTATCTTTAATAGTGAGCTTGTTGAGCTCTCTATAATCCGGACACATGTGCCATGATCCATCCTTCTTGTGCACTAATACTACAGGAGCTGGGAAAGAACTTTGACAAGATTGAATTATACCAGCCTCTAGCATTTCTGCAACCATATGTTCAATTTCACTCTTTTGGGCATATGGATATCTGTACAACCTGATGTTTGGAGGAACACTTCCTGGAATGAGATGAATAGCATGATCATGATCACGAATAGGTGGGAGACTTTTGGGAGTCTAAAATACCTTGGAATGATTGTCCAAGAAATTTTGGAGATCTGGAGAAATAGATGATTTTGATGTGGAAACATCTAGTGAACATAATTGTGCAATTACATCTCTTTTTTCCTTTATTAGAAGCTTTGTCATACCGTTAGAGCTGATTATCTTTCCTAGTTTCCCTGCAATACCCCTCAATTCAACTTCCTTTCCTTCCACAGAAAATTTCATGAAAAGTTCTTGAAAATTAAAACTTATTGTACCCAAGGATTGTAGCCATTGGACTCCTAGTACAACATCAACACCTCCCATTGGAATGGAAAGCATTGGGCTAGTCAATACATATTCTCCCATGGATAGCTTGATATTATGGCACTTTCCAGAGCAATTTATTGTTCCTCCTTTTGGAACCATCACTTGACACTCTGGTTCTCGATATAGGAAGCAATTCAATTCTTTTGCTACCTTACAATGAATAAAATTGTGGGTACTTCCTAAATCAATCAACAATATTACCTTTTTCTTCTTGATTTATCCTATATTGATGGTTTGAGGAGTGGTAATTCCCGCCAATGCATTACAAGATATGGTCGGATTCATTTCTTATTTATCTAGGCTTTGTTCCTAGAGTATATCCTCTTCTTTTGACCTTTTTTTCTCCTTTTCTTCTTCCTCTTCACAATCTATGTAGAATAATTTCTTCTTAGCACACTTATGACCTTTAGTGTATTTGATATCACAATTGTAACAAAGCCCTTTTGCTCTTTTTTCTTCCAATATTTGTGGTGTCAACCTTATAGCTTGTGGAAGACTAGGGGAAACAACACTTCCATCTTTATAGTTGTGAGTGGTATGCTTCCTGGTTGCCATAATTTTGCTTTCCATTTTTCTTGCTAACCTGAATTCCTTCTCTAATGAATCAGGTTCCCAAATGCAAACATCGTGTTGGATATTATCCTTCAAAGTCCCTATGAACACATCAATCCTATGCTCCTCTGGAATATTTTTTACCCTTATGTTCAATTTTTGGAAGTCTTCAATGTGCTCCATTATTGAACCCTTTTGTTTGAGACTTATCAATTGGCTAAAAAAAGTGTTGCTTTTTGTATCCTCATAATGTGTTGTCAATTCTTCCGTAAAAAAATTGCCCAAGTGATAATTTGTTTACGAGAGCAAAGCCATCAATACCATACAAACTGATTTGGTTCCAAATACAAATTTGTAATATGTACCTTTTGTGTGTTTTGCACATTATTGAGATCGAAAAATTGCTCCATTTGTAATATCCATGTTGTGGGATCCTTGCCATCAAAATTCCTCATATCGATTTTTGGAGTATGGTGGGTCTTTGATCCAAAATTAGTGTCTATGAAATCTTGATTAACCTTTCTTTTGTTCACATCATGAGTTTCCTTTACTACCCTTTCACCATTTGTAAGTATTTCTTGTAGAAAATTTTTCAAATATGTCTTCAAATCTGCCATGTCTATCTTCAAATCTACCATGTCCCTTTTCAAATCTGTCTTCAAATCTATCTTCAAATCATCCATCTTAGCTTCCACAACCTTTATCTTAGATTCCACGCCATTTATCTTAGCTTCTATTAGCTTTTGTGAGAGTGACATTTGTTGCACTTGGTCTTCTAATTTTGATATATCATGTAGCGTTTCTTCCTCTTCTTCATGAGTCATGTTAGAGATTTTTGGTTGCTTACTAGGTGTTTGCTTTTTCTTTCCTTGGGGCATCAGTTATCGATAATAATGCTCTACTATGCCCTTTGAATTCCTTCAAAATAATTTTTCAAACCAAGCTTAAGCAAAAATTTAAAAAAATATACACACCTTTTTTCACTTTATAGGAGCTCGATATTTCCTCTGAAGTATCTTTGTAATTTCGGATCACCCAGTTTTGAAATTGCGACTTGCAGTAGCCCTCTTTTTCCTCTCTCCAATGCCACCAGTCTGATCCAAATTGGATTCTCCAAGGAAGAGTTATGCCAAATCTCGCATAGTGACCTGATTATAGACTAGTTCAGTAGAGCGAACTTGTACGACATGCCACATGTCCCTGTTTCGGCCTTTGGCTCTGAAAAATATATACAAGAAACTACAGTCCCGTCCAATTTCTTTACCTTCTTATGAAACTTCAATCCAATGCTCAGAGAGAAAGTTATGACAATTTTCCCCGGGTCACCTGTTTGGAATGTAACTCAAGAGTCTGCAAAAAGACCAACATCCTCAGATCATATCTTGACAAATATAGCGCGAAAAAGCTCTAAAATTCAAACCCAAGGTTTAGTGTGATTTCATCTCAAATGGGTTTTTTCTTCGCTTCTGAAACATCACAGAAGAAAGTTATAGTGAAAATGCCACGATGACCTATTTGCAGCAATGAAACCCTAAAATCCAAAGCTCTGATACCAAATGTTATGAAACCAGCTCACAAAAAGATAGAAAAGATAGATGAACGCCTTAGAATTCAGCATCTTCGAGGGGGAAACCTCCTTTGCATTTCACAAATGAATGATTCTTTAATGATTCAAATGACAAAACCTCCTTTCTATATATAGGAGTCTAAGGAATCACAATATAACCCAGCCGACCTAATGATAATAATATAAAGGCACAAAAATAACAATAGAGGGATTCTATGGGGCACAATAATAACAATATGGGGATAATAGGGGCACAACAATATTAATAAGGGATATAACTACCGTAGTAATGGAGTAATCACTAGTATTATAGGGACCTAAAATTCTAGCTGTTGATCATTATGATTTTAAGGCACCATCACTTTTTCTATGATCTCGTCAAGCACTGTGTATTCTCTATTTTATTTTTCCTGTTTCTTTTCCTACAACTGATCCTTATACAAAACCTTTTCATTGAATATGACATCTCTTCTCCTAATGATTTTATATTTTTCATAATCATAAAAGCAATAACCAAAGTCATTAACACCATATCCAATAAAGGTACATTTCTTTGATTTTGCCTCAAGCCTTGTGCTATTTTCTTTATTAATGTGGACAAAGGCTTCACAACCAAAAGTCTTTAAAAATGAGTAGTTTACTTTTTTACCTGTCCATGCCTCCTCGGAATACCACCATACAAGGAACTTGAAGGCCCTTTGTTTGTTAGATAATCAACAGTATCTACAACATCTACCCAAAATTGTAAAGGCAATCCTGCATGTAATCTCATGCATCTTGCATGCTCCATGATTGTCTTGTTCATCCTTTCTGACACACCATTATCTTGTGGTGTTCTTGGAACTGTATTCTCTCTATGAAATCCATTCTCTGAATAATACCTATCAAACTCTTTGTTGCAATATTCACCTCCATTATCTGATCTGAGACACTTCAACCTTTTCCCTGTCTCGTTTTCAAACAAAGATTTCCATTTCTTAAAAGTACTAAATACATCAGATTTATTTCGAATACAATAAATCCAGTTTTTTCTAGTTGCATCATCAATACAAGTAACATAATAATGAGAGCCACCAAGAGATGATACCAGAGCAGGTCTCCATACATCTGTATGCACAAGTTCTAATTTTTCGCTCTTCTTTTCTTTCCCAACTCTAAGGAATCTAACTCTCTTCTGTTTTCCATAAACACAATTATCACAGAATTTTAAATCAACATGCTTCAAACTTGGCAACAAATTTCTTGAGTGAAGAATCCACATCCCCTTCTCACTGATGTTCCCAAGCCTATGATGCCACAATGTTGTACCTTCTCCTGTATAGGTTAAAGCATTAACAGAATTAGAAATACCATTGCATAAATACAATGTACCAACCTTTCCTCCTTTCGCTATTACTAGGGATCCTTTAGTGACCTTCCAGGTTTTATCTGTGAAAGTAGTTATGCAACCTTCACCTCCCAACTGCCCTGTTGAAATTAGATTTTTCTTTAGATCTGAAACATGCCTTACCTCCTTCAATAGCCACTGATTTCCATTTTGTTTTTTTATGAAAATTGTACCTATTCCAATGATTTTATAGGGTTTATCATCACCCAATTTAACCTGTCCAAAATTTCCTTGAAAATAATCATGAAAATTTTTCTTTTTAGGTGTGGCATGGAATCAGGCCCCTGAATCTACCACCCAGGCATCAATAATATTTTCTAATGAAAGAATCAAAGCATCTTGCAACACATCACATGTTACATTCACTTCATGATTAGTTTCTTGTTGCGTGTCTCCTCGTTTTCCCTTCTGAGACATGCAATCGTTCTTCAGTTATCCTTTCTTCCCACATTTCTAGCACACTATCCCCAATCTGGACTTGGATATGCCTTTTCTTGACTTACTACAATATCCAAGGCTCTTTCCTCTTTCTAGTTTTCTTCCCCTAGTCTTTGCAATCAAAGCATTACCTGATGTCTCATCGGAGTTTTTCTGTCAAATTTCCTCACTAAGGATTGCACCGACAACATCATCAAACTTTAAAGTACTAGATCTAGAGATAGAGTTACTAATGGACATAACTAAACGATTCCAACTTTATGGCAATGAGCAAAAAAATAACATAGCCCTAACTTCATCATCAAAATTTACCCCTACAGAACTTAACTAACTTGTAACTATATATTAATCTAAATGGTTTCCAACAGATCCACCTTCTGACATTTTCATATTAAATAAATGCTTCATAAGAAATACCTTATTTGAGGTCGAGGGTTTTTCATATAGTTTGGCCAATGTCAACATTAAACCCTCTTTTGTCGTTTCCTTTGAAATATTAAATGCTACTGACGACGCTAGGCACAACCGTATTGTTCCAAGTGCCCTTCTATCGAGAATATTCCATTCTGTGTTTGTCATACTCGTCGACTTCTTTACCTTTCCACTCAATGGTAGGTACAGATCTCTTTGATACAAATAATCTTCCATCTACATCTTCCACAGCTGGTAGTTTTGGTTGTTGAATTTTTCGACCCTAAACCTACCATCTTCCGTCGTTTCTCCCACTCGATCGAGGAACCCTTCTCTCATGCAAGTTTATCAGCCAAATAGACCTTCATTTGATACCAGTTGTTAGTAAATTATATATTACAGAGCAATGGAACACATAAAATATTGTAGAAATATAAACATAGAAAACGCATAAAACAAGAGAGACACAGATATATGTGGTTCACCCAGTTTGGGCTACGTCCACGCAGAAATAACTAGTCCTTATTTTATTATATTATCCAGCAAACTCAAGATATACAACCTACAACAGATCTGCTATAACTCCATCTTCACTCTGAATCTCCTCTCAGTTCCCCACTCAGAATACATATATACATAGATGCAATACAATTCCCTCATATATAGTAAGGGGTTACCTTCTAGGGAAAAAAACCTTAAATTAAACATAACTTTTACTGTCAGATCTCCACCTAATGAACGACCCAGATTGACTATGAAATTACAACATTTTAAAAGGCAATTTTACATATATTCTTAGCTTCAGGGGCGCTCCCCTCGAAACCCCCCGCCAGGGGGGGGCTCCCAAAAGGTCGTAGCCGCCCCCCTCTGGACCCCCCCTACACCAAATATTTCGAACTGGGGTCCAATGCGATGATACCTTTGAATACAGAAGATAATCAGGCTCCACACCCAACATCTAAAAGGAGAGATTGTTGTTGACAAAATATATCAACTTTCTAATCCAATCAAGAAACCAATCTTACCTATTTTCTAAAGTAAGCATTATTCAAAATTTGTTAACATTTTCAATCTTTACAAAAAAAAGTTGGTTAAAATTTTGAATTGAGTAAAATATTGCATAATATTAAATTAACTTTAAAATTATTTATAAATGCCCAATTTCAATCGAAATAGTCCAATAATTTTAAGATGCCACTCTCATACTCCCTTATTATAATCAACTTCTCTTAAGTATCTTTATTATCATCTTTGTTTTGTAATTTCTTTTTAATATTTTTCAATCAAAATATAGAAGGAAAACTTGATTAATGTTATTAATTTTGTGTTCTATATATATATATATACATATATATACATATACATATATATATACATATATATACATATATATATACATATATATATATATATATATATATATATACATATATATATATATATATATATATATATATATATATATATATATATATATATATATATATATGATACATTGTTATCCCTAAGGGTTTGTTTATTTGGTCGAGCTCTAAGTGCTTTTTTGATTGGGAGGTCATTGGGTCAATTCTTGTTAATGCCCTTGAGGTTAGGTTTTAATATTTTGGACGACTGGGCGTGAACCATTTGGGTTGATATGCCTAGATTTTCCATGGAAAAAATAAAAAATGATACAAAATATTGAAAGGTTCACAGGTTATACAAAATATTAAAAGGTGATGAATAATGTTGCTTGAAATTAAAATTACTTTATAAAATTTTTAAAAATTAGGGTACTAATTTTTTAGAAGTTTCATTCTATCCTCACAAAGCATTACGGGATGTGTTCTAATATCATCATAGTTTCACTGAATTAAAAGTTCACAAAGGTAGGGAGCACTGCATATATTTTGAAATATTTGAGTACATGATGGGGAATCGAAACGAAACTTATTTTAGCCTTCAACCATTTTAGTGTCACTAAGGCAACCAAATCTTTCATCCCAAGGAGTTTTAGGAACTGACGAACACCTAGTTTTCCTATGGAGCTCATGATAACTTTTTCTTCTCTTAGTCATGCTTATTTTCTTCTTTATGCTAGTAAATATAGAGAGACACTTTTAATTTTTGAGATTGGGGGTTCATGACCTCTTTATAATATCTTAATTTCTTTTTCCTCCTCCTTGTCACATCCCAATTTATCTTTAAGTTTTTAGGTAATATTATTTTTAATATTATCCTTATGATACAAAATGATCTCTTCCTTTATCTCCCAATGGTCTAGCCAAGATTGGGCATCCTTATGCCATATTTGATTGAGTCCATTGAGAAACTTTAGAAATCCTCTTGTATTTCATGTTATTTAACATATTGTTATACTTTAGATACCTAGTCATACCCATACTCTCAAATTAGAGAAATTTTTACTTTAATTAGGAGGATATGATAGGGTGGATTTTCCTTAATTTTTAGATTTATTAATTGTTTTTGGATATCATTTGTCTTTCTCTACAAATATTTTGAGATATTGCATACCAAATTCTCACATCCATATCATATAACATAACAAGAGTAATGAGAATATCAAAGAGGAGTTTTCTTTAATCCCATATCCAAATACCTCCCAATTTACAATTATTTTCAAATCCCTAATATTATTTTCGCCCTCCATCAATCCTTTTCTTAATGATATAATTATAGTTGAGCTTGTTATATATATATATATATATATATATATATATATATATATATATATATATATATATATATATATATATATATCAATTCAATTATATTTGTGGGAAGGAACATCCTCGATGTTCTTGCCACCATACAAAAAAGTATCATATGTGATAGCTTTGCATTTAATTATCATCAATTTTGTTTTGTCAATATTAATAATCAATACTGAGGAATCTCAATAGGGATGATAGATGGAAAATTAGCAGCAGTTGGATCTGTGCCCTTTCTTCCTAGCCACCCTTTCCCCCTCCAGTCCCTTCCCCTTGTGTTGTTCTTTTCTATGAGGTCTTCATTGTTTTTTCCCCTTGTCTTCTCAATCATTTGTTTCATTTTTTCCTTCTCGTCTCTTTGATTTTTTTTGCAATTTTTAGTATGTTATTTTAATTTTACTAGTTTTCTTTCACTCCTTCTAGATTAAAAATAAGAAAAAAATGTTTGAATAGGTAATAAAAATCCTTATAATTAACATAATTGTATAAACATATGAAATAAGAATTTTATGTTCCTAAACATTGATGAAGTAATTTCAAGGATGTGAAATATTTATCTTACCAACCTTTTAGATATAATTAAATAATATTAATATTGAATTAACTAACCAATTAGAAAAAGCTATATTCTTTGTCATTAGTTCTTCATTGATTTTAATTTCCATGTTGTTTTAATTAGGACAAATTTTCTACATATTCAATAATGTTAGTTTCCTTATAGTTAGTATGGGGTCAATTTTTTTTTTTCTAAAGGAAAAATCATAAACTTTTATTATATAGAAAAATTACATATAGTAGATGCCCAAGGAATATGCATAAATATTGACCCATGGCCAGTTTTAGATAAATATCAGTAGATAAGTTATGGCGGTTGCCATTTCCTGTAGGTAGCAATTCAAAAATTGTACAAGAATTACCTTATAGAGGTGTTCAGTATGATGATCCATATATATGTACATAAATATTTTCAAAATGATAGCTATTCAAAAATAAAAGAAATGTAAAATCAGAATTTAGGGCATGTCCACCCTATGATATGCATGATCTATATATGGTCGATGATAGTATTGGTACTGTTCAGCACCATCCTGTTCCTGGATTATCCACAGGTCTCGGGGTAGTACCGTGGCCTCCTTGGAAATCCTGTCAGCACTTTCATTATATTTCCTATAAATATGTTGACATGTAATAGAGTTAAAATTTGTTTTGAAGGTGACAACTTCATCCAAGATATTTCTAAGTGAATAAGCATCATAGTGATTTGTATTGTTGAACCAAATTATACTGACTTTAGAATCCCCAAAAATCTAAATGGTTGTGCAGTCATGAGGTAATGAAAAATGCAGTAGGTGCCTGAGGGTGATAAGTTCGGCGAAGTTGTTTGTACCCTCCCCCAAACCAAGGTAGACTTTGTACGAGTGTTGTTCTGATATATGCAGGATGAAACTGCCACCATAGCCATGGTCTTGGGTTGCACAATCGAAGAAATACCATGGGTAGGATTTGTCAATCGGTCCCGAGGAGAGGGTACACTGAGTGGGGGGGTGGACGACTTCTGGGATTTCATGGTAAGCTACCACTGCCTTTGTAACAATGAGAGGCCAGTGAGCCACATCATCTTTGAAAATAATATTATTTTGGGTAAGCCAAATTGTCCAGCACGGGAGGAGAGGTAAGCATAGTTTTTTGTGCCATGGTGCATAGAAAACCAAGATTTCCAAGCATGTGGGATAGAGGGTCCCTGCCACCTTTCCTGGATGGATAGAGACTGTGCAGTCAATTTCTAGAGCTAGTCAACTGTAGGACAATGACGAAATAAATGCTCATTTGTTTCGAAGTCCTTTTTACACATAACACACCAATGCGACCCATATATAGATCTATGGATGAGGAAATATCCCGTGGGTGTTTCATTTCTAAGCACACTCTACATAAAAAAACGAGCCCAGGGTGGAGCTTTCATTTTCCATAGATGGCACCACCATTCATGTACTATCTCAGGCTTGCGATCCAAGAGGAGAGAGAGGTAACCAATTTTCGGTGTGTATTTGACATGTTTAGATGGAGTCTAAACAAGTTTGTATGGTCCTTCTTTTATACGAACATGTGCCTTAGCTAGAGCAGATAAATATCCTTCCCAAGTTTGATACCACTGTACAGGGATTTCAAAATTGTAGCTGACAACCATGCTTGCTGGAATAGAGTGTTGTGTTCCCTATGTGCTAACTGTACAACCACCTTGTTGTCCTTATGATGTAGATTGTGTATTAGGTTATGAGGGAGATGATATCTGTTGCATCCCCCGATCCATGGGTCCATACCGATGCGCACTTGATTGCCATCAATTATTCTCCAAGCCAAGCCAACTATGATAAAAGGAATAGTTTGCAGAATTTCTTTCTATGCAATAGAAATCGCCGTGCGTGACCAAACTGGCAATTAGACCCAATCCATGAGTTGTTGTGGCCAAACATATTTGTGGTATGTAACAGTGGTCCAGAGATTTTTTGTTGTGAGGAGAGTCCAGCCCATATTTGCTACTAAAGCTTGAGGAAAGATAGCTAGATCCTTTAATCCCCAACCACCCCATTTTTTAGGTAAGGCAAATCTTTTCCAACTGACCCAAGGAAAAAAATTTCCTTCTTTTTGTCCATTCCAGAGGTATTTGCAGCATATCCTCTGGATCCGGGTAAAAATTACCTGAGGGATTTAGGACAACGACATCCTATACACAGATGTGGCTTCTAGAACAGATTTGATGAGGACGAGGTGCCCAACTCTGGAAAGGAATCTATCGTTCCAATTTTTCAGTCTCTTCTCTATTTTGATCACCAACCAAATCCAATCCGCAATCCAATAGCTATGTGGTTTGATCCAAAACCCCAAATATTTTAGGCCATTTGCTAGAGTGTGCAGATGATAAGGGAAGAAAATATGGGCAGCTCTATCTTCCTGTGGGGAGGTGTGTGACAGAGTGATAGTGGACTTGACTTGATTTGCAACCATACCGGTGGCATGTGCAAAGAGTGTTAAAATTTCATGGAAAGTGGTGGAGTCCTGGATGCTACCATCAAGAAAGATAAGGACATCGTCGACAAAAAGGAGGTGAGTGAGATAGCAGAGATCGCTCATTTTCAGTCCTTTGAGTCTACCATCTCTTTTTGCAGTTGTAATGAGCCCGCTGAGTCCCTCCATCACAATCAA
Organism: Pinus tabuliformis; assembly: GCA_031772625.1. NCBI lineage: Eukaryota > Viridiplantae > Streptophyta > Pinopsida > Pinales > Pinaceae > Pinus > Pinus tabuliformis. The sequence goes on from CM062818.1 coordinate 517,390,121, forward strand.
GAATAGTAGGGGAGAGAGAGGGAATCCTTGGTGAAGTCCCCGTTCCGCATGAAAGAAATGTGAGGTTGATCCATTTATGAGAACACTGAAGGATGTCGAGGTGATGCAACACATGATCCAATCCATGAATGTAGATGGGAACCCCAAGTGTATAAGAATCATCTTTATATAGAGCCAACTCACTCAGTCAAAAGCCTTTGCAAGATCGATATTTAGGATAATACCTTTCAAATTTTTGACTTTGATGGAGTGTAAAGCCTACTATACCATTCCAATGGCCTCGTGGATCTAACAGTCTTTTAGGAAAGAAAATTGCTCGGGGGAAATATGGTGGGAGAGAATGGGGCATAACATATTTGTGATGATATTGGAAGTGATTTTATACAGATAATTGCACAGTGAGATTGAGTGGAAGTCATTGAATGATGAAGGGGAGTCAGATTTAGGGATCAGGGCAACAAAAGTGGAGTTTATGGCCTCATACATTTTGCTAGTGATCCTGCATTCTTCGACTACATTGAGGAGATCTTGTCCTATAAGCTCGTAAAAAGCCAGATAGAATTCAAAAGACCAACTGTCAGTCCAAGGATTTTATCGTTTTTAAACCATTTCAGTGTCTCTTCAAGTTCTGCAGAGGAGACAGGGGCAGTTAATTCTTCTGCTATGTCCAAATCGACAAAACTGGGGAAGTGACATGCCAAAGGAATGATTTCTGCTAGATTTGTAGCCGATGGTGCTTTCTATAGTTATTGAAAGTGAGAGTTTTATAGGTGTGAAAGATGGATGAAAGTATTAGCAGTACCTCCATCATGCGTGGGCATGTTTCAGATAGGGTTTGAGACTTTTTGCCTCTTTTCATAATTTTGAAAGAACTTTGTATTCTCGTCTTGGGCTCTTAGCTAGGTCGCTCTGCTTTTGAGGTGCCATGACTCCTCCCTTTCTTTTAGGATTTTGGATTGTTCATTTTCCAGTTCAATCAAGTGGGTCTTTGCATCTGCAAATATGAAGCCCCTATTCCGATCGTCTAGTAGAACAACCAATGATGACTTGACTATGGCGAGTATGTTGTCATCTTTTAGGGCTTTATCCTTTGCCCATTGTATAGATAGTCTCTTGAGTTGGGTGAGGTTGTAGTAGAAATCTTCAGCTAGGGTATGACCCCTTCTGGGAGGGTTTGCCCGCTAAAATAGTGATTAATTTTGAAGAGGTCGAGTCCTGTAGCCAAGTCGAGTTGAATTTGAATGGTGCTTCACGATTTTTTGGAGGGCTTGTGATTTCCAAGAAGAGAGGGGAGTGATCTAAGATACCTCTAGAGCCGGCCCATTGTCTATAAAGGGATAATTTCTGTAGCAGTGGGGTCTTGATTAGAAATCTGTCCAGTCTTCTGGATAAAGCTGCGTCCCCAACTCGTATGTTTCTCCAAGTGGGCAATGGTTAAATCATGGGGATATCAGTCAATTAGGCGAGTTCCAAAAGTGCTTCCATGGTATAAGAGAGTGGGTCAACCTATCCAGATGAGCCCCAAGACTCCACATTGAGGCGACATATCACCGATTACATGGTAGAAATTTCAGATTTTTGGGTCGCAATATTTTAGGAGATATGAGTAGAGGGAGTCGAGCCTTTTGAATATTCCTAAAATTAGGGTTCAAACAAGTCACGCTGTCATTTTTGTTATAACTACTCTTTTGGGCACTCTCAGGATTCGAATTTTTTTCCACAATTAGGGGAAATCTGACTGATATTGTGATAAAAATTTCAGACATTTATTCGCTATATTTTAGGAGATATGACCAGTGGAAGTCTAGCTTTCTTCATACTCCTAGAATTGTGCACCAAATAGGATTGTGTGGGTATTTTGTTATAACTTTTCATTTATGAAATATCAGAAGTTGAAAATTGAACCATAGTGAGGGAAAATACCATTGATCATATGATTCAGTTCCCATAACTTGTACTACTATAGTTTAGGATATATGCATTAAATCATTCTCTATATTAGTTTGCATGCAAAGTGTTTGATGAAGTGCCTAAATTGTTCAATGATTAATTGCATATAAACTGTTTGATAAAATGCCCGAATGGGTATGTTGTTTGTGGTTAGGGATAGAATTGATGTGTGATAGTATTTTGTAGTTGATATATTCTTACTTGTATGCAAATAGTTTTCTATATTAGTTTGCAAGTAAAGTGTTTGAATAAATGCTTACATGCAAATGTAATAGTGAAGTAGTTGTTTGTGGAAAATGTAAAAGTATGGTAATTGTTTGAAGAAAATATTATTTTTTCTTGGATGTAGCTACTCTATGCCTATTTGCATGCAAAGAATCCGAAGAGTTGCATGTAGGGAATTTGAAAGGATGCATGCAAGGAATTTGAAAAGTTGCATGTAAGGAAATGAAAAAGTGTCATGTTTTTAGTTATTATGTTACAAGTGGAATAAGTGAAATTTTTTTGACTTAGACTCATACAAATGCATAAGAAATAAAAATCAATTTATTTTCAAATATGATTAAATTTAGTAGAGATTTGGAGATCCTATTTCCATAATTGCACACTGGAGATCGGACCATTATAGTAGCTTCCTCCTTCTACTTTAGTGTGGACCATGGTTGGTAAGGGGGTATGCTTATAGGTTGTTAGCATTAGTGAATATTGATTTCAAATTAATAGACACGATGTCTTGATTTTTGGAACATGTGACTGACTATGTATGAAATATATGTCGCTTACATGTTGATTTCATGATACCTACTTACATCCTTGTATGTCAGGTTACATTTTTGAATATTTTGATTACATGTATCAATCTTGTAGATTGATTACAAAAAATGATCGCTTATGTTTGACTACATGTGTTTATGTGTAACTGTGGCTTATTTGGCATTGCTTATGCATACTGTGGGTTGCATGTGGAAATGTGTACAATGGAGTAATGGTTGTTGTTATGCATGTATGGTCTTGGTTATGATTATGCGTGTATAATAAGTCAAACATACCTTGTGAAGTCATTGTATGTAATTTAGGTCATCATGGTGAAATTGGTTGTTATGATGCTAATGAGTCGGTTGAGATAAAGCAAGAGATGTAGATCATCAAAGTGAAGTTGTAGCATTGGACCTCGAGGCAATGGCAGATGATAGTATCGATATTGCATTTGAGCATGTAGGTATGTATGTTAAGGGTTTTTATATGCATTAGGTTTATGTACATGTCTTTTGATGTTATGGTTACATTCATGATAGTTGTTGGTTGATTAGTATAGTTATATGCACATGTGTCAGATAGTCAAGAATGATAGTAACATGTAGCTGTATGCATTGCTATTGTTGTTTTATATTAGATAGCCGATGATTATGATATATGTTGTTGATGAGTGTGTTATAGGTTAACTTGTTGATTTTTATATGTCAGTTCACTTGACGGTTCGGTTTTATGTTGTTGATGAGCATGATATAGAGATTATTGTTGTTATATGCTTTTAACTTGATGATTAGAGCTATTTCATTGAGATCTTGATGCTGTAATTTGGATTGGTCATATGCGTGATGGTTATGTTCATTTCCTTGAAGATCTTGATGTTATATGTATTGTGCTAAGCTGGTTTGACCTATGCAGATGGTTATGGTTGCGGTATTCAGGTATGAACCAGCATATTTGTGAGATGATGTCATACTAATCTAGATTGACTTTGCATATGTGTATGAGTTTACAATGTGAACATGTTTGTTATCATTATGGATATCATGATTTATATTGACGTGTTATAAAGTTATTTCTCGCTAACTAGATTGATTATGAAAACAAGATAGCCTCCCCTAAGGTACACTAAGGTATGAGTTTGGTTTTGTATTATACTTGGTGTTTCATAGTTGATTACGTCGTCTATTTGGTATTTGAGTATTTTGTGCCTATTATGTCATCTGATTGATTTATATAACATGGTATGCTTGCAAGTGGTTAAATGATTGATGAATTTCTTAATATGAGTATGTGTTCACATGATTTGTTTTAAGTGTTATATGCCTAGGTGGAATAATATGGGGTACAAAGGGAGGCACCCAAGGGAATGATGTAATAATGGGATGGGCCATAGTAATAAATAAGGTGGTTAACCCGTATCATGTAGGGGACCACAAGTAGTTAGTAATAATGTAATGGGCCCATGGTATTAGATAGATGGTATTGAGGGAACCGTGGTAATGACTCATGGTATTGTATGTATGAGGCCTATATATAGCCTAGAGACTCCACATTGAGAGGTGTCAAGGATTATTGTATGAACATGCATATGTCTTGTGGAGCGTTCTCCTTCCTTATGGAGTGAATGTATGGTGTTGCCCTACCTTAAGGGTTTGATAATAAAGAATAATTTCTATCTATTTCAATCTTGTTATTTTTGGTGATTATTTGCAGTTATTGGGTATACTAGTATCATTTCTTATATTTTCATATCAGATTTATAACAAGTGGTATCAGAGCACTTTCTTGGGCAAAAGTGGAAATATATATATATATATATATATATATATATATTGCAAGAATTTTTTGGGTCGGCGAGTTTGCAGATCAGATTTATATTTTTTGGTGCAAAATATGAAAAAATATAATTGCATATTTGGATTCTTTGTGAAAAAATACCTGATTTCAAAAAAAAAATCGGCCGAATCGGAGTCCGAATGAAGGAGATATCACTGATCTAAAAATCAATGGTGTTGCAAACAATTTTTCGGGACAACGAGTTTGCAGCGTAGATATGGACGCCTTGGTGTAAGATCTGCAGAATCTAATTGTAGATCTATATTTTTTGTGAAAGAGTATCCGATTTCAAAAAAAAATCATTCGAATTGGAGTCCGAATGATGGAGATATATCTGATTTAAAATCAGCTATTTTTGAGCAATTTTTTATGACAGTAAGACAGTTGCAACGTGGATCGGCAATTCTAGTGCCTAGATCGGGATTTCTACCACATGGGAAGATGTAGAATGGTTGTTCCATTTCTGAAAACAAGTCATAATAGGGATTTTGATCAATATTGATGGAATTGTGGCCATTTCAAATTTTCGCCAAGTAAGTGAATTTTTTCAAAACCCTCTTCATGGCAATTCTATGTTTAACAGGAAAAGATAATGGTCCTACTATTCAAGAATACATAAAACAAACTAAGTCATTATGGGCAAAAAATTGGAAGGATTCAGTGTGGCTTAATTTCAAAGATGAGGCTTACAGATGGTATTTCTCACTTGGCAACAAGCAGTTGACAAAACTTTTAGATGCAGAATTTGAAAGGGTCCTTTTAGACAAATGGTCTCGTGCTAGAACAAAGGAGAATGGGACATGTAAGGGGTTATTTTCTACTGGTATATCCTTATTGCAGGTTCATGAATTGATTCAGAAGGAGAAAAACATTGTGTCTATAAATCCGAGTTGCAAGCAAAATCTCATAAATGTCAACTTGGCAAAAAAATTACAAGTTCCAGCAAAACACATTGAACACACACAAGTGGACGATGAGGATGTTCAAGTGTATAAGGATTTGAAGATTTCTATGGATAAGTATGTGTTGCATGGTGATTTTTATACTTCAGAGATGGATAATATGGATGTTGTTTTGGGATATCCTTGGATAGAATCCGTGGGTACTATCAATATTAATGTGCAGATGAAATTCCTGAAGATCTAGTATAAAAAGAAGAAAATTACATTACAGGATATTTCCATCAATAAATAGGTAGAGTCCACAACGGATGAAGTAGAAGATGTTCCAGGGATTAACATATCAGATGATGAGCCATTGATGATTGACAATCAAACACAAACAAAGGCTGAAGTAGAAAAGGATACAGGTGCTGATACATCAGATGAGGGCTCAGTGGTTAAAGTGATATTGGAAGATAAGACACCACAGCAGGCACCACAACATAACAGTCAGGCTCCACTAAGGGGTGAATTAAAGAAAAATACACCGTGGGTTAAAACTTCAACATATCATCACCCACATCACCCCGCAAAATAACAACCAACAAGATGGCAACCAATTAGCCACAAGGACAACAACCCCCGCATGACCGATAGACAGGAGCAAGGATCCACCTACTACACATCAACATAAAAGAGCTACCACGGTCAACTTCCATCTCAAGCGAGTGAGGCACCAGCAAGATTGAGGGTTCACCTTTCTCTTGGATGGCTAGATGCACGTGCATGGTACCCGTGAACTACTCTTTTGAGTAGATCTTATTATTTGTGTTCTTCCTATGTTTTGGGGATGAAACATGCTAAGGGGGTGGAATGTTATATACCTAGGGGGGATAATATGGGGTACAAAGGGAGGTACCCAAGGGAATAATGTAATAATGGGATGGGCCATAGTAATAAATAAGGTGGTTAACCCGTATCATGTAAGGGACCACAAGTAGTTAGTAATAATGTAATGGTTCCATGGTATTAGATAGATGGTATTGAGGGAACCATGGTAATGACCCATGGTATTGTATGTATGAGGCCTATATAGAGGCTAGATACTCCACATTGAGAGGTTTCAAGGATTATTGTATGAACAGGCATATGGCTTGTGGTGTTCTCCTTCCTTAAGGAGTAAATGAATGGTGTTGCCCTACCTTAAGGGTTTGATGATAAAGAAGAATTTCCGTCTATTTCAATCTTGTTATTTTTGGTGATTATTTGTAGTTATTGGGTATACTGGTATCATTTCTTATATTTTCATATCAGATTTATAATAAGTGGTATCAGAGTTATAACATTAAGATTATTGTACTAACATGTATGTGTTGAGACAATTGGTATGTACTTGAGTATAGTAGGTGATAGTTGTAGTATTATAACTTATGACTATGAATTGACTATGAATTATGACATGATTGTTAGTCTTGGTAATGGTTGATTTCAAATTTATATATATGATTGTCTTGAAATTTGGAACATGTGGTTGACATGTGTGAGCATGATGCAGGGAGTTGAATGGCAAGAAAGGTTGCCATGAAATCTTGAAGAAGGCTCGGGTTAAGCTTTCCGTAGGAACCATGGGGATTGAATCATGGTGTTTGTTTTCAGTCTTGTGCTTTTGGTCTTTTATGAATTGTTGAGCTTGATTTTTGTCTTTTTTTATGTCTAGCATATGGCCATACCACTTTGTTTGTGGAGTCATGTTGTTATTGGTTTTTATGGTCTTCTTCTTGTTTGTTTCTTGTCTTGCCTTTTTTATGTTTCAAGTCTTGGGAATTGGTTGGGAAAAAAGTTGATGGAAATTAGGAGTGATATGTGGTACCCAACTAATGATATATGACCCGGATGAAGCTTTGTGCATGAGTAAGGGCAACGGAGGGTAAGGCTATGACAGTTGGTTGGACTAGTTGGGTACATTGTGGTAAATGGACAGAAGTAGTGCAGACATGAGAAAGGTAACTAGAAAAGGTAAAGTAATTGGATCAGAGGTGTCATATGCTTTGGCTATGTTGGGAACTATTTCTCTTAATGCTTGTGCATAAATAAGGAAGTTATCTTAACCTAGACCTTATGTTATCTGGTAATTATTTTATGATCATGATTATGTTGAATTGTATATATATGTATACATGTATGTATGTATGTCATTGTATGACATGATCATGATTGTTTTATGCTAAAGTTTATATATATGTATGTATGCATCCATGTGTCTATGTTACCATCTAACAGGGTTGTTAGGGATCATTCTTGTGGAGGAATGATTGCTTATGCATGAGGAAAACATGAAGAGGTTCCTAGTCCACGAGGAATCAATTGGAAAGAGTAGTCACGAAAAATATATGAGGCCAACATCATGTGGATATGAATTGATATTGTATACTTGTATTATGCTATGTTTATATTATGACAGGTAACGATGAAGGATAAACCAATGGAGTGAAAACAATGTGGTTTGCGGCATGCTATGATAAGCATGGATGAGATACTAGAAGAAAGGTTTCTTGGTAAGGACAATATGGTTTTGGATGTGTGGTACTACTGTTATGCATATGTTGTATATGTTGTACATGTTGCATCTATGATGTGTGAACTTGTGGTGTTGTGTATACATAGCATGTGTACATGTTATTTATGCAATGTTATGTACATGATGGTACAAATAAGGTTGTGTGAATATTGCATATGGGGTGTTGTATACATATTGTACTGTCTTCATTACGTATATGCGACGTGTGTGCATATGGTGCTATGTACATGTTGGATATGTGGTATTGTGTACATATTGTACTGTGTGCATGATGAATATGCAGTGTTTTGTGCATATGGTGCTATGCACATGTTGGATATGCAGTGTTGTGTGCAGATGATGCTATGTACGTGTTGGATATGCAGTGTTATGTACAAGTGGTGTTGCATGCATGTGGTACATTGGTACTATGTTGTGCATGACTGTACAAGTGGTGCCGTGTGCGTATGGTGTTGTGTACACATTGTAAAAGTGGTGTTGTGTGCATGTGGTGCTATGTACATATTGTGCATATGGAATTGTGTACATCTGGTGTCGCGTACATGTCATGCATGTGGTACTGTGTACATGTGGTATTGTGTACGCATTGTATAGTGGTGTAGTGTACATGTGGCATTATGTACACATTGAGTAGGTGGTGCCATGTACATGTGATGTTGTGCACATGTTGTGCAGGTGGTGCGGTGTACCAATCGTACTGTGTACATGTTGTACATATGGTACTAGTGAACGTGTGGTATTGTGTGCATGTCATACATGTTGTGTTGCGGGCATGTGGTATTTTGTATGTGCATCATGTAGTCATGGCATTGCATTGTGTGTATTCGTTGTGTTGTAATTTGTGTAGGTACATGTATTGGGTGGTATTTCACATCGCGTATAGATGGATGCACTGTGTTGTACACTGGCTGTAGGTGTATGCGTTGTACATCAGGTGTAGGTGCATGTATTGTATGGTGTTGTGTGTCAGGTGTGGTTGTATGTGTGTGATGCACACTATGAGTATGTGCACCTAGTAGAGGAGAAGCTATTGGGTGTTTGCTGGGTGTGGCAACCAATCCGGTATCTATACAAAAGAACAAAGGTAGAAGTAAGGATTGAGGAAAGGATAAATATCATCATTTTGTTTCAGTTGTATTATGAATGTGATTTATGACTAGGGTATATTTTGATTATATGGGATTTATGATTTTGGTTTATGATGGTTACATGTAATTTATGATATATGATGGTTGTGTTTGAGCTAACCTAATATGATATGTTTATATATGTTGATTTGGTCAAATATGTTAGTTTGACTTGTTGTGACAGGAAGCGAACATGATTGCAAATGTACCTTATTGGTGAGCTACCAATGAGGAATGATGTGAATTTATTTCAATTTATTTTGAATCTAATGGAAGTTATATTCTTGGTACATGAAGCATGAACATGTCGAGTTGTGTGGTTGAAATCGACTAGAAGAATTAGCAGTGGCAACAAAGGAATTGAAACATACAAAAATATGTTGGTAAAGTATTTCAGGAGCAAAGCCTTTGTGGGACACTAGTACCCAATAGTGTCCATTGATTTCCATGAGCATGATATGACCAGTATGATGTGTTGAGGCAGGTATATGCCTCAGTTTTTGTATCTTTCGATGTAAGGAAGCCTTGCCAAGGGATGGACTTCCCAGGATGGGGGTGCCAGCGGAACTTGAAAGGTGAGTGACTACACGGAAGGGGTGATCGGATTCCCAAGGGACTGTGTAGTACAAAAGGGAAGGTCACGAATGGATACGTTTTGGTCATTAGAATTGTCAGATGGAACCATATGCACATTGGGAGTGGCCATGAAAAAATGAGTTGATAACTGTTCGCTGAGAGGACAAGTGACATGAGATTATAGCGCTAGACATTGGATGCAGATTTGACCTTGCAGTGGATTATGGACTTCTTGGGAAGGAGGTGGATCCTGGTATTACTTTGAGGGTGGAGGTGTGAGCCTCTGGATTCCCTTGTTGTGGATACAGGAATCGTATCATTTTATTTGTTGGTTGAGAAAATGTGCATATGTGAATGTGTGTATATGTGGTTATTGTAAATATCGTAATGAGTTGTGTTATAAAGCTCCATTATGCGGTATGTTGTCATGTTGTCATGATGTTTTGATTTTGAGCAGATCTTTCATTATAAATATTGCAACGAGTTGTGTTATAAAGCTCCATGGGCAGTATGTTTTGTTTTCAGTAGTCATGTAGTTATAGGTGTCATTGAACACCGAGGACAGTGTTCCCCCGAGGGGGAGGATTCTGTAATAGCGCTAGTGAAAATTCCATTTAAAAATATATAAATACCACGAATGATGGGACACGTATTCCAAGTTGAACGGTGGGCAAGACATCCTAGGGGGTGTTCATTTGATTGTCTATAACTAAGGAAATTGGCAAAGGCAATGGCTAAGGCATTAAAGAGGCAAAAAGATATTTTAGCACATTTATTTATGAAAATAATGGAAATTAGGAGAAAGGGAAGATGAAAGGTCACATTTTGCATGTGAGGAGGAAATTGAAGGAAAATAATGGAAAATGAATAAAATAGAGGCCTCATTAATAAAAAGGCTTATGAGGATCAATGCGCAAGACTTGGTCAGTTTAGTTTTGGAGCTCTCTTATTATTCTCTCTCTCTCTCATACTCTTGGACACTTAGAGTTTTCTTGGAGCACTTTGGCATTGGAGCAAGAAAAGAAAAGAAGGAAAGAGGAAGCAAGGGTCAAGTAGGGAAAGGCAGGATCAAGCAGCTACAACAGGCTTCATTGCAGGTATCAACTTGCATGTGTATTTTCCTTGCTAGATTTGGCATGCATGGGATTGCATGTGTCTTTTCCTTGCTAGATTTGGCATGCATGGGATTGCATGTGTCTTTTCCTTGCTAGATTTGGCATGCATGGGATTGCATGTGTCTTTTACTTGCTAGATTTGGCATGCATGGGATTGCATGTGTTTCATTTCTACCATGGCATGTTTTTTTCCAGTTGTGATAGTATTTTCAGCCTACCCTTGCCATTTCTTAAGAGCTTTGATGAGATGGGTTCTCTCATGCATTTTGTGGGGGATGGCCAGATTGGATTTGAAGCTAAGTGGGGTGGATCTCAATTGACAAACACATGGTGGTAGTGGTCCCTAAACCAGACTGAGGATGCATGAAACCACTAGCCTAATAACCTCTGAACTAGACTGTGGGTTGTCGTAAAGCTAGATTGTGTGCCTTGGTGGGCCTAGGAATCCTTGCCTGTGAATGGCGAGATATATGGTAAAGCCAAGCGGTGGATTTTCTCTTCGTTGGGCCTAGTGATTCCGAGATGGAATGAAAGATAAATCCTGGAGAGTATGTCTCAATGAAGGGCCTAATGATCCTTGGATCATACTGCGGATGCACGACAAATCCTAAGAGACTAGAAGGCACTCAAATTCCTCACGATGTAGGCATAGAACTCCAGTGGCATCCACATTGATTGGTGTTTTTTTATGTGTTATATGATTCCCACATTCATGTTTGGAATATCTCACGAGGGTGATTGGTTGAAGGAGACTTGGCTCAACCAATCTATGGTCGTATGGAATGTGGTAGTCCCATCACTGGTTGGTTCATTGCATTTATCAATGAAAAATTCATTCCCTTGGTTTTCATGTGAAAATGTACTGATATATATATATATATATATATATATATATATATATATATATATATATATATATATATATATATATCTATATCTATATATCTATATATATATAGATATATATATATATATATATATATATATATATATATATATATATATATATATATATATATATATATATATATATATATATATATATCTATATATATATATATATATATATATATATATAGAGAGAGAGAGAGAGAGAGAGATGGATTTTGATGGCTGATATGTTTATTGTATTTCTGTTCATATTATGTTGTTTATATGCACATTTACCTTGGAGGGTGTTACACCCCTATAAGGTATAAAGATTATGATTTAATGTCTCAAATAATGGCTATTTTTGAGCCTTTAAATTATGAACAAGCTAAAAATCATAAAGAATGTATGTCACCTATGAAAGAAGAATATTACTCTATGATGAAAAATGAAACTTGGGAATTAATAGAATTACCTGAAAATAAAGTCCCTATAAGATCAAAATGGTTGTAGAAGACAAAGTTTAATGTTGCTGGTAGCATAGGCTAGTACAAGGCAAAATTGGTTGCAAAATGTTAGAGTCACAAAATGAAGGTATAGATTATGAAAATACCTTTTCTCCAATTGAAAAAATGAACACAATTAGAATAATGATAGCATTGGCCACTAAATAGGATTGGAAGCTACATCAATTAGATGTGAAGTCAAATTTTCTAAATGGTGACTTAAAAGAGGGAATTTATCTTGTTCACGCAGAAGGATTTGTAAATAAGGGACAAGAACATCTTATATGCAAGTTAAAAAATGCCTTATTACAAACAAAAATAGGCACCGAGATCTTGGTATGAGAAAATCGACAAATTATTCTTTCAGCAAGGATTTAACAAAAGTAGAAATGATCATAATTTGTATATCAAGACAGATAAAAATGGTGATATAGTATTAATCTCTATATATTTTGATGATCTAATAATAATAGGGAGTGTTGATAAATTGATTAAGGATATAAAAAGGAAGTTATCACAGGAATTTGAGATGAAGGATATTAGACAAATGCATTATCGTCTAGGTCTTGAAGTATGGAGAGATGATGGAAGGACTTTAATCACATAAATAAAATATGAAAATGAGGTACTAAAGAGATTTCATATGAATGGATGTAAATGATTGAGTACTCCATTGGAAAAAAAAAATATCAAATTGAGAAATTATGATGGAACAAAAGAGGTGAATGGAACATTGTATCGACAATTATTGGGAATCCTAAATTATCTCACTATGACTAAATAAGAAATTACTTATACAGTCAACATACTTAGTCAATTCATACCTAAGCCTCATGAAAGCCATCAGATAACTGGAAAAAGGGTCCTTTGATATTTAAAGGGAACCACCCATTTTGGTATTGAATATATTAATGACTGTAATGTTGAATTGACAGGTTATTTTGATAATGACTAGGCCGAAAATCCTTATGACAGAAAATCCACCACTGGATACATGTTCAATATAGGATCAGGAGCTATATCATGGAGCACTAAGAAACAACCAACAATTTCCTTGTCATAAACCATTATGTAGTGCCACTTGGGAAGCAATATGGATCAAAAGGATACTTGAAGAAGTTGGAAAAGCTCAAGAAGAACCTACAGCGATCAGATGTGATAACCAAAGCACCATCAAATTGGCAAACAATCATGTATGTCATACAAGGTCAAAGCATATAGATACACAACATCATTTTGTAAGGGAAAAATTCCAATCAAAGGAACTTGACTTAATATATTGTAATACAAATGAGAATATGGCTGACATATTCACTAAGCCTCTTGGGAAGTCTAAATTTTACTTTTGTAGAAGTAATTTATGTGTTGTAGAAAATCTAGATTATGTTGTAAGCCTAGCTGAGACTTAGACCAACATGCATGACAATTAAGAGTATGTTTGTGTGTTATGTATTGTGTTATAGGATATTATGTGCGTTTGTCACATGGATATTTTGTGTGTTTATCACATGGCTCGAATTAAGGGGGAGTGTTGGAAAATATTAATTCCAACCAACCAACCTTCCACATTAATTAAGTTATGTAGGAATAGTATCTCGGAGCTTCTGGAGAGTTCAAATAACTTCTTGAAGAAGCCATTGCCACCGACAATCCAGGTGATCTAAAAGCTTTATCTCAATGTATAAATACAATTGAGTGGTAATAGAGTGGTCATGTCTTATGATTCTGAAACTCTGTTTATAGTTTCGTTCACTCATTCTAGTTTTACTAATGTCTAGATTTTTGTATTCAGGTCCCCTTGCGTCTATGGTTTCGACCATGCAGTAGTTATTCTATCTTGCCCTTTTCCCAGGGATCACTCAACTAAGTGTCAAATAAGCTTCATTGTTATGTTGTAAGCACATTTAGCCATAAAATTCGCTATCTATAAGCACATCAGTGTATTGGTAGAAGAGAACAAGGAGGTAGATCCAATGATTCAAGGAGGATTCACTGATTAGCTAAAATTGTGAACATTCATGTGTTGGAAAAAAATATTATTCTGTACAATATGCGTTTGCATTTTCCATTATCGCTTTTCAAGTAACATTCATAATCAATAATTGTCTTAGTTTCTGTGGGAATAAGTTGTATTCAAATGACTTAATGCCTCAATAAGTTGTATTCAAAACATTAGCTTCTTATCTGTTAATTCCATTACTCCATACTAGTCTAAGTTCAAATTTGTTGCTTAATTTTTCAATGAAGTGTATTCAAATGATAATCAACTACATATGGAATTTTACAAGGGGCAATCACTAGAATCACATTAAGCTGCTCATTTCACATCTTTATTTACTTCTCACTTAATTGTTATGGTATATGTTACTTCAACTCTAAGGGAAATATGACGCTATTGGAAATTCTATTCAAAGAATTCTATATGGCTATTGTAAAGTTTAAAGTGCTCCTTTGTTTACTATGTGGATGAAATGAAAGCAAACACTTTTTTATTTACTCGTCGTTCGTGGAGCTTAGGTATCTTTCTCGTATAATTCTAATTGTGGATATAAATAAAATGAAAATTCTAACTGTGGATATAAATAAAGCTATTTATCGGTATAAATGAAGCTATTATTGAATTACCCGTGTTAACATTTATCGAACTCATTGCTCTTGAACTAAACTCCTACCAGAAATTATATTTTGACATGTGAGGTTTTTAAAACACTTTTATGTCTCCGTGGGACAGGGACCAGCAATTTGGAAGGAGGGATTTGAACATGAAATATGAGGCTAGTTGTTTACAAGCCTTATATCGTTATATATATTATAACCTTATTATATATTAGCTGGTTATGTATAGTTATATCATATCTCAAACTGATTGTTTATATATATATATATATATATATATATATATATATATATATATATATATATATATATATATATATATAGATATAACACTTTGGTTCTGTATATTTTGAGAGAGATAGAGAGAGTTTTCAATATTTTCTAACATTAAAGTTATATGGAATACATGCAAAATTGTCATTGAATTTATTTTTAATATTTATGAAAATAATATTAATATCTTGAATTGATTGCCAGAAAAGCATGGAATACAGTGCAAAAATATTCAACATTAAATTTATTTTTAATATTTTGAGTTGGATAGTGAGAAAAAATGATATGTTTTTATTGGGTAGAGGTTCCATGTACAAAGAATTTTTTTTTTTCTTGTAAATCAATAGATGTATATTATGTCACAAAATTACAAAAGATACAAAGGGTCTGTTTAACCAGACAGAACATCGAGCAACAAGTTTGATCGACCAAAAATGGCTAAACTCAGAGCTAGCAGGAACTAGGCCTGCGACTTAAGAATAGAGCCAACCATTGACAGTAATAAGCTAACCAAACTATCCTTTCACAATTATTCCAAAGCATAGAAAAGGCTAACCACGTAGGGTTGCCTGTCATAAGAAGCAAAACCAAAGAGGGTCTAGGAAAACCCTTTGACTCAAGACATATTAGACATAAAAAAGAAGCCAACAAAGTATGGTTGGTGAAGAGCAGAGAGCGATGAGGCCATTATAGTTCCAATTCCACATAATCCTTATTGGTAGCACTTGGGCCGGTTGTAGCATTGTCAGGTTCTGGCTTAGGAATCCTCTGGATTTGTGGCGCTTTGCCATGTGAGTGTTGGTGTCCTCAGCCGGCACATCAACCACTATGTGCGTCCCCTATTGGATGGAGATCTTAAATAGCTTGATGAAGGATCCCAGATTCTTAGACAACATCTTGAGTTCCTCTGTTAAATATTTCATGCAGACTTCCAGTGCATCTAGCCTTGTAGAGTTCTTGGCTGAGGCGAACGAACTGGAATAGTTCGCATCCTTCATGGCTGCTCCATGCATGATAAGAGCTTTGGCCAGCATGGCTTTCATGCGCCACACTTCGCTTTGGGTTCTCACGAACTGAGTGGCTCTGGTAGCCGGAGTTCCTAGGTTTGAGATTCACTCGATCTCCTCCTCCATGGTGTGCATATCCAGTTTCTCCTGTTCCTCATTGACCTCTACTTCTATTTCCTCAATTTTCTTTTTCCCCTTAGCGGAGACCGAATTTTCATAGGCCTCCTGGGATTTTTTCAATTCTCTGTTAGCATAGGCATTACAACTACCTTCGTTTGTCATTGTGTTGTTGCAGGTATCGGCGGGAGTAGAACAAACTTTGGGAAACCAAACAGAGTGCAAAGGGCTTGGCACTGGGCAATGTGAATGATATGTTTGAGCCCTTTGGTGGATCATCGTAATTATAATTGACGTTGAATGTGAAGGATCACGATCTTCAGTGAAGCCTGCATAGATCTGCAGTTTCTAACATAATTACTCCCTTTTAGATTTCTGAATTCCTTCCCATGATTTCGATTCGAAGCCACTAAATTGCCACGCTCGTAGCTGCTTGTCATGGGCCACATGTCCTAGCTACTTCTTGCATACTCTGATGTTCATTCTTCTACAAGATTTCCCTCCCCTTCCGATGTAGGTGATTGTACTTCCCTTCACAATTCCAATTTGGGGCATAATGACCCGGGGAATGAACATCAATGGATGTCCTCATTCATTATTGATAAACTGTACCATGGTACTACTTGACCCCTCCCCCCTGTTCAGAATGCCTTGCCTTGAAAGTTGTAAGTACTTGGCCCGAGGCTCTTTACATGTAACATCATGCCAACAGGTGTGTAGCTAGGTATTTTGATGATTGACACCGTAGTTCGCTGGGCAGTCCGCTACCACATTTGCAGTCTGTCTCACTGCCTGCACAATGACTCCGTTGAGGACTGAAAGGTGCTCTGCAATGAGCTCTATAACTTTGGCCAGCCTCCAGTGCTTCGTAACCTTTTCAGGTCTCGATCCCTTCTGTAATTTCCTTGTTGCATTGATTGCCAGCAGTGAATCCCCTTCTACAACAATAGCTCCTGTTCCTAAGCAAATTAGTATTTGGAGTCCCTGCTCCAATGCTGCGAATTCTGTTTCATTGTTGGTGGCCTCTCCCATAGATTGGCTGAAGATATGTAGAAATTAACCTTTTTTGTTATGCAGGACACCTCCTAGGCCCACAGGGCCAAGGTTGCCCCGAGAGGCTGCATCAAAGTTTAGTTTGTGAAAACCTGGTTGAGGGTGTTGCCAAGAGGTTATGGAGGGAGATTGTTGAGGCCGCTGCGTAGACTAAATGGATGCAGTACCTCCAGCTATTCCAAACACCTACACAATTTCCATGTCAGTAACAGATGGTTTAGTATCATGTTCGACCTTACACTTTGTAACAGTCGTTTCCCTCATGTTTTGTAGGATATTAGCTTTAATATTTTTTATAGATCTGACTTCTTTTTGAAACACTCTTCTGTTCTGTTCTTTCCACGCTAACCAAACTAAGAAACCAAGGGTTAATTTCGATAAAGTGTTAACTGTTTGAGACTTTGAATAATTGATTCTCCAATTTGCTATGCTTTCCTGTGTTGAATTTATGTTCCTATCCGTGCTTTTAAAGATTGTCTCCATCCATTTCGAGAGTTTGTTGGTCCATTCACATACATTAAGGAGGTGATTCATTGATTCCTCCTCATTTTCACAGAGGGGGTAGCGTGAGGGGCCTATGAAACCTTTTTTCCATAGTTTTTCCCATGTGAGGGTTCTTTGCTGCATCAGGAGCCATAGAAAGGTTTTTATCTTCAGCCATAACTACATCCCAGACCTTGTTGTGCCATACAACTTTTTCTTCTTGGTCCCTTTCTTCTATGTATGATCTTGCCTCTTCTAGTGTGAAGGTTCGCCCTTCGAGCTTGCCCCATCATAGTTGATCTGCATCCTGAGAACTACAAATTTTCCTTTTAGCAAGATTTGTTTGCAGACACATTAGGTTGTTATCCGTTTCTACTGATTGAAGGGTGTCACTGAAGATCCATTATTTCCATGGCTAGTTCATTGTGTCAGGTCTCTAGTAATGATCCACTATTAGCTGTCCTTGTTCCTGATGTCTTCTTTGTATTGTGAGATAATTAGGGCATTCAAGTTTGGGCAATTGCTGCCAGACATCTGCCCAAAACAGAGCAGTTTGTCCATTACGAACTTCCCAAAAACTATTCTTCTGTATTATGCTTCGATTGGCTCTCGCTAAGTTCCAGATTGGGGAGCCTTCTGGAGGTTCCTGGATTCTAATCAGATTTTGAGGGCTACAATTGTCCGCATACTTGGCTTTCCAATGTTTGGCCCAGGGGGTGTTCGGTTCCTTCACCCACCGCCACCATAGCTTGGCTCCACAGGCTCTGTTGATGGTGTATGGGTCTTGTAGGCCTAACCCACCTAGGAGCTTGGGTTTGCATATTTTCTCCCAAGCCACTAAGGACCATTTCTGCTTGTCAGAGTTTCCCGACCAAAGGAAGGCTTTTTGGATGAGTCTTATTTTCTGAAGAACTCCTTTAGGGGCCGGGAGAGTGGAGAGCATGTACTGAGGGATGGCCTGGAGGACAACTTTAGTGAGGACAAGGCGGCTTGCAAAGTTAAGGGCTCTGTGGGTCCAATGCTTGTTGCATTTCTCCAAATTGGATAGCATTTTCTCCCAATGACTCTTTTGCCAAGGTTTGTCAGTAAGAGGAATTCCTAGGTATCTGGAAGGAAGGTCATACCTCTTGAACCCTAGGATTCTAGACATATTTTTTTGGACAATTAGGTGAGTGTTGAAAATGAAGATGGAGGATTTAGTGAGATTTAGGTCCATACCTGAGGCTTTGTTGAAATGCTTGAGAATTGTTTTAAAGTCTTGAGCCTCTCGAATCGTGGGGGTGCCATGAAGCATAGTATCATCAACAAACTACTGGTGGGTGGTAGCAGGGCATGACGGCAGGAGCTAGAGACCTTGAATTAAGTTTTCCTCTTTCACACTTTTGATAATCCAGCTTAGACCTTCCATTAATATAACAAATAGAAAGGGGGATAAGGGACTCCCTTGACGAATACCTCTGGTGGGGGCAAATGGGGTTGTGGGAGCTCCGTTTACCAAGATGGAGAATATGATAGACTTGATAAGGGCTAGAATCCATTTTATCTATCGCTTAGCAAAACCAATGGCCTCTAATATGGCCTCCAAGTAGCTCCAACTAACTTTATCATAGGCTTTAGAAAGGTCCAGTTGCATGAGCATTCCAGCTTTTTTCCGAGATTGAAGAGTATGAATCATCTCTTGAGCTAGCAGTATATTATCCATTATTTGTCGTCCCTCCACATAGCCCGATTTCTCTTCCAATATTATCCCAGGAAGAATTGGCTTTAGCCTGTTGGCTATGACTTTAGAGATAATCTTGTAAAGAACATTGCACAATGCAATCGGGCGAAACTTCGAGGGTGTGTTTGCTTCCTCCTCTTTTGGTATAAGGGTTATGAAGGTTGAGTTGAGGGATTTGAGGATGGACGAGGATTGTTGGGAATCTTCCACCACCTCCCAAACTTCCACATTGACTATCTCCCAACAGGCTTTATAAAAATCGATGGTAAAGCCATCTGGTCCTAGAGCCTTTCCATTGGGCATATCTCGCACTGCTTCTTCCACTTCTTCCATGGTGATCGGGCGATTCAAAGATTTGTTTTGCTCTTCTGTTATTAGCCTAGGAATGGAGGTCATTATATCTCTTATAGCTTCCTCTCTATTGATGTCTGGCTCCAAAGCGATCTGGCTGAAATGATTTATGAGGAGGGCTGAGATGTCCTGATGGGTTTGTAAAGAGGTACCATGTTCGTTCTTCAATCTGATGATTTTATTTTCACATCTGTGATCAATGGCCGATCGATGGAAGAATTTTGTGTTCTTATCTCCTTCATTGAGCTATTGGATTTGGGATTTTTGCTTCCACAAGGTTTGCTCCTAGTGACATCTGGCCTGGCACTTCTGAATGAGTATATGTTCTGTGTTCATTGCTTCCTGGTTGATATTCCCCTGGAGCCACTCCTTATGAATCTGTTCTAACTAATTCTCCAGTAACTTCTTATCTTTGAATATGTTGTCGAAGTCCTCTTGATTCCAGGACTTTAATCTGGTCTTGATATGTTTGATTTTGGCTTGGAGTTTGTACATATTGGTTCCCCTTGTTTCTAGCGGCTCATTCCACCATTGTTTTATTTTTGATATGAACTCCGGATAGTTGAGGAAAACCTTCTTAAATCTGAAGGGTTTATTCCTTGGGGTGTCGAGGATGGTCACATGCATAGATATAGGCCAATGATCAAAACCTCCACTTGGTAGAATATCCAAATCCACTATGATCCCTTCAAGAAGAATGTTTTCTATTACTAAGAATCTATCAAGTCTAGAGGCAATTTGCCTATCGCCACCCCTTTTGTTGTTCCAGGTATATGCGCCACTCTTGGGGATGATGTCTACAAGCTTCGCTGTTTTGATAAAATTATTGAAAGCTTCTGCATCCCGATTGAGCATCCTGATGCCTCCTTTCTTTTCTGTGAGCGAAGTGATCATATTAAAATCTCCTCCATAAATCGTTTTTGCTAGGGGATATCTATGCTGTAGGTTGGAGAGACTTCTAAGCATTGTCAGTTTTTCCTCTAGTTTCTGAGGGCTATACACATTAGTGCAGAGATAAGTGTCTGAATTTCCAATGATTTGGATTTCTATGGAAATGGACGATCTAGATGCCTCTGCAGAAATAAGATGTAGGACCTGAGGATTCCAGAGAGTGGCTAAGCCACCCTCCATTCCAATCCTTTCCACCTCTATGCATTCCATTCTTTTGCCAACTTTTTTACTTATTACTTTCATTATCTGGCTAGAACATTTTGTTTCTTGCAAAAAGATCATATCAGGTTGTTCATTTATGACTTTTTTCCTTAATAATCGTTGTTTCTTTTGGTTGTTCAGCCCTCTAGCATTCCATGAAAGTATTTTCATAATTGACAGATTTTTTAGGAGGTAAGTGTGAAAGCCTCAAGGGCTTTCATCTTACCTGAGTTAAGGAGCATTTGACCGAGCTCTTGGAGTGCCTCATTGTTTGTCCTTCTGCCTCATTTTTTCCGGTGCTTGGGATTGGTGGTGGTTTGATGCAGTCCTTGAGCTTTCACCCCCAGTCCTTTTGTTGCTCCAAAGCTTCTTTTCTGCATATCCATTTCTGCTTTTTGTCTTGCTAGGAATAATGAGTTTACTCTGTTCACCTCCTCCTCAGGTATGTGTTCTATGCCTTTCTTCTTCCATTGCTCTACCATGTTCAGTAGATCCATACCTTCTTGTTCTAGAATGTCGCTAAGATCCATGTCCTCTATACCCATTTCGCTGGTTATCATTTCTGAGTCTTCTTCCAGTTCTTCTGTTAGTACTGGAAATTGTGGGATGTTATTTGAAGGGATGGGATTGGGATCTTGTGTCCTCTGTGTTGTAATGGTCTGGCTAACCTGCAATGGATCTTGCCCTTGATTGGCCTCCTCTGCTTCTGTTTCTGATTCCAACACCTCAAAGGCGTTGCCTGTACTTTTGATGGATGTGCTTGCTTTATGTTGTTGTCTCCTGTTGGCTCGCTGTCTACCAGGAGGTCGGGTGAAAGCTTCCTTATTTTTCCCTGTATTATCCTTGGGTTTTTCCATTGTTTTGTTCATTGGGCATTCCCTAAACAGGTGTCCATGTTCATGGAATTTCCTACAGTGAAATGGGATCTGCTCATAGTCTATAGCTTGAAAGTAAACTTCATCCCTATATTCCAACCACAGACCCTCATGCAGAGCCCCTGAAACATCCATCTCGACACAGATTCTAGCACAGGAGGTATACCTCTTTTGTAGTGTTGCCTCTGAAGCTTTGATGAAGGTACCTAACTTATTGCCTATCTGTTCCAGCACCACATGTCTCCAATAGTCAATCGGGAGAGAGAACAGGCGGATCCAGACAGGTACCTATTTGAATGTTTCCTGTTCTGGCACAAAGTTGGGCTTCCATGGTCTCATGTATAGTCCTGCTGAGGCGAAAAAATATGGTCCTCCATCGAAGATGTGATCCTTGTCATCCAGATTTGTGAAAACCACCGTGAAGAAGCCTTTGGCTCCTAGGTGAAGCCTTACATCCCCTTTTGGCTTCCATTGTTGCTTGATCCATAAGCATAGGGCTCATTCTGTTGGCCAAAAACCCATAAACTTGCAGATCACAGCGTGTTCTGCCATATGATCTCGGTAAGCCTGTAGTTCCGGGTCAGAGATTATTACCCGCAGGTTTTCTGTGGTTTTAGGCTTGCAATGCCCCTGGTTCTCCTACTTTCTGGCTCCCGTGGTTGTTCCTTCCTGATCTGTTCCAAACTAGTGCAGATCTTCATTGTTTCCTGTTATCTTGTCCTCAGGCTCCTTCTCTTGTGGTATCTGTTCTGGAAAAGGGTTCTTCTTGTCTCTGCCTATTGTATTGTTGTTGTTATTGGTTTCTTTTCACCTCTGGGTAGTCCTGGGCTCCTCGCTTAGTTTCCCTTTTTTACTTAGTTCCTCCTTTCTTGTCTTCTCAGATCCTGAGATCTGCACCCCGTCCAGTGGGGCTTTATCTTTTTGCATCATTGCCTGTTTGTAAGATGGGGTCCCATTGGACCCCATGCTTTTCATTTGTTGGGTCAGAACCTGCCCTCTTCTGCGAAGTTCTGCAACCCTGGCGCTGTCCTCCTCCAGAGTTTGATACTGTGATCAAAGAGTGAACAGGTTCCTGCAAACCCTAGTTCTCCATTCGCGAGCTCCTCTCCACATACGAAGAATTATTATTGTAATAATTAACTTTTTATATTATCTTTTTACTCATTTATTTAAATTACATTTTTAATATATAAATATTTTAATTATGTAATTTAAATCAATTTTATTAATTTTAACATATTTTTATTAAATTATAAATAAACCTAATTTTAATATTTTTCATTAAATTAATATATATAAGGTAAAGTATTCAATATTTTTAACAGGAAAGTGTATTTTTATTTCAAAACTGAAGGTTTTAAAGTTTGTTTTTTAAATTATTTTTTAATAAAATACTTGGATTGACTGCGTTGTTATATAAACATGTCAAGGTTCTTTAAAAAACAAACTCTCAAATAAAAAAGGCGTCTTGGATCTATGTTTTATTCAGGTGGGTTAGTTTACATGTTTAATGAAAATGTTTTATTGGATAGTGAGCCACGTGATCTAGAATATTATCTCATAATTGATTTTTGCCTTTAATTTTAATTTTTTTTTAATTGTGATTTCATAATTGTTTTTTGAATTTTGAAGATAATAAAAACTAATTTTCATAAAATTAATTAATTTGTATTTTATAAATAATAATTATTTATTTATTTATTATTATATTGATTTGTATAATAATTTAAAAATATTAGTAATGTTTTTATTAGTAAAATAACATAATAAATTGGAATATTAGAATCTTCAAATAATACGTTAAAATAATAATAAATATGTAATTTTAAGAAAAATGAATATAATAATGATGATACTATTATGATCTTAAACTTAAGGGAATAACATTAAACCCTATGATTAATACTAAATTTAAAGGAATAACAATAACCCTAGGATTAATGTTAAACCCAAGGGATTATTTTTTAAAACTCAAGGGATTAATATTGAAAATTCAAGGGTTCGCTTGGGATAGCTCAATTGGCGATGGCCGTGGAAATGATGTCACACCGAGCCGGAAGTCTTGGGTTGAAATCTTGTGCTATCCCGCCCATCGGGGTGAGAAGTTGGACATGTAAAAAGATGTAGTCCTACCAATCTTACAAAAAAAAATATTGAAAACACAAGGGATTAAACCAAAGGATTAATATTATAAACCCCATGAATAATATTAATCTCTAGCAATATGAGCCCTCGGATTAATAAAGGCAAGGGATTGATATTATAAACTCAAAGGACTAATCAACTCAAGTGACTAATAAACACTAGGGTTAATATTATAAACCCTTAGATTAATATGTGAACAATGATTTATCAAAATCAATCATGGTCAACCATGGTCAATCATGGTCCAATGACGCATTGTGACAAAGATTGTTTCAATATTAAAATTAACCATGACCAACAATGGTCCAACGTCACATTGTGATAAATATTGTCTCAATATGAAAATCATTCCTGGTCAATCATGGTCAACCTTGGTCCAACTTCGCATTGTGACAAGGATTGTCTCAATATGAAAGTCAACCATGTTTATTTTAGTGTTTATAATATTTATCTTGGGGACGATATACTTTAATTTGGTTTACAAACCTTTGGTTTATAATATTAATCCCTTGAGTTTAATATTACTTCGTTGGGTTCATACTCCCTTGGGGTTTTAGTTTTGATCCCTTCGGTTTAGAATATCGATCCCTTGGGTCTGCTAATCTAAGGGTTCATATTGCTAGGGTACATCGGTTTGTGAACTATTTTCCTATTGTGTATAAAGAGTGCACTGATGGATGAAGCTATAAGGAAGGCTAGACTAAGTGGTTCAAAAACAAAGAACTTGGTTATTTGAAAATTTTTGGAAGGGATCATCAAAGGAAAAAGTTTAGCGAGGGAAATATTAATCAGTTAGCCTAGTCTCAAGTGGGAACAAGTCCTATGAATCTAGTTGGGAAAAAGATCAGTGGAGGAAAAGAAAGAGATCGACTGAAATGTTAGGGGTGTGGGGAACCCCATTTGCTGAGGGATTCTACGCATAGTTTCATATCTATCCAGAACATCCAAGCTATTCATGAAGCCACTAGCATAATTGATGTTGCCCAAAATATTATGAGGATAAGCGTAGCTTTGGAAGATAGACAAGTAGAGCATGAATCAATAATGATTGAGATCGAAGGTACTCTTCCTAACCAATTTGTCTCTATTTTAATAGATCCAAGGGCGAGTTTAAGTTACATTGTAATAGATCTGCCCTAAAAATATATCACAATGCAAAATATATTCAATACTGCAATTAAACCCACAAATAACAAGATCGATCCAATAATATAATATAGAAATGCTTCTTTATTGATCAAAACCCTTAAGGTAGGGTAACACGATACAATCACTCCTTAAGGGAGGAGAACACTTCACAAGCCATATGCTTGTCCATACAATATTCCTTGACATCTCTCAATGTGGAGTCTCTAGCCTCTATATAGGCCTTATACATACAATACCATCGGTCATTACCTTGGTTCTCTCAATACCATATATCTAATACAATAGCCTTATTACATTCTTTCTAACTATTTGTGTTCCCTTACATGATGCGGATTAATCACTTTATTTATTAACTATGGCCTATCCCATTATTACATTATTCCCTTGCCTCTGTACTCCATACTATCCCTCCTAGGTATACTACATGTGCGCTAGGACAGTACGGTACTACTCTGCGATGCAAGGTGTAAGCCCATGTCAATTCAACATAGATGGAACCTGTGCAACTGTCCCATGTGCACACGTCTCCAGAGTTGAGTTCGCCGTGGTGTTTTCAAGGCCTGAGAACTATCACTACACGATCTACAATCCTAGTCCTTCCTCCCAAACCCTAACACCCTTTTGACTACCTTCTTCATTGTGTTTTGTCATTTTCTCCTCGTGACATACAGAGCCGAGGATGGGGTAAGAGTTACCTCTTCTACTATAGTGTTGTGATCCTTCTCTGCTTTCAGAGTTTGAAATTTTAATAGTTCTTCACCCTGCCCTTCGCCAGTTGATGGAAAGATTAAGGTTTTCACATCAACGGTTCGATTTTGCGACTGTCCCATGCGAACTAGTGTAATCTTCGATTCCCAATCTGTAACTTCACTAAACTTTAATTTTATTTTTCAATTCAAATTTTTCAGGGTTAATTATCAATTGGGTAATTTTTTTTTTTTGGTTAACAGAAAGATCCCCTTGGATTTCATGGCGGTTTCTCTCCTCACCACAATGATGCCTTTCGCAGTCTTAGGTGAGCTTCTTCTTGGGTATTTTTGAACAAACCCACTTCTAGTTTAATTTTTCTTCCTCTGATATTTGTCCTACTATCTTAATTTGTGTTCGATGATGTACCTTGCATGATTGGAGAACTATTCTCGGACCTTATGGTTTGACAAGTAACCCAAATCCTTTCTCCTTGACAGATTTTTGAATTAATTTTTCAGGTATGCCGGTCTTCCTGTTGCTTTAGTAATGGTTATGCTCGCTATTGTTTTAGGTATGCCCCAAAATGATTGGTTGATGGACAAATCTGTGAAATTTATGCGTTTAACTATTCGTATTTGTCTACTTGCCAGGTTGGTGGCTTTTGGTCCTCCTGACTTTTTCTTGGGTTTGTTGTGTACAACTCTATCCCATTCACTCTTGACTTGCTATTTTGCAGATGTCTATATAGTCTTAGAACTCAATGAAGATGGGACAAGCGTCTATTCACTTAAGCATTTGGGTTCTGACCCATGCCCTTGGCTTCTAGTTACCTTGTAGTGGTAGTAATACTATTCGTAAGACTTTAGATAATTCGTAGTGCCATTTTCAGATGTATTTATTTTTCTCTTGTTTTAATTGAATGAACAGTCGCTTGGCGGGATGTATGTGAGTTTTATTTTTTGTTATTTGAGGGTTGCCATGGTTATTTGGTCTCTCCCTATGGCCCTCTTAGACACGTGTCCGAGCAGGGCTGTGAGGAATTTCTAAAATATAATGAATGTATGAACTGGAGTTTTCTAAAAGTTATGGAAGTTTGCTTCATTTTTCTTGACACTTAAATTGGTGCCATTTTCTGTCCTCCATTTGACATGGCTTCCTGGGTTATGTGTGCATTTGGCTTATTAAAAAATAATAACAGAACATTTATGCAGATATCGATAATGTAACTTGACTAATACCTTTTTTCACTCTATTTCTTCTTCTTCGCTTGATTGTTCTGGGCAAATTGTGCTTTCATGTACAAAAATAATGGTATTTTTTTCTTTAAATAGGATTCTATCTTTATCTCAACCTTTTTCCTGAATCTCTCTATGCACTTAGCTACTGGATGGGAGTAATATTGTGCCTTTCGCACAAATTCTATGTAACTATCATCTATAGTTAATATTTCCATTTATAGTTTTAGTACGCCATCTCGCCTACAATAATCGTCCCAAATATTTTAAATTGTTTAGAAGAAAAGGCCCCTACAGGAACATATTTGTTACTTTATAGGTCTATAATCATGACATAAAGTATCCTAGGTTTACCTTTAATATTGCATGTGTATTAAAACAAAAAGGTTTGCTTCATTGTAGCTAAAATAGTTCTATGATACAAACCCCTACTCTCACAGGAAAATCATGAAATGGGTTGTACACCAGCCACCTAGATGTACTTATTCAAGAAGTACTCTTAAACTTAAGACATAATTCCTACTCCAAAAACTTGCACACTTGTTTGTCATGCACTCTCTGAACCAACTAGCCAGCATTCTTTCAATTAAATATTCCAAAGTACAAATACACAAATTCTTCAATATGAATTAATAAAAATATCCTACATGCATACCACTTATCTATTTAAGATACATTGCTCAGCATAGTTGTTTTCATGCACTCATTGGAAGATATAAATATACATACTCACACTCCAACCATTGATAAAATTATACATCAGAAGTCAGCCTGCAACCCATCGATAATTGATAATTCCGCAACTTATAAATTTAATTAAACTACCATTGATATCTAACCTTCAACATGAATATCATACAAACAAATATTCAAAGTATAGTTCAGGATTTCTCACCAATTCACTTCAAAAGGGAAAACAATGGGTGACCGCACCAAACCTCCCAAACTTCAATCCTCTGATTCCCCCCAAGCTATGATAAATTACCAGGCATGAGTAACCACTACTCTACCTTGATAATGCTTATTTCACATTATCATGTTCACAATTTTTTTCCTTGGCAGCGTCTTGCCATCAAGGGTTTTGTTTCCCCTTAGCCTAGGATTTTTCTATGTTTTCCTTAAAGCTAAAATCCTGCCTTTTCCACTTGCAGCGCTTTTCTTCCCGGTCTTTATCTCCCACCAAATTGGAATATGTATATATATATATATATATATATATATATATATATATATATATATATGTATATATATATATATATATATATATATATATATATATATATATATATATATATATATATATATAATCATGATGAATCTGATTCCTCTCAGATTCTGGCAAGTTTCACTCTCTACTTTGGTGTCAGCCAATGAATTTTCCAACGAAAAATCAATAGCTTTATTAATAATAACTTTAACATCCAAACATACATGTTTATCACATACTAGCGTAGTCACTGTCGTAACCATTACACAATAATTAAGTTCTTAAAAATGGGAGGTGTTACAAAAAAGTGAATGGATAGCTAGGGGGTTTATTATGGCAATATTAAAAATATGTAAAGGTCTAATAACATTCCATTGGTGAGTGTTCTTCCTTCTAGTGTTATTGAGGCTCGGCTTAATTCCAATAAAGAGAAATAAAAAACCCAATGAAGAATATTAATTGAAAGTGTAAGTTCTTCCAGTTGAAATTAAAATGAAAATACAATTCACTTTTGTATACTTTAAAATCAAACAATATAGGGTCCAAAAAAAAATCCCGAGACACCATACGGGGGCTACAACCCCCCTCAAATCCCCCGATAGGGGGGTGCTGCCCCTTCTTGTGATCCCCCCATTGCGCCCGAAAAAAAGAAGGGGGGGCTACCGACCCCTCTAACCCCCTGCCTCGCATGTGGGACTAGTCATGGAAAGAATATAACAGAAACCCAAAAAAATATAATATTAACTCCAATTTTAAGGATAAATTGTGGCATGATAAGGAGATGGTAGGTAAAAGGAAGCTAAGATACTATAAGGAAGTGATTAACCCCACCCTTTATAACTAGAATTATCTCTCTGTATTGACCAACAGTAAGAAAAAAATGAACATCGCTAGGATAAGGACTAATTCTCATGAGCTTCGAAGTGAAACTGGGTAATGGTCTACTCCCAAGACTCTGTGGGATGATAGAATTCGTCATATTTACGATACTAAGAGGGTGGAAGATGAAAACACTTATTTTTAGTCTATCTAACTCTTACTGGCATACGCTCTCAATTCACTAACATCTGCCACACTTGCAATCTTCTTGACTTGTTAAATGAGACCAACTATAGTGATTTTTTAGAACTTCTTTCTCTTCTTTTTTATTATATAAATAAGCTTTGAAGAATCACAATTAAATTCTTTTTCTTATCATGAAATCCACTAAACCATATTAATCTTTATAAATATTAGTCATCAGCATCAGTATTTTTTAAATAATAATTTTTTTAATTAAATTACATTAATTTTTTTTTTACACTCGACTCGACTTTAATTAGTATTTTTAAATATATAAAAATAAAATAATGCATAACCATGCACTTGAAAAACATACAAATAATTTAATGATTCATTAATCATGTTAACGCAAAGTACTTTAGTCTTTCAAACAAAGACAGAAAGTAAAGAGTTGTAATGGCATGCTTCTTATTATGACCATGTACGTGTCAAGTTTCAATCAAAGCCAACGTTTTATATATTTATTGCCCATGTCAATCTAATGGCGTGCTCTCTACCCCAGTGATTCACTGACCATAATAGACAAAGATTAGCACGCAAATACGTCATACTTTCCCAGGTCTACTATCAACTAAAGGTAAAAGATTCGCGCGCAAATACGGCCAAACGTTGCCCATGTCTATGTGGATTAAAGTTAAAAGCAAACCTTAATAACAGGTTTTTTTTAATGTCAATTTTTTCATAGTCAGGAACAGTGAAACGAAAATGTACGATATAGAAGGTATAAGTCCAGCCATATTTCCTATACGGTTTTAAATGAACGGTAATTGTATATGTTTATTGTTTGATTTCCGTCTTAGCAAAATCAAACAAGAAGAATATACAACCACACTTCATTTAAAACCCCATAACATGAGATTTATTGGTTACCGAAAGTATAAAGCAAGCGTCAATCCAATGGACCAATCGCAACGACTCTAAATCTCTAGAATCTCTCGTGCAGCCGTGTTTTTATTATAAGTCAATTAACGTACACTCCGTATAAAGAGCCGCATCAACACAACGTATAGAAAGTTGCGTTTTTTATTTATTTGTAACATTGTTTGATTTTAAATGTTTTGGGTTTATATTGGAATCGTAGGTTTCGCTTAAATGTTATTTATGGTGGAGAGTGATAAGTAGTACGGTCTATGATTGGATGAAACCTGTTTGCATTCCAAAGCAAATGGATAAAGACGTTATATGTGCTTACAATGTGTATACACTTAATACATATATACACTAGATAATAAGATAATATGGAGTGGATAATTAGTTCACAATCAAATCCAAAATAGGATAATTTATGCCTATGTTATTGACACCGATTCAACGTTAACCACATATTCATGGCAGATATGAATTTCAGTGCACTATTTTGTTTCCGCGTGTATGAATGGAAACATGGAAGGTGAGGCTAGGAGGTTTAGCTTTTTTCCAGTTTAGAGTTTGCGGTAGGGTATATATATGATATGTGATTTTATATATATATATATATGATATGTGATTTTATATATATATTAATGATATGTGATTATATATATATATATATATATATATATGTGTGTGTGTGTGGATGGTGAAGATGATGGTGAATTTCATTGTAATGAAAGACATGTGGATGATAATTGCAAAGCGAGTTGTGAATTGGTGAGTCCAACAATAGAATTCGTTAATGATTGTGAATCCTTTATTAATGTAGTGAATAATATGTGTGAGATGATTGATAATATTGTAGTTTATAACAACCTCTTTGCATTAGAAGCTGAGACATTTAAGTTTGAGAATGAGAAAGAGACTTTGTCATATGATGTAATGTTTTACGGAGCTGCGAGTGCATCTCTTACAAATTTTGCAGTAATTGGAGTCGAGTCTCTCTTTTTTTCTCGCAATGACCCAACCACTGGTATATAAACACCACACTTACTAAATATTGAATCATGCAATCTCTAACTGGACTTGACTTCTTTCCAGCTAACAATTTCATGTAAATTCACGTTCAATTTGGATTCTAATTAGACTTCACTTGCTTTTCTTAAATTAACTCAATTCCTCATGCATTGCTAGCATTAGAAAGTAATTTACTATTTCTAACACTTTGCCCTAATTACGACCATATAACTCAACCTTAACTTAACCATGACTCAACATAGCTTAAGCATGCGTGTTGGTCTAAGTATTAGCTACAATAAAAAAATGCTTAGAAGCTTTTACAATGCTGGATTTTCTTTTTCATATTTTTCAAATTATATATCCTCGAAATTGCTTCATTTTCTGATGTCTTTTCTTGTTTTAGGTTCCATATTTCTTCACTTGCTACTTGATCTGAAAATGGGCCACTTAGGCTTCTTGTCTAACTTACAAGAACCTCTCCCACTTCCAAAGCTTTAAATATTCCCAAGTCTTATTGATTAACCAATGCGGAATTGATAATATGCTTGAAAATATAGTGTATGTTGGTGTTTATTTTAAAACTATTTATGTGCTTTCGAAATTCTGTGTTTTATGCTGATATGTAAATACATATGACAATAGACAAATGCAGCAATAAGCAAACACATAAGACAACAATTTAATTAGGAGTTCACCCAAAACTCTTGGGCTTTTTCGCTCTCGCTCTGGGCTCTCGCTCTAGCTCTTGGCTCTGGCTTTTGGTCTTCGGCTCTGGCTTTGGCTCTGGCTCTTCGGCTCTGGCTTCTTTAGCTCTCTGCAACTTACAGCTCTCTGGCTTTTCACTTGACCTCCAAGTGACTCCCTCGGCTACTCTGCGCATTCGCTTTTTGCTCTCTCTGCCTATTTTTGCTTCCGCTTTTTACTTTTTGCGCTGTCTTTTCTCAATTGAGCTCTCTACCTCCTTTGAGGTACTTTTCCGGCTTTTTGGCTTCCCTGGTTGTTTCTATGCAATTCATGATCTGTTAGGCCCCTATACTACTAGTGTAACCCCTTATTGTTATTAGTATAACCCACTTATTATATTGATGTACCCATGCAGTGCCCATATTGTTACTATTGTGCCCTTACATTATTATTGTTATGTCGGCTCTGATTATGTTATGACCCCTTAGACTCCTATATATAGAAAGGAGGTCTTTTCATTTGTATCATCGAAGAATTGTTGATTTATGTAATGTAAAGGAGGTTACCCCCTCGAAGAGGCTGAATTCTAAGGCGTTGATCTATCTTTTCTATCTTTTCTGGAGCTGGTTTCATAACATTTGGTATCGGAGCTTTGGATTCTAGGGTTTCGCTGCTCCAAACAGGTCATCGTGGCATTTTCGCTATAACTTTTTTTTCTGCGATGTTTTAGAAGTTGCAAAAAAAACCCATTTGAGAAGAACTCGCGTTGAACCTCGGGTCCGAATTCCAGAGCTTTTCACGCTATATTGGCGTAGATATGATCTAAGGAAGTTGGTCTTTTTGTAGACTCCTGAATTACATTCCAAATAGGTGACCTGGGGAAAATCGTCATAACTTTCTCTCTGGGGATCAGATTGAAATTTCGTAAGAAGGTACAAAAAGAGGACGGACTGTAGTTTTTTGTATGCATTTTTCAGATCCAAAGGTCGAAACAATGACACGTGGCACTTCATACAATTTCGCTTTTCTGGAAAGATCTATAATCAGATCATCTTGGGAGATTGTCCATAACTCTTTCTTAGAGAATCCAATTTGGATCAGACTGGTGGCATTGGAAAGAGGACATACAGGGCTACTATAGATCACAATTTCAGAACTTAAAGATCCAAAAGTACAGAGTTACAATCGTTTCAAGTTCGAGCTCCTAAAATCAAGAAAAAGCAAGATGAGGAAGTTTGATGGCAAGGATCCGGTAAATTGGATACTTCAGATGGAGCAATATTTTGATCTACATGGTGTACAACTGTTACAAAAGGTATGTATTGCATCTTCATATTTAGAACCAGATCAGTTTTTATGGTACGAAGGGCTTTGTTCTCGTAAACAACTTGTTACGTGGTCAATTTTCATGAAGGAAATGATAGCACATTATGAGGATACAAAGAGCAACACCTTCTTTAGAGCAACACCACAACAATTGGAAAGAGCAAAAGGGCTTTGTGACATAGTGGAATGAAAAATTATGGAAACTAGGAAGCGTACCCCTCACAACTATAAATATGAAAGTGTTGTTTCTCCTAGCCTTCCACAACCTACAAGGGTTACACCACAACAATTGGAAGAAAAAAGAGAAAAAGGGCTTTGTTACAATTGTGATAGTAAATGCACTAAAGGTCATAGGTGTGCCAAGAAGAAATTATTTTACATGGAATATGAATAGGGGGGAGAAAAGGATCAAGAAACATCAATAGAAGAAGATATACGCCAGGACCCCACCCCAGAGAAAGAAGAAATGAATCAAACCATATCTTGTAAAGCATTGGCAAGAGTTACCACTCCTCAAACTCTCAAGATAGAAGGACATATCAAGAAGAAAAAGGTGGAAGAAGTGAAAGATCACATCGAGAAAGAAGAAATGAATCCAACCATATCTTGTAATTCATTTTTTGAAATTACCACTCCTCAAACTATCAAGATAGAGGGATGTATCAAGAAGAAAAATGTTCAAGAAGTGAAAGATCACATCGAGCATCAAGAAATGAATCCGACCATATCTTGTAAAGGATTAGAAGAAATTACCACTCCTCAAACTCTATAGATAGAAGGACATATCAAGAAGAAAAAGGTTTAAGCAATGAAATTTCACATCGAGCATCAACAACAAGTTCTCCAGCTTTTAAAGGATAATGTCACTTCGGTGCAAAATCAAACGAAACAACAGGTAGATCAACATCATACTGAAAAATGTTTTGATGTAGGTGATTGGGTATTTTTACTGCTACATCTCAAGCAAGCTATTTATGAGAAGGAAATATTGGCAATACTACATGCACTTAAAAAATGGCGACCTTACCGAATGAGAAGACTCTTCAAGGATGAGGATGTGGAAGCGTTGTTTTGTGCTATCTATATTATCCAACCAGATTGGATAAACGAGGTAAGGGATGAATGGAAGAAGGATGAAGAAGTATGGCCACTTATTCAAAAGTTGCAAAAGATCCCAATTCAAACAATATTGCCAGAAATTGAAGAGGAAGGAAAAATCATATTGGAACCTGGAGCAGTCACAAAAACAAGAACCTGACAGCTACGAAATCGATCAATTTTAGAGTATCTCATCAAGTGGAAGAACTTACCCACTGAATATTCCACATGGGAGGACAAGAATTTTATACAGAAGCATCAAGAACTACTCGGGCGTTGAGGACAACGCTTTTTGAAGGAGAAGGGCATGTTAGGCCCCTATACTACTAGTGTAACCCCTTATTGTTATTAGTATAACCCACTTATTATATTGATGTACCCATGTAGTACCCATATTGTTACTATTGTGCCCCATAGAAGCCCACAATTGTTATTATTGTGCCCTTACATTATTATTGTTATGTCGGCTCTGATTATGTTATGACCCCTTAGGCTCCTATATATAGAAAGGAGGTCTTTTCATTTGTATCATTGAAGAATTTTTCATTTATGTTATGTAAAGGAGGTTTCCCCCTCGAAGAGGCTGAATTCTAAGGCGTTGATCTATCTTTTCTATCTTTTCTTGAGGTGGTTTCATAACATTATCCCTTTATGGCTCTGCGGCTTCTCTGCTCCCTGTCAATTAGACTGGCCATCTGGCTCTATGGCTCTGTGGCTTCAAAATGCATCATTGCCTGTAAAAACACCTGCTGCAGTGTGGCATGATGATCAGGAGCGGTTACAGAAGGAATCAGGGCCGTTTCATAGGCAAAAACCCAAAACTGAGAAAAATCCATTACACAGAGTTTTCTGCAAAATACACTATCGGGCAGGACTTTCGGACTTGAAATCCCATTCAATCGCCCCTAAATCCCTATCGGGTCCGCCATTAGGCAGTGTATCACATCGCATATGTGTTTTGGGTAAAATCCCAAATACACGGGAAATACGTGAAAATTCGAATTCCCGGACTTGAAACATTATGGAATCGGCGCTATAAACATATCAGGTCCGCCTTTTTATCGCAAATCACTATCGCATGGCGTATTGGCAAAAAACCCATTTACATGAGAAATACATTGAAAATATGAATTTCCGGATTTCAAATTTTATACAACTGGGCTTTGAAATCTGATCGGGTCCGACCTTTTTAACGGTATCGGGGATCGCTGATCACCGATTTAATCTTGGTCGTCGATCTGATCCCGTGATCCGACGGTCCAGATCGCATCGCATCACTTCAAAGGCATTTTCCTTTGTATTTTGGTTTTTACACCGAAAAACGTTAATACACAGAAAAGTACCTTTTTCCGAAACTCAAATAGTATCGAACCACGCCTATAAAGTCCATGAGGTCTGACATTATCACCCCTTTTACATCGCTGTGACGCGACGTTGGATTGCGATATATCGCAGTCGCAAGTCACATTGCCCTGGGGTACACTATCGGGCAGGAATTTCGGACTTGAAATCCCATTCAATCGCCCCTAAATCCCTACTGGGTCTGCCATTAGGAAGTGTATCACATCGCATATGTGTTTTGGGTAAAATCCCAAATACACGAGAAATACGTGAAAATTCGAATTCCCGGACTTGAAACATTATGGAATCGGCGCTATAAACATATCAGGTCCGCCTTTTTATCGCAAATCGCTATCGCATGGCGTATTGGCAAAAAACCCATTTACATGAGAAATACATTGAAAATATGAATTTCCGGATTTCAAATTTTATACAAATGGGCTTTGAAATCTGATCGGGTCTGACCTTTTTAACGGTATCGGGGATCGCTGATCGCCGATTTAATCTTGGTCGTCGATCTGATCCCGTGATCCGACGGTCCAGATCGCATCGCATCACTTCAAAGGCATTTTCCTTTGTATTTTGGTTTTTACACCGAAAAACGTTAATACACAGAAAAGTACCTTTTTCCGGAACTCAAATAGTATCGAACCACGCCTATAAAGTCCATGAGGTCTGACATTATCACCCCTTTTACATCGCTGTGACGCGACGTTGGATTGCGATATATCGCAGTCGCAAGTCACATTGCCCTGGGGGTCTGTCCCTTGTCTCATGTCATCACCGATGTCGATCTGCTGATTTCGGCGATCGCAATATTGCATCGGCCTAGGGTCTTTGCCTTATGTCATGTGCCAATGCCTTCCTCCGACCCCATATGTAGGGGATCGACAATCGGGGGTTTCTCCCCTTTCCACTTAAGTCCACTCTTGGACCCTTCTCCAATGTGATTTCCCTTTATAAGTGTTTTTGACCACTTTTAGGAGATTTTGCCTCTTTTTCCAAAGAAAAAATGGCATCTTCTTCTGGCGATAACTTCTGCATCCTAAGTCCATTTTTTCCCATTCAAGTTGCAGTAGATTCAGAATGAGACGATCTCTGCAATGGGGCTAGTTCCAGGAACTTCCTTGGACTTTTATTTTTCTTTGTGAGGAACACTTAGAATTAGGAGTCTATCCAAAATCCATTTTGGATCATGCCTTCCCACTAAAGAACTGTTGGTCTCCAAAAGACTGATATACTGATCTAAATAGTAAATAAGAGTGACTCACCCTCTCCCTTCAGCCTCCATACACTTGCCTTTGCATAGTGCCTCTGAGCCAAAGTCTCTAACCATTTTCCTTCCTGGATGTGCTGGTCCTTTTGGGAAGAACTACCTTCCTCCTTTCCTTCCTGTAGGACTCCTACTGAAATGGTCATAGAAGGTAGTTTGAACTTCTCTGCCTTGATCATTGATCCAAGGTGACTCAAACCAATGTGAAGCACATCTGGTCCACAAAACTTTCATTTGTATCTTTTTGAAAAGATGTCAACAACAACTGTTAACAACGACAGAAATACAGAAAACAACTAGATGGCCTAAACTCCTGCTTCAACAAAAGAAATAGATTTCACATCTTGTGAACACCTCCATGCCTTACATCTGCATACAAATGATGGACTAGGTAACAAGCCCACAAAACATACCTTTAAAACAAATGACCCTTCAATTCAAGCATGTAGAAAAAGACCATTTGGACTCTTTTTCAAAAGATGAAACACTTCATAATTATCCCCATATATGAGACCAGGTTAAATTCTTCCAAGTCAACATTGCATCACATGCATGTCAAAGCAATCAACCCTGCAAGTTAATTACACATACATGTTCAAATACAAGGAAATCATCAGTATCCCTGTGTTCATACACATCAAGCTCATGCATGCATTTCATCTTTCGACTTTCGCTTAAGCACACTATACTTTCGAAGCTGAAATGAAATATAATGTTGTAGCAACAAAGTGAGTCTCCTACTCAACTTCTCCATTCACCTATTTGGTAAAATCCTGCAACTTTGATCTCATCAACAAAGAAATGCAAATAGATGCATCAATAGACATGAAATCTTAATTGGATAAGAACTCTAAACATTTCTTACCAATCCATTTCAAAGGTCTTTCCTTTGTCTGCACATCAACATGTGAATCATTTCTGCCATCTTCTCTTTCCACTTTCTTTAGCTTTTGTGGAAGCATTGCTAGATTCAGAGTCCAACACTTTTCAGCAAGATGCCCTTGCTTATGGCAGTAAGTGCAACACATGTGCATTCTATTGATAGTATGATTTGCCTTGTTCAATGGACCTTTGACTTCTTGCTTCTTTTCCTTCAAAATTTTCTTGTATGTGGCCATTCTCTTCCAACATCTAGAAATATTATGGTTATCCAAATCACAAAAGGAACATGCAATTCTTTTCCCATATCTATGTGGAAATTTAACATGCTTTGCAAAATCAAAAGGAAGATGATTAGAACCATATTTATACCTTTCTCTTTCACCTTTGCTCCCTTCATGAGGAGGTGACGAAAATGAAGAAGTGGCTCCCTTTGGAACACCATCAATCTCTTCAAGGTTGTTAGAGTTTCCACAACTCTCTGGTTCAAGTGTGTGCTTCTAAATACTTGCATCCTACATAAGATGTTTCAAGCCATTGCATTTCTCTTGAATACAATCTTCACACTTCTAAGGTAGAGGACATGAAATGAAACTCCTTGGGACTGTTTCAATGGCCTTCATGGCAGCTTTGGAATTGTCTCCATAAGACTATCCATAGCCAAGACCCAAATACTTAGGCCTTCCTCAACCATTATTGGTTCAACAATACCTTATGCATGCCTACCCAAGCCTTTTCCTTCATAGCACATCTTAGACATTAGCTTGAAACCTATGCCTCTAATATGTTCTTCAAAAGAACCAATACAAGCATTCTTAGGAGAATTTGAAGACAAACTAGAATGGTTTACCTCTTCTTCAAGCTGATATTTGACCAAGGCTTCTTTGGCAACAAGGAGTTGTGACTCCAACTCATGCATCCTTTTCAGGTTCATATTTTCAATATGAAGTTGCCTCTCCATTTCCTGCAATTTGTCAGAAAGCATCTGCTTCTCTTCCTCCACCAAATTCAACTGCTCTCTAAGTATGCCGCTCTTCCTTCCATCCTCATACATTTCTCTCACCATGTCCATCATGAAGAACAAGTCTTGCTTCATGTCTCCATCAAAGAGTCTTGTGGTGAAGGAGGAATTGTAGGATACACTTGTAGAAGTTGTCATTAGGCCAATGAACAAAAGAACTTCAAACAAGATTAATAAAGAGCTTGTTTAAGAAACCTTCTGCAACAAATCTCTTGTGCTTCAAGGATTGCCTTGAGGTCCTTTGGGATAGAAGAATCCTTTCAGCCCTTCTTACTTCTTGCCCTTCCTAGACTGAGCTATCAATAATATTCCCTTCACCTCTACAAACTCAAACAATAGTCAGTCTGCAAACAAGTATACAATCAACCTCTGACTATTTAAACACCTTTCAGACAAGCAATCTTTGCTCTGTCAATCAAGCATTCTAATATAACCTTCTTGAAAGTGGGGTTAACCAATCTTAAGCGTCGATACCACCTGATCTAAAAGTGGGGCACTTAGGCTTCTTGTCTTACTTACAAGAACCTCTCCCACTTCCAAAGCTTTAAATATTCCAAAGTCTTATTGATTAACCAAGGCAGAATTGATAATATGCTTGAAAATATAGTGTATGCTGGTGTTTATTTTAAAACTATTTATGTGCTTTTAAAATTCTGTTGGTTGTGCTGATATGTAAATACATATGACAATAGACAAATGCAGCAATAAGCAAACACATAAGACAACAATTTAATAAAGATTTCACCCAAAATTCTTGGGCTACGTCTCTGTGAGCTCTAGTCAACTCAACTAGGCTCTCTGGGATTATGGAAAAGTCCTTCTTACAAGCTCTTGGCTCAACTCCACTGTTTTACACAGAAATAATGGGTTTAGAAACAATTTTATCCTTGGCTCTTGAAGCTCTCGGCTCTCGCTCTGGCTCTCAGCTCTGGCTCTGGCTCTTGGCTTTGGCTCTAGCTCTTAGCTCTGGCTCTGGGTCTTCGGCTCTGGCTTTGGCTCTAGCTCTTTGGCTTTGGCTTCTTTGGCTCTCTACAACTTATAACTCTCTGGCTTTTCACTTGACGTCCAAGTGACTCCCTTGGCTACTTTGTGCATTCACTTTTTGCTCTCTCTGCCTCTTTTTGCTTACGCCTTTTGATTTCTGTGCTGCCTTTTCTCAATTGAGCTCACTGCCTCCTTTGAGGTACTTTTCCGGCTTTTTGGCTTCCCTGGCCATTTCTCTGCGATTCATGATCCCTCTATGTCTCTGCGGCTTCTCTGCTCCCTGTCAGTTACACTGGCCATCTGGCTCTGCAGCTCTGTGGCTTCAAAAAGCATCATTGCCTATAAAAACGCCTACTGCATTGTGGCATGATGATCAGGAGCGATTACAGAAGGAATCAGGGTCATTTCATAGGCAAAAACCTGAAAATTGAGAAAAATCCATCACACAGAGTTTTCTACAAAATACACTATCGGGCGAGACTTTCGGACTTGAAATCCCATTCAATCACCCTAAAATCCCTATCGGGTCCGCCATTAGGCAGTATATCGCATCGGATATGTGTTTTGGGTAAAATCCCAAATACACGAGAAATACGTGAAAATTCAAATTACCAGAATTGAAACATTATGGAATCGGCCCTAAAAACGTATCAGGTCTGCCTTTTTATTGAAAATCATTATCGCCTGGCGTATTCACCAGAAACCCATTTACATGGGAAATACATTGAAAATCCAAATTTCCAGATTTCAAATTTTATATAATCCAGCTTTGAAATCTGATCGGGTCTGGCCTTTTTATTGGTATTGGAGATCGCCAATCACTGATCATTGATTTAACCTTGGCCATCGATCTGATCCCGCGATCCAATGGTCTAGATTGCATCGCATCGCTTTGGGGCATTTTCCTTTGTATTTCGGTTTTTACACCGAAAAGCATTAATACACAAGAAGTCCCTTTTTCCGGAACTCAAGTATTATCGAACCATGCTTATAAAGTCCATTGGGTCCGGCATTATCACCCCTTTTACAATGCTATGTCGCAACGTTGTGATGCAATATATCGCAGTCGCAACGTTGCGATGCAATATACATTGGCCCGGGGGTCCATCCCTTGTCTCAAGTCATCGTCGATGCCGATCTGCTGATTTTGGTGATTGCAATATCGCATTGGTCCGGGGTCTTTGCCTTATGTCATGTGCATGTGCCTGCCTCTAACCCGATATGTCAAGGATCGACAATCAAGGGTTTCTCCACCTTTCGCTTAAGTCTGCTCTTGGACCCTTCTCCGATGTGATTTCCCTTTATAAGGGTTTTTTGCCATTTTTAGGGGATTTTGCCTCTTTTTCCAAAGGACAAAGAGCATCTTCTTCCTGCGATAACTTCTGCATCCTAAGTCCAATTTTTCCCATTCAAGTCTCAGTAGATTCAGAATGAGACGATCTCTGCAATGGGGCTAGTTCCAAGAACTTCCTTGGACTTTCATTTTCCTCTGTGAGGAACACTTAGACTTAGGAGTATATCCAAAATCCATTTTGGATCACCTCTGCTACAATTTTATTTGACTTCTCTTGTATTTGTTCTAAGCATCTTCTACGGCTTCCTCTTCAAAGATTTGTTCACTCATGTATTTCTTTCATAACTCTTTGTATTCAAACTGTGAACTTCACTTTACTTCTTACACTTCAGATTCCTGATCTTATCTCTGTCGTATGTCTTGATAGTAGTATTTGATCTATTCTTCACTCCATTGCTGGAAGACTATTTCAATGTTGTATTCTCATTTCCTGCATCTTTTTCTTCTTCTCTTTTAACTGTGTATTGTTAAATTGTTTTTCTATATGCTTTGTAGCGAAGTTTCTCCTTCCACTATTTTGATATTCTCATCCAAAAATCCTCAATCACTTTATCCTCTTTTCTATCATCCACCATTGTTAGGCCACACACTACTTCATGAGTAGCCCTAGATTTTGCTTCATAACTTGCTACTACAATGGAAACTTCAACATTCAATTCTTCATAAAACATGGCATTTTCCATAATGACACAATAAATCCTTATTTCAAAAATTAAAACACAAATTTAATGAGAATAATTTCGATTCACTCCATGGTTATATATCTGAGCATTCATGTGCTCATTAACAATTTTAGCTTCACCAAATTCACCAGCTGCTACTAAATTCCCGAGAGATGCACTCTTAACTCCGCAAACAATTACTTCATATGACAATCTCTTTTTGCCATTCTCAAACTTAAATGTCTCAACCTCTAATGCAAAGAGGTCATTATCAATTGCAATCTTAACAACTTGATCACACATGTTATTCACAACTTTAATGGAAGCTTCACCGTCATTAACAAGTTTTATTATTGGATTCACCAATTCACAACTCACTTTCTAATCATCATCCATGTGTCTCATCATATCGGGATTCACCATCATACTCACCATCCAAGCTATTACATTCTTGCTCTACTTCACACCCACAGGCTTCAGCCTCTCTCTTTACAATCTTTGTTGTGTCTTCTTCATCCATATGCACATTTGCATAATGGGTCTCACTTTTATAGTATTTATGGCCATCATCCACCTTTGAGAGGGATTCTCTAAGCTCTGTTGTCCTCGCAAAATCTTGCTCATTTAATTTCAAATCTATGGTTCATTTATTTATTGATTCTTCAACACACTCGCAAATTGCTGCCACACGTCACTTTCCTTTATACCAAATTCACCTTCTAGGATCTTCCATGCTTCATAGGAAGATGTAGATTTTTATACCTTGCACAAAAATTTCTCATCCAATGCTTATTTTATAAGATCCAATAATAAAGTATCACAAACTTCATCATATGGGTTATTAGA
The DNA here is from genome assembly GCA_031772625.1 of Pinus tabuliformis. Classification (NCBI taxonomy): domain Eukaryota; kingdom Viridiplantae; phylum Streptophyta; class Pinopsida; order Pinales; family Pinaceae; genus Pinus; species Pinus tabuliformis. The sequence continues at coordinate 517,432,788 of CM062818.1, forward strand.
TTGATACTCAATAAACTCTTTACATCGAAGAAAACTTTGAATTTTGACAACCCAAAAATATAAATTTTTAGCAGTAAATAATGGCAGTGTTACTAGATCCATCCCAATCTATGCATCATTGACTTGTTCGACTTCATCTTCTTGTCTTTTAGATTCTTTGGTTGCAGCAAGAACCTTTATGAGTTCTGTGAAATACTCTGGCTCCTCATTTCAATTTATTTTCTATTACTTCAAACTTGTTTTGCAACCTGTAACTATTTTCTTCCTTTTTCTTTTGTCTTCTTTTCTTATTGCATAAGACTTCTTTCCATATTGCCCTTAAAAAAAATACGATTTTCAATATGCGCTCTTGTAAAACACAACCTTTACCACATTCAATATCCATATCATTCATAAAGATTTTTATTAACCAAACACACTCTCATACTTGTATGATAAAACATATAAATTTTAGAAACAAACGCACCTTTACAAAGCGATAAACTCACTCAAATATTTAGCTTTATTTTAAAATTCTCTTTAATATAAAGAATAAAAAAATCAATTGATAAAACTCGGTGCAAACCTTTATAAAGTCTTTTTTGAATTCATAAATACGAACCTTATAAGATGACACCTTGTTGTGGAACAAAACCCTTTACTTTTTATATAATAAAAAACTCATTAAAAAAAACACCTTCAAACGCTTTAAACCTTTTAAGGAAAAACGTTTTATATGTTCTTTATAAACCCTTCTAATTCTTTAATATCTGCTTTGGGATGATTTTTTTAAACCTTTTAGAATGAACTTTTTAAAACTTAAAGTCTTTGCCATTTAAAACAAACCTTTAGAAAATAATCTTAAACGTGCCCACGACAAGGTAATGCAGCATGGGATAAAGACGAGGCACTACCGCTAGCATGGAAAGGAGCCATCGCGTCAATGCAATAAGCGTGAGTTAGTGATGTGCCTGCACTTGCAGGAGGGCCTCCTGTGCTATAATGTGGGAGAAATAGTTTCTGAAGCGGATCACTGTGTTGCCTCGAGAACCGATTTTTTTTATCTTTTCAGGTATACTGCAACTGCATATCCTTTCCCAAGATTTTTCTACTCCGATCCTAAAACTCGACGTCAACAATAATACCAGGCGGAAAGGCAATGGCGAAAAACACATCAGTGAAACAACATCTAACTTGCTACTCAACTTACTCTACTAAACATAAAACTCATTCACATTACATATCCATGCTCATTTGTCATCTCTTTTTTCTCACAATGACTAACTAGTGGTATAGTAACACCTCTCTGTCCGTTAACTTTTTTCGGGCAAAATGAAAGCTTTGATATAAATTTTTAATCTTATCAGTACATTTTTTTACCTTGGTTCTGAAGATGAATCCCATTAGTAGGTTCGAAACCTCGACCATAAAACATTGTCAATGTGATTTATCCGAAAGCAAGCTTCAAACATAAATATGAATAAATAAATAAATAAATAAAACTTGATATTTAAATTGAATTAACAAGCATTTAAAAATTCAATATATACAATAAACATTGTTTTCTAAAGTATATATTTCTTTATCTAGGTTTAATATGAGGCATATTACATTAAAGATTAATTTATAAAAATTACAAAAGTTCCGCATCTATATGGAAGTGTTAAATAAAGTTAAAAATAAGAATATTTCTATCAATGAAGATGTTGAGTTTACATATATATAAACAAGATTATTAAAACATAAATCCATCATAATTTTTGATCTACGAAGTGTGGAAAGTAATCAAATCTTTTTAGATGCAAAACTTTCCTCAAGTTTTATACCCAAAAAGATGTTTGCATCTTCAAAAATTTGATCATCTTTAAGTTTGATAGATCTAAAATTAAAATAAACCTATAATAGTTTTATTAAAAACGTAACACATATAATTACATATATGCACTTGCCATTTGTATTTCATATGTTTTATGTATATAAATGAGAGAACACACCATTCGAAAAATAATTTATTGTAAATATTAAGTTTTACAATATTTATTCTTTGAAATATTATATATATCTATATGTATATATATATATATATATATTTCTTGCAAAAATCTATGATGATCTAGACAAGTAGCTTAAGACCTTTCATGTCTACTGTTCCAAGATGGCTATGACAGTTAATACTAACAAGACTAAAGTCAGGATAATTAAATCCAAAGAGATCACCCATGGTAATTTCATCTATGGTAACCATTGCTTAGAGAAATTTTCTTCTTATAATATTTGGGTGTTGACACACCTCATTAGCTCAACGAGAATTATAGCACTGAGAAAAGATTATTGAAGGTTGGAAAGTTTATTATGAGCTTGAAAAAATTATAAGTTGGTCGATATTTGTATTTGGACTAACAAAAAGTTTCCTCTTTGAGATTCTCGTCACCCGTGTTGTTTTATACAGATTTGAAGTTTTGGGTTGCAATATATCTAGAGAGTCATGGAGAAACGCTGAGATGATTCAAAACCAATTCATAACCTACAATCTCAAGATGAAGGGAAATACTCCCTATCCTATCCTCCCGGTCGAAATTGGCATTTCCCCCATTGAAAGCATGATTATGGTTAGATATAAGATGTATAAGAAGAAGATTTACAACATGGAATCCAAGAGGCACCAGAAAATTGCTTCTAACTTTAGTCAAAACCCCCATCTTCGCCTCAAGTGTGGGTGGCATAAGAATGCCCTATCTTGGCTCAACCATTGGGGGATAAAGGAAGAGGTCATCATGGGAAGCAAGAATAGTGTCAAAGTGCATTTTTTAAACCTGTACAGAAATTGCCTCCAAACGAATTCTTAAAAGATAGAAAATATGCAATGGCAAGAATATAAAACAAATACACAGAGATTTCCCCTAGATCCAAAAATCGAGATTACTAGATGGATTTTTCATTATATTCCTTTCAATGTTACAACACACACACACACACACACACACACACACACACATATATATATACATGTCGAAGCATCCATAAACCCCAATCAATTAACCCTATATTAGAACATAACCGTAGTTCCCTTCACCGGATCTATAAGATACGATGGGCAAAACACCATCATGCCCAAAACCATGTTCAAAACCAATGTACAAAACCATAGGCAAGTATGCTCACCTAATATAGGGTCGATTTTTTTTTTTCCAAGGAAATTGTAAAGGGGGGCTACTGCCCCCTTCAAATCCCCCTACACGGGGGGCTTCTACCCGTCGATGTGACCCCCTCGTTGCGCCCGACACAATGAAGAGGGGGCTACCGCCCCTCCTCTAACCCACCACCTCGTGCGTGGGGCTAGTCGTGGAAATAATATAACACACACCCAACATAAAGATACTATTACCTCCAATTTTAAGGCTAAATTGTGGGATGATAAGGAGTTGGAGGGTAAAAGGAAGCTAAGATACTATAAGGAGGTGATCAACCCCACCCTTTATAACCATAATTATCTCTTTGTATTGACCAACACTAAGAAAAAAATGAACATCGCTAGGATAAGGATTAATTCTCATGAGCTTCGAAGTGAAACTGGGCAGTGGTCTACTCCCAAGACTCCGTGGGACGATAGAATTTGTCATATTTACAATACTAAGAGGGTGGAAGATGAAAACACTTCCTTTTAAATTGTTTGGCTCTTACTCACATCCACTCTCAATTCCCTAACACCTGCGACACTTCCAATCTTCTTGACTTGTTAAGTGAGCCCAACTATAGTGATTTTCAAGCACTTCTTTCTCTTCATTTTGATCATAGAAATAAGGGTTTAAATAATCACAACTAAATTATTTTTCTTATCATGAGATCTCATATATCACATTAATCTTTATGAATATTAATCATCATTATCATCATTTTTTAAATAACAAAATTTTAATTAAATTACACTAATTTAATTTTTTCCTTAAACACTCACTATGCTTTCAAAACCATAATGAATATTTTTAAATATATATTAAAAAAATTAAAAATAATGTATAACCATTGACTTCAAAAACATACAAATAATTTAATGATCCACCAATCATGTTAACGCAAAGTACTTTAGTCTTTCGAACAAAGACAGAAAGTAAAGAGTTGTAATAGCATGCTTCTTATTATGACCATGTACGTGTCATGTTTCAATCAAATCCAATGTTTTATATATTTATTGGCCACGTCAATCTAATGGCGTGCTCTCTACCCCAATGATTCACTGACCATAATAGACAAAGATTAGCACGCAAATACGTCATACTTTCCCATGTCTACTATCAACTAAAGGTAAAAGATTAGCACGCAAATACGTCATACTTTCCCATGTCTACTATCAACTAAAGGTAAAAGATTCGCACGCAAAAACGCCAAACGTTTCCCATGTCTATGTGGATTAAAGTTAAAAGCAAACCTTAATAACAGGGTTTTTTTAATGTCAATTTTTTCGTAGTCAGCAAATACGTCATACTTTCTCATGTCTACTATCAACTAAAGGTAAAAGATTCGCACGCAAAAACGCCAAACATTTCCCATGTCTATCTGCATTAAAGTTAAAAGCAAACCTTAATAACAGGGTTTCTTTTAATGTCAATTTTTTCATAGTCAGCAAATAAGGCATACTTTCTGGCTATTCCTATTTCTAACTCTATAGTATTATAAATGTGTGTTGATAAGCGAGGGAAATAGCACTTACTTTTTCTCTCCATAGTATGTGAACAAATTGATGGAGCGTGGAAAGAAAAACGAGTGCTATTTCCCTCACTTATCCACCAAATTTATAATACTATAGAGTTGGAAATAACATTGCCAATACTTTCCCATGTCTACTATCATCTAAACGTAAAAGATTCGCACTCAAAAACGCCAAACATTTCCCATGTCTATCTGGATTAAAGTTAAAAGCAAACTTTAATAACAAGATTTCTTTTCATATTACGATATAGAAGGTATAATGCAATGGACCAATTGCAATGACTCTAAATCTCTAGAATCTCTCATGCAGCCGTGTTTTATTATAAGTCAATTAACATACACTCCGTATAAAGAGCGGCATCAACAGAACGTATAGAAAGTTGCGTTTTTTATTTATTGAAGAAGATGTTGTAGACTTGTTTGTATCATTGCTTGATTTTAAAGGTTTTGGGTTTTTATTGGAATCATAGGTTTGGGTTAAATGTTATTTATGGTGGAGTGATAAGTAATACGGTCTTTGATTGGATGAAACCTGTCTGCATTACAAACCAAGTTCTGAACCAAAGAGAATGGATAAAGACGTTATATGTGCTTACAATGTGTATACACTTAATACAATATATACACGTTAGATAATAAGATAATATGGAGCGCGTAATTAGTTCACAATGAAATCCAAATAGGATAATTTATGCCATGTTATGGGCACCGATTCAACGTTAACCACATATTCATGGCAGATATGAATTTCCGTGCATTATTTTGTTTCCGCGTGTATGAATGGAAACATGGAAGGTGAGGCCAGGAGGTGAAGGTGAGGCCAGGAGGTTTAGCTTTTTCCCGGTTTAGAGTGGGCGGTAGTGTATAAATCTGACATGTGATTTTATATATATATTAATGTAGATGGTGAACATGATGGTGAATTTATTGTAATGAAATACGTGTGGATGATGATTGCAAAGTGAGTTGTGAATTGGTAAGTCTAACAATAGAATTCGCTAATGATCGTGAACCCTCTATTAATATAGTGAATAACATGTGTGAAATGACAGATAATATTGTAGTTTATAACGACCTCTTTGTGTCAGAGGCTGAGACATTTAAGTTTGAGAATGAGAAAGAGGCTTTGTCATATGACGTAATGGTTTACAGAGCTGAGAGTGCATCTCTCATGAATTTTGCAGCAACTGGAGTCGAGTCTTTCTTTTTTTCTCACAATGACCCAACCACTGGTATATAAACACCACAATTACTAAATATTGAATCACTCAATCTCTAACTAGTCTTGACTTCTTTCTGGCTAACAATTTCATGTAAATTCACGTTCAATTTGGATTCTAATTAGACTCCACTTGCTTTACTTAAATTAACTCAATTCTTCATGCATTACAAAGTAATTTACTATTTCTAACACTTCGCCCTAATTACTACCATATAACTCAACCTTAACTTAATCATGACTTAACATAGCTTAAACATGCGTGTTGGTCTAAGTATTAGCTAGGCTTACAATAAAAAAAATGAGTAAGAAGCTTTTACAACGCTGGATTTTCTTTTTCATTTTTTTCAAATTATATGCCCTCAAAATTGCTTCATCTTTTGATGTCTTTTCTTGTTTTAGGTTCCATATTTCTTCACAATTTTCTTTGACTTCTCTTGTATTTGTTCTAAGCATCTTCTACCGCTTCCTTTTCAAAGATTTGTTCACTCATGTATTTTTTTCACAACTCTTAGAATTCAAACTGTGAACTTCACTTTACTTCTTACACTTCAGATTCCTGATCTTCTCTCTGTCTTATGTCTTGATAGCTATTCTTCACTCCATTACTGAAACATTATTTCAACGTTGTCTTCTCATTTCCTGCATCTTTTTCTTCTTGTATTTTAACTGTGACTGAACCGTTGTCCTATTTACCTTCACACTCAAAATTATGTTAAATTGTTTTTCTATATGCTTTGTAGTGAGAGTTTCTCCTTCCACTATCTTGTAGTCAATGGATATTCTCATCAAAAAAATCCTGAATCACTTTATCCTTTTTTCTATCATCAGCCATAGTTAGACCACACACTACTTCATGAGTAGCCCTAGATTTTGCTTCATAACTTGCTGCTATAGTGGAAACTTCAACATTCAATTCTTCATAAAACATGGTATTTTCCATATCGATACAGTCCATCCTTATTTCAAAAATTAAAACACAAATTTAATGAGCATAATTTTGATTCACTCCATGGTGATATATCTGAGCATTCATGTGCTCATTAACAATTTTAGTTTCACCAAATTCACCAACTGATACTGAATTTACGAGAGATGCACTCTTAACTCCGTAAAGAATTACTTCATATGACAAGCTATTTTTGTCATTCTCAAACTTAAATGTCTCAACCTCTGATGAAAAGAGGTCATTATCAATTGAAATCTTACCAACTGGATCGCACATGTTATTCACAACTTTAATGGAAGCTTCACCATCATTAACAAGTTCTATTATTGGATTCACCGATTCACAACTCGCTTCCCAATCATCATCCATGTGTCTCATCATAGCGGGATTCACCATCATATTCACCATCCAAGCTATTATGTTCATGCTCTACTTCACACCCACAGGCTTCAGCGTCTCTCTCTACAATCCTTGTTGTGTCTTCTTTATCCATTTGCACATTTGCATAATGGGTCTCACTTTTATATTGTTTATTGTCATCATCCACCTTTGAGTGGGATTCTCCAAGCTCTGTTGTCCTCCAAGAATCTTGCTCATTTAGTTTCAAATATGCGGTTCATTTATTTATTGATTCTTCAACACACTCACAACTTGCTGCCACACGTCACTTTCCTTTCTACCAAATTCACCTTCTAAGATCTTCCATGCTTCATAGGAAAATGTAGATTTTTCTACCTTGCACAAAAATTTCTCATCCAATGCTTATTTTATAGGATCCAATAATAAAACATCACATACTTCATGGGTTATTAGGTCGATACTCAATAAACCCTTCACATCGATGAAAACTTTGCATTTTGACAACCCAAAAATATAAATTTTTAGCAGTAAATAATGGCAGTATTACTAGATCCATCCCAATCTATGCATCATTTACTTGTTCGACTTCATCTTCTTGTCTTTTAGATTCTTCTTTTGCAGCGAGAACCTTTATGAATTCTCTGAAATACTCTAGCTCCTCATTTCAATTTATTTTCTATTACTTCAAACTTGCTTTGCAACCGGTGACTATTTTCTTTTCTTATTGCATGAGGCTTCTTTCCATATCACCCCGAAAAAAATACGATTTTCAATATCCACCATCATAAAGCACAATCTTCACCACATTCAGTGTCCATATCACGCTTGATAAAACATATAAATTTTAGTGACAAACGCACCTTTACAAAGCGATAAACTCACTCAAATATTTAGCTTTATTTTTTGATTCTCTTTAATGTAAAGAATAAACAAATCAATTGATAAAACTCGGTGTAAACCTTTCTTGAATTCATAAATATGAATCTTATAGGATGACCCCTTGCTGCGCAACAAAACCCTTTATTTTTTATATAATAAAAAACTCATTAAAAAAACACCTTCAAACGCTTTAAACCTTTTAAGGAAAAACGTTTTATATGTTCTTTATAAACCCTTCTTATCCTTTAATATCTCCTGTGGAATGATTTTTTTTAAACCTTTTAGAATGAACTTTTTAAAACTTAGTCTTTGCCATTTAAAACAAACCTTTAGAAAATAATTTTAAACGTGCCCACGGACAAGCTAATGCAGAAAGGGATAAAGAGACATTACCGCTAATACACTTCAAGGGAAGGGGCCGTCGCGTCAATGAAAGAAGCGTGAGTTAGTGGTGTGGCTGCACTTGCAGGAGGGCCTTTGCTGTGCTAAAATGTGGGAGAAATAGTTTCTGAAGCGCATCGCTGTGGTGCCGCAAGAACCTATTTTTTTTTAACTTTTCAGGTAGACTGCAACTGCATATCCTTTCCCAAGATTTTTCTACTCCGATTGTAAAAGTCGACGTTAGATCTAATACCAGAGGGAAAGGCAAAGGCCGAAAACACACAAGTCAAACAACACGTAACTTGCTACTCAATTTACTGATACTCTACTAAACATAAAACTTATTCACATTACATATCCATGCTCATTTGTCGTCTCTTTTTTCTCACAATGACTAACTAGGTGTATAGTAACACCTCTCTGTCCGTTAACGCTTCCCCGGGTGGATGAATCCATGTTGACTTTTCCTCATCGACTTTTTAATCTTCATAAATCTATGGACGCAATTGAATGTAAAAAGAATATTTTTATAAGATGGTTCGTTTGAGTCTATATCCATGGATGAGATTTCACCCGGGCTCTCCTCATCTAGACGTTACAATCCCTGATCGAGCTGGGTAGCCGAACCAAAACGTCGTCTACTTCTTGCGGCTGTTCATCTCATTGCATTCGGGTTCACCCGATCTCCAATTCGCTTCCCCGTCCTCATCTTGCAATTCTTGAATGATCACTGTACAGTTGGGATTGATTGAATTTTTTTATTCAATTGACTTTTTTATTCTTTATATTAAAGAGAAAAATTTTCCTGTTTGAGAGTTCCGTATGCAAGCTATCTTTGATTTTTTTATTCTTTATATTAAAGAGAGTTCCGTATCCAAGGGCACTTTTTGAGACAAAAAAAAATCACTGTACAGTTGGGGATTGATTGAAATTTTTTATGTTTATATTCCTTGCAAGCCACGCGATCCATCACAGATAACCTGGATACGGAATTTTCGAACAGGGAAATTCGCCAATCAGATAAGAAAGCATCATCAGATGGGGTTATGAAACGAGAGGTACCTTTACTTCCCGGGAAGCATATCATATAATACTAAGGGACCATACTATCAAGGATAGCCTCTCGAACAAAGTTTGGGAACCACCAATTTGGCCAAAAATCTCCACCTTTCTCTGGTTGCTGTGCCAAAATAGAATCCTTACTTGGGATAATCTAAGGAAACAAAGTTTTCACAGACCTTCCATCTGCCCAAATTGTAAATAGGCAGAAGAAACTAAGGAACATCTCCTAAACTCATGTATGTTAGCAACCTGACTTTGGGAGAAGTTTAGCTTCAAATGTCAAAGAGATGGACGAAATAAGGAGATTTCAACCAGCACTATTCGTTCTTAGGCACCTCACCCTTATAAAAGCAAAATCTTAAATGCCTTATGGAAGGTAATACCATGTTTCCTCATGTGGGCAATATGGAAAGAGAGAAATAGTCGCATCTTCAAAGACGATTCCTCTCCCATAGAAATTATATGGATCAATATATGTCAAAACATATGAGAAACCTTGATGCTCTAAACGTTGCTTGATGATGATTTCCCATCCACACCACATCAACAAAATATATGGCTGAATTGGGACCTTCAATGGAACCATGAGCAGGTACACCTAAGGAAAATCCCTCCCTCTGGAGATACACTTGACAAATGGGCTGCACCCCCACCACACATGGTACTGCTCAACTTTGATGGAGCATCAAAGGGAAATTCAGGTAAAGCAGGATTGGGGGGAACATTTAGAAATCACAAGGGCAATGTTCTCCAAACATTCATGGGGTCAATAGGTTGGGATACAAACAACTTAGCCGAATTAGAAGGAATTGGGCAAGGACTTCTCCTGGCTCAGAACAATAGATTCTTCCCACTCATAATTGAAGGGGACTCTCAGATCTTAATTAACATGATCAACCAAATCCTACAGGGAACTCCAGCACATAAAGTGGGTAGCAGTTGGAGATTGGCATAAAGGCTGGAATAGATTGAACAGTGGCTACTCATTCATAGAGCAGTTACCATCAGGCACACTGGTCGGAATGGTAACAAAGTAGCAGACCTCCTAGCAAATATTGGCGTTGAAAGTGGTAAGACTCTTCATGTAGGAGCTCTTAGCAATATAGCCAATACTCATCAATTGCAGGATTTCAATGATCTAGTGCAAAAGGAAAGGGAAAATGCAGAGGAAATGCACCCGGATGCGATTGTCAACAACGGCATTTAAATGACAAGACGGATCGTCGGAGAGTTGGGAAGCCATCTGGCTAAGTGCTTCATCCTGAGAGCTCACCGCAGATGGATTAAAAACACCTTGCAGGTGACATTTATTGACTCCGGAAGCTGTGACGAACTCACCTCCTTCAACAACATGGCACCTGCAAACTGCTTTGTTACTCCTCCCCTTCTCCATGGTGTTTGTCCTCCGTAAGTGACTGAACCGTGTTTCAGAATTGCTACAGGCAGTTGCTGCGTAATTCTCCCTTGTCAGGATTTTGGTAATGGTTTTCATTTTTCGCATTCTTGTCATTCTCTTCTTGATTGCGGTTCGCCCACCCCTGCTCTCGCTCATCATCACCTTGATTCCAATTCTTCCGCTGTCAATTAAGCCATGGCTTGCCTCAGGCACCGCATTTGCTCAAGGAAGAGTCTGCGACGCAAGCTACTCTATCCAGTCGTGGGAACAAGCAGAACAGGGAAGAGACAGGTAGTCATGGGATCAACAACAAGCAGCAAGGTGAAAGCAGTAAGGCTCTGCATGACAAAGATAAAGCTGGGGACGCTAGTAAGCAACAGATGGATGCTGAAGGCATTGTAGATTCTCCAACTGTTCAAGGTCGCGGGACGTCTGAAGAGGATGACGATTGGTATTAGTTTGCCTGACAGATTGAGGAAGAGCTAGCTCCAGAGGAACCACCAACCTACACATGGTTTCATGCAAAGGTCTCTGGCTCCCAGGTGGATTCGTCTCACTTTTTGTGGTTTTTGGTCTCTCGCAAAGGTGTCTGGCTTCCAGGCAGATATGTTTCTATGATTTGTGGTTTTGTGGTCTGGATGTGTTTTGTCTTCATGCCAAGTGTCTTGAATTCTCTGGTTGACTCTCTACTAGGTGGAAATGGCATATTGTTACTTGGTTATTTCCTTATCTTTTTGGTTCAGGATTGCATTCCTCTTTGTTCATTTTCGAAAACCAAGGTCTACTTTGAAATAGTTATTCTGGTTCAATGGCTGGTTTCCCCCATAATAGGGGCAGTGTTCAAAGCTTCTTGGACTAGTTTCTCCTCTGTTGGGGTAGTCCAATACCAACAGTTGCATTTTGTGATAATGACTGATGCGTAACATCTCTAAGATCATGTCTCTCTGTAACTTTTTTTGTATTATATTAATAGATCAGTACTACTTAGAAAAAAGAAAACCTATGTTTATTACAATTAACAATTAAGACACAAACATATCAATTTAAGATGATATTATCTAATTACAACTGAAAAATTGACTGTGACAGTGCACCCTAAGTTGGCCAGCTTGTAGACAACTATTGTCTTGCACTTATACCGAGGCTTTTATTTTACTTACCATTCACATTATCTTCTATAAAGACAACGATTTGTTGGGCTCTTTATTTTGTGGGGGTAGTCGACTAAGAAGAACGCGACAAGTTTTACTGACAAGATTTCTCGGACATCAATTCCTCTTCTATCCCTTTCATATACGCTGATACGATTAGAGACAACTTTTCTATTGTTGCATTTGGCACTACTACACAGAGGGGGACTTTAAGACAATTTTTTAAGAGAAAAGAAATATTTTGTCTTCAAAATTTCAATATGAGGCGATAGTAAAAAAAAGGTAAAGGTAAAGGATTAGGGGTCTATCTACTGGCATTCACTGAGTGGTTGGTTTACCATGGTTGTGAAGTGATATTCAACAAAGGAAAAACATTCCTGAGACACATAGCCACGGGGCAGGTGAAGCAGATCGGGGTTCGTGTGAAGAACCTATATAAGCTAGATGTGGAAGAATGTGCTACATTAAGCACTAAGGCGGAGAAAGTGAAGGTCGCGATGTCGATGAACTTTGGCAAAAAATACTTGGTCATTTGTATCATGGTACCTCAAATATTATAAAACAAATAACCGCTCGCCTCTCTAAAGGAGCACTTAAGCAATAGGATATATGAAAAGGATGTACATTACAAAAGTACATAAAATCCACATTCCATGATCAGGAAAAAAAAGCACATGCAGTCCTAGAAAGGATCCACTATGATGTTTATGGACATTTCTTGACAACCTAAACTATCAGACACAAATATTTTGTCACTTTTATTGATGACTTCTCATGGAAGTGTTGGATCTTCTTCACGTGGAATAAAGATGAGACATTCTCTGAGTTCGTAGAATTCAAGACACTAGTTGAAAATGAAGCTAGCAAGAAGGTGAAGGCTTTGTTGTAGAGGCTGCAACACCCTCCAAAATTTTGGCTTGCACTTAAATTTCAGAGCCTACTATGGATATTGTGATCAATCGTTCCTTAGTCACTTATTGGTAAGTTGATGATCTCAAGCTCCCGTTTTCGATCTTAAGAGTTGTATATGCTTTTATCTTTACATAGAATGTGTCATCTTTGGGCATGGGGGTAATCACTTGTCATGCAAAGGGAGGTTTGTTTTGCTTAAAGGGGAAATATTTATGAGAATGATACATGTTTAACACTCATTTCACACACTCTTACACAAGTGTCGCCTTTATCCTCCCGAAGTCTATAATCGAAGCCACACTTGTCGTAAGCTGCCACAAAGGTTGTTGCATTAAGTGAAGTATGTGTTATATGTTCTGGATGGTCTATGTTGTATCGATAAGTTTTCAAGTGTGTGATCGTAGTGAGGTTTTATCACTATTCACATAAGTTCCACTGATCCCACACTTAGCTAAATTTCGGAGTTTCCCTAACAACCTAGCCTCATCCAACTTTCCTGAACTACATAATTCACATATGTAACCCTCAAGCTTTTCCATTGCTTGTTCGAACCATGAAATGCGCAGAAATCTCAACCTCCCTTACCATTCAAAAATGCGCAGTAGTTTCCTCCAGTGTCCTTCCCTCAGCTGGAACCCATTGTCTCCAAAAACTGTGCAGTTTTGTCCCTTGACTACCCAGTCTGCCTTGCATCCTGAAATTACATAGATGTGTCCTCCCAGGGCCTCGTCCCAAGTAGTGCCTTACATCCTAAAACTGTGTAAATGTGTCCTCCCAAGGCCTCATCTCGCAACAATCACTGCCCATTGAAACTACACAATTATGTCTCTCACGGGCCACGAAGAAAGATGACATGATAGATGACTCTCAAGGAGTTGAGGAGAAAAATAAGCAGACCAGGAAACCCAAGGTAGAAACAACCTAAAGCCATTCCTAAGACTTCCGCCCATTCTGCTCCATCAAGCTCAAAGAAAGCCCTCACTTCTAAGCAACCCACGGACACCAAAATGCCCTCTCCCAGTAATATGCAGAAAAGAACTGCTCAAGGTATGGAGGTAGATAGCACTCAGATGTAGCTCACGATTGTAGTTGATATAGAGGTAGAGCAGGAAATAGTACAACACATGGAAGAGGAACCGGAGAGCTTCGACATCGGAGATCTAGATATACTAGGAGTTGAATAGGATTGTAATTCTCTCAAGGGCACAGAATCAAAGATCATTAGGCATCCAAACTGGTAGTTAGTGGGATGGAGGAAATATCTTCAAAGACAACAAGAAACAAGGACAGAAAACTGATCTTCAGAGAACCATCTGCATAGGGGAGATGCTGGTGGAATCCGGAAGATACTCCAAGCTAACCAAATACTATAATCCCCTTCCCAATCATGAATCATGAAGCTCATCTCATGGAACATCAGACGGCTCAATAGCTCGGGGAAGGGACGATTAATAAATAACATGTTACAACAGGAAAAGCCTCAAATTCTCTTCTTGCAGGAGACCAAATATAATTCCACGACGTTGGATTAGATCCTTGCCAAAGCATGGCCAGGAAGCAAAGAAGTGGCGGTGGAAGCCATGGGAGCCTTAGGAGGGCTAGCCATCGTTTGGGATGATAGAGCTATAACACTTACCAACATACATGCCAGTAGGCACTTTATTCAGGCCAAGTTTCATTTAACAAGGACAAATGTTCATGGACACGTAACTAATGTCTACTTCCCCTAGGAGGCAACAAACAAAGTAGACACACTGAACACCCTAACTCAGATCAACTCAGAAAGATCCCACCCACTTTGGACCACAGGAGGGGACTTCAACATGATTACAAGATTGGAGGAAAAAAGAGGAGGACAGATCAAGTTGGACTGTGAAAGCACGAACTTCAAAAAATACATTCATAACAACAGGCTTATAGATATGGAATTCAACAATGGCGTTTATACTTGGAACAACAAGCGTGTAGATGCCCACCAAATTGCATCTCAGTTAGATAGATTCCTGATCTCTGATAATGCAATACATCTTGGTGGGGATCTCTTGGCCTCTATATTGCCACTCTCAGGCTCAGACCATTGGCCTATTAGGCTTCACTGACAAAGACTGGGAGACAATGTTCACAAGCCCTTTCGCTTTGGAGCCTTCTGGCTGAATCACAGCGATTTTCATAACCTGATAACAGAGACATGGAGAAATTTCACACCAGCAGAAGGCGCAAAAATGTACAAGCTCCAATGTCGACCTTTTGATCGCGCACGAGATTTTGAACCGGAGCTCCCGCGCCCCTGCAACCTCGCCTCTTGTGGCCCTCCACAGGCCTCCCACTTGGCAGTGCCTGCTACTGGGCGTCCAATCTTCCTCCTCGGCACCCCGCAGTCGGGCTCTTCCCTCCTCCTTCGGCCAGTGCTGCGACTAGCTACCTTCTGGCCTTTCCATGTCTGGGATCGACCCCTCCCAGATGCAAGACAATGAATACCAGGCTGAGATCTTCGCCTCTCTCATTTCTGAAAATCTTACCATCTGAAACAAACCCACAACTTCAAAATTCGTCAAGAAACTAGTTGACATCCCAGAAATATCCCTTCCCCCTAGTCTCCCAAGGAAGGTAGCAATCTCCCTAGTAGAGAGAGGTCTGGTTGGACAATTTACTGGCCTGTGGCCCTCTCCTAGAGCTGTACAAAAATGGGTGGAGCGCAACTGGAACACAAACATCCAAAGAAAAATCGCAAATAAGATTTTGTGGAAGGGGTTACTACACATTCCTCTTTGAAACCAAAGAAGACCAGAATCTCATCTTCAAAAATGGTCCCTACTTCATGGATTCGAGAGGTCTCTATCTGAACAAATGGTCCCCTGACTTCGACCCAGAAATGGATATACCTAATGCAGTCATGGTTTGGGTTCGCTTGCCCCATCTCCCTCTTCATTGCTGGGGAGATGAACTGGTCAAAGCCATTGGGAACGCTGTCGGAAAATACATCGATGGATGCGAACCAAAGGACAACATGCACGCATGTGCAAGGATTTGTGTTGAAGTCGACTTAGGAAAGGGCCTTCCAGAAGCAATCAAGATCAAAATGGACCAATGGACCCCTATTCAACAGCTGGACTACGAACAAATCCCATTCAAATGTAAGGTATGCCATGAATATGGTCATTTTGCTCATAGGTGAAGTAAACTAAAAGAAAATGAAATGAATGAAAATGCTGAAGCCAGTGAAGACACATGGGAACAATTCAAAAAAAAGAAAGCAAACCGCAAACAGTCTGGCCCAAAACCAAACCCTCCCCCAGAAATCCAAGCTGCATCCTTCTCCTCCCCTCCCATCTTGACTCAGCGATTGCCCTCTACATCAAACCCCTTCGAATATTTGGAGGAAGAAGACCCCTCATCCCCCCACTCTCCTCCTGATCCCTAGGAGCCCCCTCTCCCTGAAAGCCAATGCCAAGTCACTATCGAATCCTCATTGCATCTTACTATTTCCTCTCAGCCTCTTCTTGATCCTCCCCTCAACAGAATCACCAGAAGCTCATCTAAAGATCATGGGGGTTCTAGTGAACCCTCCAAGAAACCTGGCCTAGGTAGGAAATCTGCTAAGCAGCATAGGGATGAGAACACGCAAAAGGACATAGCAATGGGAACGCAAACACCCATAAAAACTTATATCCTGGGGCAACATGGCAAAAAAGCAATGAAAAAGGAACAAGGGGGGCGAGCACCTCCCCGCATACCGCATATCCAATGATGAAAATATTATCTTGGAACATCAGGGGACTTGGGCACCCCTCTAAGGTAGTAGCCCTAAGGGATCTTATCATTTCTGAGAAGCCAAGAATTATTATGTTACAAGAAACAAAACAAAACCACAAGGAAATGAATAAAGTCATTGAGCAACAGAGACAGTATAGAGGAAGCATTAGTGAGGCAAGAGGAGCCTCAGGAGGAATAGCAACAATTTGGAACCAAGGTATATGCAACTGTATTTGGGAAACAATAAATCAACAATGGATCAAAACAACTCTGGAAAATAAAGCAGATCAGCAAGCCATTATCATCTACAACATCTATGTGTTGAAACACTGCAGAGATAAGGATAGTTGTTGGCATGATCTAAAAGAGAGTCTGGACATAGAAGAGAACACTAACATTATTCTAGGAGGTGACTTTAATTTAATCCTCCACGCCAATGAGAAAAGGGGAGGCAGTTTTATGCCTAATCCATATAGAATACAACTGGAAAATATCATGCAGGATCATGATCTTATGGATGTCCCTCCAAAAAACCGTAGATACACCTGGAACAACCGCAGGATGGGTGCTCGTAACATCATGGAGCGGTTGGACAAAATTCTCATCCATATTACACTTCTCTCTGCTTTCTTCGTCGGATATGCTAACATTCTAACATGCTCTGCCTCCGACCACTTCCTAATAACTCTAACGCTAGAAAATCATAGGCCACTTGGGCCCATTCCATTCAGATATAGTTCTCTGTGGAATGATATACTAACAGTTGTAGGATTTGTTTACAGCTCTTGGATCCAACACGTGGAAGGCTCTCCCGGTTTCATTTGGGAAACAAAACTACAGAAAACAAAACAAGTCATCAAAGAATGGGCTAAGGCAAATTATCAACAACCAGAGAAGGTAAAAAAAGAAATTAAGAACAATCTGGAGAGTATCCAAAGAGCAATACAGGATAATGGCCTTTCCGAAGAGAACAAACAACAGGAAAATGAACTCTACACAGTTATACCGAGTTAACAGAGAAGAGGAAACAAAATGGAGGCTCAAGTCGAGACAATTATGGTTACAAGGGGGTGACAAGAACTCAGTTTTTTTTCACAAGCAAACGGCAGTCAGAAAGATAAGGAATAATGTTAGCTCCATCCTAGATGCAGAAGGTGATAGACAAAGCACTCAGAAAGCCATTTTAAGAGCTGTTGCAGATCACTATTGGGACTTGCTATAGATAGGCTTAGGATTTCTTTCATTTTTCTTGCATTTAGATTTAATTCTACATTCCTAGAAGTCCTCTTATCAAAGGGGCAAAATTTAGTTGTGGCTTAGCTGAGCCCCAAATCAACTTAAGGATCACTTTCTTGTGTGATCAGTAAGAGCGTTGATCTAATGTCTCTTCTCTATTGGTAAGTAAAAGGCATACTTTAAGCCATTAGCGATAGAAAGAAGGTAATTGGACCTAGTTTAACTAGTCAGAACCACCATTTCAACGAAAATGAGCTGCTTTAAGTTCTCGGCTAGGTGGTCTCCCTTATAATGTTGAGGAAGAGAATTTTGAGCCTTTAACAGGTACACAGACACAACTCACAATTGTCGTGTGTACTCTCCATCTCTCAAGATGACAATTGTCACAAGAGATGTGAATTTTGATGAGGAAAAGGCAATGAGGTGTTCTCCTAAGAGGGAGCTTTAGTTGCAGCCTGATTAGGAGCTTTTGGCTCCAAAGGAAGAACCTCAGGAAGTTGTGGAGTGGCCACAAGCAAAGGAGCAGAGAGTGGAGACATCCAGAGAAGGAAGGAAGAAGACTAGGGAAGCTAACAAATTATTGCAGGATTCTCGAGAGAATGTGGGAGCACCCACATCACAGTGCAAGAAAAGGAGGTCATAGGATCAGTACACTGGGTACATGGCTTTGATGAGTGAGCTAGTTGAGAGATAAACATCTTCATTCGAGGAAGCAGTGAAATAACCAATATGGGTTGATGCTATGGTAGAGGAATATGATTCCATTGTCAGAAACAATGTTTTGGAAATGGTCCAAAGACCAACAAACACATCAATGGTTGGTTCGAGATGGCTTTATAAGATAAAGCATGCAGAAGACGGGAGCATAGAGAAACACAAGGCCTGATTTGTGGCCAAGGGGTTCTCTTGGGTGGAGGGAATTGACTATGAGGAGGCCTTTGCTCCAGTAGCAAGGTACTCATCCTTCAAGTCAATTCTAGCACTATTAGCAGAGACGAGGTGGAAGATCCACCAAATTGATGTGAAGATAACATTCCTCAATGGAGTTATTTAGGAGGACGTGTATATTGAGCAATCGAAGGGGTTTGAGACCTTCAACAGAGAGTTGCATGTGTGCAGACTCAAGCGAGCATTGTATGGACTCAAAAAAGCACCCCGTGCTTGGTATACTGGGATCGATAACTATCTCACTAGTTTGGGCCTCACCAAAACTGAAGCAGATGCAAACCTTTATCACATTGTGGTATAAGGTAAATTATTTATTATTTTGCTATATGTCAATGAATTGATCCTTACTAGTGATGAGCAGCTCATCAAATCTTGAAAGGAGGACCTTGCAAGAGAGTTCGAGATGAAGGACATGGGCCTCATGCAATACTTCCTTGGGTTGGAAGTATGGAAAGGAGATGGGGAACTATTTGTCTCTCAGGGCAAGTTGCTTTTCCTTAGATAAATATCTATGTATGTGTGTTGAATCTTGATGCATGTTGATGATATGAGTTATCAATCGTGAATTTACTTCTGCAGATCAGTAGAGTAGCTTCTAGTCTTGTGATTTAGAAAATTTCATGAGCAATTAGAATTTGCACATTAATTTCTACAATCTCCACTTTTAAAAATAGGTACAATAAAGCTTTGAGTCCAGGGTTTAGGCAAGTCTTTCTTGATTGTTAAATAAAAAAGGACATGCAAAGCAATTTTTAAGATTTTTGTTTGGTAGCTTTCGATGTTCTTAAATTTTCCCTTTACAAGTTTTTTAACCTCAAATTGTATGTTTTCTAAAGAAAAAAAACTTATTTCTTTATAGAACAGGTTTGAATATTCCTCAGATTAAGGGAAGTGAGAATTGACTTCTTTACCAATGGGGGTGAAAATAGATTTAAGGTACCAATCCATATAGACATAGTCTTAGAATTCAGGAGCTTTACATATGCTCCTCCTTCTATGTCATTCTTGAACATGATCAGATAGGCCAGTGGAAACATTTTGACGAAAAGAAGTGAGAATCTTGGTACTAGTGTCATAACAGAAAGGTAACTTAAAATAGGCTATAAAATCTTTGGCGAGAGTCACAAAATTGGAATGAGTGGATTTGGTTTGATCGACATACCACTTAGCAGTAGCTCCAGTAAGAGTGCAGTAGAAAAGGCGAAGACAAATGGAGTCTTATATGATAGAATTGGATGAACACCACATATGGAATGAGTGAACATGATTTGTGGGATATTCTCTAGGATTACCTTCAAAATTGGGGATGTCGGAAGGAATCTTGGTAGGCATAACTGGCCAATTTGGGTCATGAGGAAGGGGGTCGTTGATGAGCTGGCTGAATTAGGGAGACTTAAACTAGCCATAAAAGGATGCAATGGAGTAGGAGTGCCCATATTAGTGAAGGTTACACTCATGGGGTTACCCTAGTTAGTACTTGGTTTACCACCTTGGTTTCCCACACCCGCATTGGTGCTTGACATGGTGATGGTACAACATTGAGAAGATGCGGAATGAAAGGAAGAATTGGAAGAATCAATAGAACTAGAGTCAAAATGAGGACTCAAAAGATGTACTTTAACTTGACGAGGAGGAGTAATATGTCCTAATATAAACTAAGGGTGAAGGCCTCAAATTCTCTGTGACAAATGGCTAGGGGGCACAATGATGTCAAGAAAATGTTGACCTTAAGGACTAAACAGTGATGATAGGAGAAAAAGAGCAAAAAATAGCAATAAAACACCTAGTGCAGTGGTGCCAAGTGTAAACCAATTATATTAACGATGCTACTCTAGTACAAGAAAGCACGTCCTATCAAAGAAAAACACCTCTAGCCTATAGGTGGTCTAAATCATCAAACAGTCCTAAATTTATTGTTTTAGATGGCCTTCCAAAGAACTTCTTACTTGATGGATTATGATACCCACAAGCAGAGCTGTCTAGAGAAAGGTAAGGTAGAGAACCAACTGGTTCCCACAACTAGTCCTATAGGGATTTTTCATAATATTGGTCACTATGGGTACCTTCATCCCATAGAGGTGGTTGAGTATCGAGCTTCTTGGTGATCAGCCATCGCATGGGATTCCCTGCCAAGGGTTGGGTATCCCTGAGGAGAACCGCTCACACAATGACCTAGCCTAACCCCCTTTGAATTGGTTTTTTGATGCACTTCGACTTTGGGCTGTGGGAATGTGAAGGATTTTAAGCTCCCTAATATGTCAAATTCTATGTCTCAATGTAAGTGATCGATGGGTGTTATTGGAAGCCTATCCCACTGATCCTACACCTAAACTACATAAATACTTTGGCCCTAGTGCCCAAGTGGGCTTAATATATGTATGTTAAATTATTAAGGTGTGGTGTTTCAAGTGTTGTCTTGGCAGTGTTAACAAATCTCATGCTCATTTAGCACCTGAGTGTGTGAAAATGATGTGTCAAGTGGATGAGTTAATAAAGAATGTTTTATGATGCCATGTGTTGTTAAAAAAAAGTGTTGAAAGACTATAAATAATGATGAAAAGGACATGAAAATAAACATCCAATCAACTACACAAAACCCCACCCAAAAAGGCTCTCAGGAAGCTAAGGAAGAGGAGAAAAACAAGCTACTCAAAGACACATAAAATTCCTAAAAGACCTAATGTTAAAGGTATTGAAATCTAGAGGCACTAATCTGTTGTAAATGGTGTAGACACACAAAACAAATTAGAGGTGACAAATGTTGCAAAGGATAGGTATGAAGCCCAAAAACCTAGGATGTTGAAGGGGATCTTAAGGGGGGAGGAAAAACCCAAACTCTAAAGGGATAAAAGGTAAAATAAACCTATCCACAAGTCATGTAAAGTAATGGATAAGACTCTGAAAATTAATGGTTGAAAATGATGAAACCATAGACTCCTCATGTAGCCAATGTATTCCTAAAGTGGTGGAGGTGTACTCCCCTAGGGGGATTTTTCCTTCCTCAAAGAGAAAAACTAAGGGAATATAGGCCTACGAGATACTGAAATAGAGATAAGAAACCTTCCCAGTACACACACAACACTCTCAACAATTCTGAAAAATTCTTGGAAAAAATCCAAAAGGCACGTACTAACCTGGAAATAATGGAAAACACAGATAATGGGCCAAAAAGTGTGCTCTGGAATGTAGATATCGGGCCTAAAAGTGCGTTTTTCTCCTGGGACTCTCGCTCAATAGATCTTGCCCAGATTTTGTTGTCTTCTACTCGGATGGTACCTATGACATACGGAAAGAACTAGAAAATCACCAAAATCTAAAAATTTGACAAAAAAGGAAAGAAAACTATAACTAGAAATTGAGAGGCTATAAATAGTTGTATAAAACCTTGAAATTTACTCAAACTTCAGTCACGCAGGAACTAAATTATTAGACCAATAGAGTTTCCATTTGTTAGTATGAAATTTCTTGGAAGGTGTACCAAAAACATATCACTTAAGCCACCGGTGACAAGTGACCCTAAAAAACATTTTTGGTTTCTTATGCTTCATATCAACAATAATAAAATGAGAGAAACCTGCAATAGTAGTAATTCAAAAATATTTCTACTAGCCAAATCTTCAATAGGTTGTCCATTGGTATATTAGATCATGCACTGCCTATGTCATTGTAAACCAACCATCAAGAAGTAGGGGTTGTACACTCCTTTAAATAGCCTAGGAAAACCTTAGGATTTAGTCACTATGGATTAAATGTTATGTTTGTGTGTTTTTGGACATCGGTCGATTCTCTAAGATGGCCATTTTGGCACCATGCAAGAAGAGTATCAAAGTCGAAGCCTTTTTTGGGCCTTATACCACCATTTTTCAACCTTGTGACACCCAAAAACCTTTATGACTACTATTTTTTCATTTAAATTATTAAAAAAGATTCATATTAATATCTAACATCTGTATTAGTTGTTGTTGATGACCAATATGGGATTAAAAGACATATCTTTGGCACTTTTTATGCACCAATTCTTTATATACCTTTGAGGTAAGTGATTTAAACTTATATATATATATATATATATAGTGATAGGTTAGTATATTTTAGGTCTATGTGGTGTGATTTTGCAGATAAAGAGCTCAGACTTTCCATAATGATCTTTGAAACTATTGGCGTTTTGAATCCAAAAGAGGCTCCATCTCCGGGACAATGGTTCAAAGAAAGAGGAGGCGAGTAAAATGTATAAGTATAAAAAGTAGGAGAGGAAATGGTTGGTAGATCTGTATATAGTGATAGGTTTCTCACTTGCATAGTGCATTATTAACCTGAAATCATGTCAACATCGTGCCATAGGGTTGATCCCTTCAAGTTGCATAATTTCCTGGTCTTATTTGTTGTGAGATACTATTTTGTAGTGCCAACACTTAATGGGTTACTTTAGTTAGAACTATTTTTTACTTATCTCTCAGCCCATCAATATCTATCGAATCATTCTTGATATGTTACATTATTATCTTCTTATTGATTTCATCCCATGTCACTTGTAATTTCCAATTAATGAACTTCTTCAAGAAGTAAACTACACTCTTTCTATGATGATGATTATGATTAACATCCATTAAGATCATAATTTATCTTCCTGACCTTAAAAAGAAAAGAGATAACCTAGATTATTTTAGAATATCATTTCTTTTTCAAAATGCATTAGGAAAAGCATTCCAAGATTACCATAGTTTTGATTAATTAGGAGCTTATAAGGTTAGTGTTGTAACAAATATTTTGGAATCGAGTTCTAATTTGGGTGTAGTCACGGCACTCTAGGAAAAAGTTCCTTTCATCTTCAACCCTCTTAGTGTCACAGAGATGATAAATTCTAGCATCACACTATATTTTGAGAAAGTGACTTTCATCTTCAACCTTCTTAGTGTCACAAAGATGATAAATTCTAGCATCACAAGTGCCTTTCATCTTCAAACCTCTTAGTGTCACATAGATGATAAATTATAGCATCACACTATATTTTTAGAAAGTTACTTTCATCTTCAACCCTCTTAGTGTGACAAATATAATAAATTCTAGCATCACAATATATTTTGGGAATAGTTCAATGCCCAACTTCATTGTGGAGCTTATAAAAGTTCATAAATGTTTTATAAATGTTGATTTTCTTGTTTGTACTAGTTAGAATTGAGAATTAACTACCTTCTTAAATATTATCTTAATTTTTATTTTCCAACTCCTTATTGCACCATACACATTTAAAATTAAAATATAACAATATTTTTAATGTCATCTATATAATAGCATATTTCTATATTCTCCAATTATTTAACACAATATCCACTTAATTTGGTAGCAATCAACTTTACAAACACTATACTTTTGTAACAAACCTTGACATCACTCTCCAACATTTTTTTTTTTCCCTTTGGTCTAACTAACAATAATGCATCGACTAATGTACTAAAAATCAATATTTCTACTCCATATGTGTCCCTTTTTTTTCAACATACCATTATAAATCATATTTGTATTATTTTCATGAAACTCAACTCACCTACTTAATCCATATATTACATACCTCAATATTATTATAATTATTTTCACAAACTTGACTCGTGATTTAATATACTAGTTGTATACTTGGCCATTTAATGTCATATGACAAGGTCTGCACACCATTTTACACATGGAGGGCGATGAACTTAATTTGTTTACGGTTTCATGTGAGGTGGCAACCTACTTGCTTCCTCTGGCACTTCTTGTACTTGATAGTTGTGCAATGGATAACACAGACCCAATAATCCACCTACTCGTCACACAATCCCATGTGAGGAGGTATGTGACGGCATGAATCTTCATGGTTACAGTTTCGAGGGTAAATCAATGGTTGTGTATCCTTGGCTCCATACAAACAACTCTAATGTATTAGGGTTAACCCTATCATATTCCTGACCTCATAAGTTCTCTTTTCTGCCCATTTTCCTCTCCCTCTTCCAATTTCAATAGAGCTATTGTTCCTTCACATTTCCAAATGCACATTCATAAACCTATCCCTTTCCAGGGTCTGATTTGAGGTTAATTTCACCATTTCGAAATTGTTTTCCTACTCCATTGCTCGGGCATAGCCCCGGTTCACCGCGGTGTTTGACAGTCATGGGTTCATTACCATTTCCCACCACTTACGAGAGAACTCTGAGAGACGACATGGGGACAATGAAGTGTTGGTGTTCGGCTATGCGTTCACTTACCTAGTTTTAGGTAATTTTCTTGAAATTATCTTTTTTACTCAATTTTACCCTAAAATCTCATATCTTCCACTCTCAGGATCAAATTTCGGTTCGTTTTATTTCTTGTACAGGTGTTGTAGTGACCCAGGGCATCATTTTGCCCAACGACTCCACTACGCTTAAGATTTCCGCTTCCAACACCCAGGTTAGTTTATTGGCTAAGCTTCTCCTGGTTTAAGATTGTTTTTATCTATTTCCCTTATTTTCTTCGAATCTAACTAGTGAATTCTTTCCTTGAATCTAGGTGAGTCGTCATCAACAGACCTCAGCAAGTTTATCCAGGTAAGGGTTCTGGGATTTTTTATTTGCATGCCATAGTTTAGTTTGCTGGAAATTTCTTGCTTGAATGAGTCCACAGTTAATTGATACGTGTTTGTTTGGTCCTCACATGTATGCTTTATACTGGAGTTTGGACTGGAAGATATCTATCGCAACTGGCTCGCTCTGCACTAATTTTCACTTGTATGCTTCTAGGTTGGTTCCTTACTAGTTTCGACCTCCTTCACTCCATGGAGTTTGATTCTTGACATTACAATTTCTCCATTATTGTTCTGCTAAGTGTTTCCCTATATGGAAGGCCTCATAGTATGGTGCTCATGAGGGTTGTTATCACTGTGACTGTATAAATTTTCTAAGGAATACCTCAGGGTACCCTCCAATGTTTGATTCAAATACTTATCTTTTCTATTTAGTCTAAGTTGGACTTCGTTTGGGGGTATCAACCTAAGCAAGATGAGATAATTGTTATGTTCATGCTTATTTAACTGTGCACATAGTTTATAAGACTCTATTTGGACATCTCATAGAGTTTTGTGTTTTGTAAAGCCAAGTTGTAGGCTCACGATTTAGCGGCCATATGTTAACGAACAAATTCTTAAGTTATCCCCTATTTTGGGTCTATTGGTATTCATATGTATTGCAGAGCTCTGTTCTTAAAATGTTTTATGGTTCTATTATTGAAACCCTGAATGGTTATCTTGATGTATCTAGTTCTATACATGAGTGTTTATCGAAGTATATATGTATACATACATTTTTAGTTAATCATATTGACACTTTGTTGTACTACTCAAGCGGATTTTTCTCGTTTAGTATTTTGCATTTGTATACCCTTTATGGAGTAGTTCTTGTCGACCTCCTTAATGATTGACCTTCGTTTAATATTTGAAGTCTGCTAAAATGTTTGCTTCAGCATAGTATATATGATCTTATCCTAGAAATCAGTTGTCATTCATTAAATTTTCTATAGTTAATCTACGTGGTCTGAAGGCATGAAAAGTATTAGCACAACATAAATGCACAGTTCCAGCTTCTGTCTTCTTGCAAGATTGTATGTCATACGTCTATTGATTTACTTAACTTTACTGTAAAATTTCCACTGTCTGCATGCATTTAACTATATAAATTAAATTCGTGAAGGCAAAGTCTTCACCTTTGTTAATTTCGAACTGGTATGCCAATTTGTTAATTTACCCTCTTAATTCACGGAAAATCATACTATATTATTTCACTGGATTAAAATATCCAAATGAATTGCATAAGTCTTGTCATGCATTTGATTTAAGACGTGCACAAGTAAATACACCTAGTTTTTTTCATGCACCGGATTGTGAGTGTTCAATGGAAATACGTAGATGCTTCATGAATTTAGTTCTAAACATGCAAATATAACTACATGCACTACCTAATGCACATAATTAAAAAGCATTCAATATAATGCATAATTTTTTTGTTCCTCGATTTCGATTAATATGATATGCATTGAATCTCTCATGCAAATCACCACAACGTGCATGCATTAATTTAAGATATTCCCCACAGCATGCATGCATTAATTTAATATATTACCTTTGTGTGCAAGGTTTCTGTGCCATAAATCTCAACCTGTTGCGACATGTATATTATTTGTCCCTTAATTTCACTATCGAAGCAGGATTTTGAGAACCTGGCACCCTTTAAGAAGAATTTCTACGAGGAGGTAGAGGACATCGCCTCTATGACTGAAGACGAGGTCAGGGAATATTGCAAGAGACGTGAAATTACAGTCGATGGCCGGGACATTCCCAAGCCCGTCAAAAGTTTTCGTGATGCAGGTTTTCCAGGTATTATTAATATTGATCTCTTCATCATAATTCTTTTTCCATCCATTCCCCCACCACCAAAAAAGGAATGCCTGGGTGAAAAACTAACACTCATTCCCCAAAGAAATGATTTTATGTCTAACAATTTTTTAAGAATTCCCCAAAGATTTTGTCTAACAACTTTTTAAGACAGAATAGAGATAGGGTTTAGAGTTTTGATGAATTTGCGACTTCGGTAATTATACACATTCTCTCCCTTATCTCTTTTATCTTTTTTACTTGACATTATAACATTACATTATCTTATATCTAACCTTTTGTTTTATTTAAATTTTTAAATATTACCACTCATTGTTTTAGGATATTTGAGAGTGGTTCGAACCTCATTGGACTTTAAGATATTTGACAGTGGTTCCAACCTCATTGGACTTGAAGAAAGTAGAATTTCATATCAATTTAGTGCCCTTAACAGTTTTCAAGATTGTGGGTTTTCAGTATTGGGTGTTTTCATTGGATTGCTCAATGATGAATTTGCATGAGATCTATTGTTATTGTTAGGGTTTTATCATTATTATTATTTTTTTATATATATTTTTAGAAATGAGACCCTATGCTAGGAACTTCTATGTCCCAGTCCCCTCAAATTTCCTTGAGAATGGTTCAACATGCCCCTCCATATGTGTCTCTCTTCTCCTACACTCCCATACCAAAAACTTGGTGGAAAATTGGTTCCCAACACATTTCCTTGGGGATATGCTGTTGAAGCTATGAAAGGTTGCCTCCCGTAACTTTAATCTAGCAATACATTTAGCCTCTAATTTTAGAGGTTTTGCAAGAACTTAGTATTTTTGGGACCTGGACTCCTTGAAGCGATTTTGATTATAAGCTTCATCCGCACTTCATCCCTGAATTTTTCAGTTGTGACTTAGTCTTGGCTTCTATTGTGCACCTTTTTCTTTGTGATGGGATTAAATTGTTCAAACTTCCTTGCATGTGGATTTTTTGTGTGTGAAGTTTTCCTGTTTGACTATTTTTGAGATTAATTTTTTACATCACGGCATCCAATTACTCTCTTGCTCTCCTGTCAAAGTGGAGAAAGTTTCAACCATCCTTGTTAGCTAAGCGTTTGTGCCGGAAGGTTAAATTATTCTTCTACTTTGCTCCAGTTTCCTATCTAGATAATAGGCAATGATAGGATGGTAATCTAGATTAATTCTACCATGAATTCTAAGTAGAGATTTCTATTGAAGGTTGACATGATAAAAAGGGTAGTTGTAGTGCTTCTATGCTTTGACCTTGTATTCTTCAGCGAGACTCTGTTGCCCATCCCTGAGAAGGGACTGTTTTGCAAAATCTGTAGATACTTTATTGTATGATATTAATGTGCCAATTTCCTATTCTTTGTAATATTTGTTTAAGATCCTTTCTCACTATGATTGTTTTCATATTTCAAAGCTTTTTAAGGATGTATTTATGATATGAAGTTTGAACCAAGGGAATATAAGGGGTTAAATGTATATGATATGATTCCAAAGGGTAGAATTTATGGGGTTAAATGCCTATGTTATGTGTAAATAATTGTGTTATATGGTTGGCTTAATAAGTAATGGGCCATATGTGCACTGTTTAAATAGGTATATAAAGAAATCATATAATCATTATTGAAGGCATGTGATTTGAATGTATAAATGTATTTGGTATTTGGAGGAGTTTGTCTTATTGCTATCTTAGTTAAAAGTACCCGTCACATGTTAACATGTATGTGTATTGATGATTGATGATTCCTTGAATGCTATGTTGAATTATACATGAATGCAGGATAATTTAGAAACTTGTCTGTTGGCCTTCTTGAATTGGACTTGGTTGCCCTATATTTTATGATTTCTATCCAACCTAAAAATTTGAAATGTGTAAAATAGGATTGTTGAGCAACAGTCAAAGCTCAGGCCTTTCTATATCTATTTTGGATGTTAGATTTTACTGATTATAAAAATTGTGGTTTTAAGACATTTCTAGAATGTAAGAAAAATTATGCTAATTTTTGAATTGCGGGTTTTTTTGTTGTCAGAGTATGTTCTTGACGAGGTTGTAAAGGTGGGCTTTATGGAGCCAACACCTATTCAAGCTCAAGGATGGCCTATGGCTTTGAAAGGGTGGGATTTAATTGGTATTGCTGAGACAGGCTCCAGGAAGACACTGGCATAGCTTTTACCTGCTATTTTTCATGTTAATGCTCAACCTTATTTAGGTTTTTTATTGCGTATTTTAGCTTTAAACTGTCTAGAGCCTTATCTCCTCCTTGGCCCTTTTACTGTGATGTAATTTTTTTTTTTAAAAGTATGATCTCTTGATGGGAGGGAAATGTCTTTTTCCTCCATACCTACCATACATGGCTACATATTAAATGTTGTCGCTTGTTGTCATATATCAGCTCCAGGAGATGGGCCTATTGTCTTGGTGTTAGCACCTACATGTGAGCTTGCTGTCCAGATCCAGCAAGAGGCAACTAAATTTGGGGCATCGTCAAAAATCAAGAATACGTGTATATATGGAGGTGCTCCCAAAGGTCCACAAGTACGAGATCTTTCGAAAGGTAGGTTACTTTGTAGCATCACTCTAAGCCTTTTATGTATTCACAGATCTCGATCGTTTATGTTTTATTGTTTCATTGCCTTCACTGTTTATATGTTCTCAAACCTTTGGATGTCACTCTGAATTGCTAATTTTATTCTTCCCTTGTTTGGATTTAGGGGTTGAGATTGTCATTGCAACTCCGGGTCGGTTAATCGATATGTTGGAGTCACAAAATACAAACTTGCGAAGAGTGACATATCTTGTGTTAGATGAAGTTGATCGTATGCTAGACATGGGTTTTGAACCACAGATAAAAAAAATTGTTTCTCAAGTATGTATCGTTGCCATTTAATATATACTATAGGCTTAGTTACACAGGATAAATTGCACACTTGTAAACTTTTCAATATGACCTGTTTTGTGGCTTTAATATTGATTTTGATTACTTATTGACTCAGATATCAAAGTTGTTTTCATTAGTAGTTAAGAATGCATTATAAAAGACCATAAAAAGTTGATTTTTTTTTTTGTGGTTATATTTTGTTTCTTTTGTTGTTATTATTATTATTTTTTTTCTCTGGTGTTCTCAATTTTTTCCTTTCCTGGTCAAGGAAGAAGGTTGGTATTGAAACCTAAACTGTGGGTTTTGAATATTTGTTTTGGGAGTAGCAATGTCTCATTTTGATTTTGATTATTCACAGTAGAATTCATTAATACAAGTAGTGTCTAGAAATGTAAGTTCACATCCATGGTTTCAAAACAATTGTAACTTTGAACAGCACACACACGCACGTGTATGTATGGACTTTATATTAGTGACTTAATGAAAAGGACCTTGTTGGTGATGGCAGTGAATTATTAGTTACTTAGAACTTTACCATGGGGTATGGACCAACTTTTGTGGATCTTTCTATAATCCATGTTTATCTGCTGGAAAATGTTTAATTAACCTATCTTCCTGCACTATTTCTCCCCTTTGAAATCATAGCTATTTGATGTTTGTTGTAACCAATTCTGAATCTTCCCTGGTATGCAGATCGGTAGACATTATACTGGAGTGCAACTTGGCCAAAGGAAGTCGAGCTTCTTGCTAGTCAATCTCTACATAATCCGTACAAGGTGGTTTCTTTTCTACAAGTCTGCATATAATAAAACTGAGCTCTACTTTTCTTTGGTGGAAAGTGATGGTCTCTGTTATGTTTGCAACTTTATTATTATTGGAGACTATTGGAGGTTTTCCAATTTCTGCTAAAGCTCTATGAATTTTTATGTCTTTCTAGGTAATAATTGGCTCACAAGAACTCAAGGCAAACCATGTTATTGAGCAAATTGTGGAGATTTTTTCTGAACATGAGAAGTATACAAGGTGCAATTTATCCTTCCTAGGTGCAGTTTATAGTATATACTGACTATCGTTATGCCTTTTAGCTGTGCAAATGCACCCATGAATTAAGACATTTCTCTTTCAGGTTAATACATCTCTTAGAGGAGATCATTTATGGTAGCCACTTTCTTATCTTTTTGGAAACTAAAAAAGGCTGTGACCAAGTTACTAGGAAACTTTGTATGGATGGATGGCCAACACTATCAATTCATGGAGATAAAAGCCAAGATGAGAGAGACCGGGTCTTATCATAATTTAAGGCTAGAAAGAGACCTATTAAGACTGTTACCAATGTTGCAGTACGAGGCTTGGGTATGTAGAAATTGATGTATTAAAGAATCGAAAGTTCACTTTTTGTACACTAGAATGTTTACAAGGTTGTTTTTATTACCTATTCATGGTTCATCTCTTTATTTTTTAGAACAAAGGAGGTTGATTATAGGATCAACTATGTAGATTCCAAACTTCTTGCCTTTAGCTCCAGGAGTTGAATTGACATGTTATTGGGGATTAGAACTAAAATTATTTGATATTTTCAGTGGGTTGATCATTACAAGTTGGGTGGATGGGTGCAGAAATAATGCATTGATTGAAATTTAGGGGGTTAATTTTTTCAAGTTGGGGATTCTAGGATGCTAGTGGTTATTCTGAAGTATGGATTGTAGCTTGGCGGTGGTTAAATACAACTCCTATGTTTGATGGTAGGGAACATCGTTGCCGCCGCCATTGCTCTGGTCCAAATTTATGGAGCTGGCTTTCTAGTGCAACCTGATTGGCTTTTGCAGCATGTGACCTTTCTCCCGTACGTGGCAGATTTTGCTGTAGTCTACTGTCAGATGGCAAGCCTTTCTTGGACTGTGTAATAGGAATTGCATTATTGAAGCATGGTTTCTTATTTCATGGTTATTGTTATATGCTTTTGTCTTGCATATGGACATTTCATTAGGGCCATACCAATATCACCCAATTGGATCTACTTGGGAAACATAGAAAGCCAATACTATTAAATCAAGCCTGTAGTCTGAGAGTTCATTTATGCATCAGGTATATTCTTGTCTTGGGTGCAGGGATAGAATATACTACATCTATTGCCAAATATAACATTTTTCTTCTTAGTAAGAGAGAGAGATGACCTATTTTCCATCTGGTGATCGTTATTGGTGCTTCTTTTACTTACAAGATAGAGATGCTTACAGTCCTCTCTTATTCTATATATGCATGTATCAACCATTCACATTGATTATTTTTGGGCGTCAATTATATCCATGTAATTCTTTTCTTCCTCCTGGCATAATGTTTTGGGTATGAACTGTAATTGACAATCTTGTACAAATAAGATCGAGTTATTGAATTGCATTAATTAGTCATGTGTACTTGTACAACTAAGATGATATGCTTAGGCCCTCTTATTATATTTTGATTACAAGTCCAGTTTGATCTTTTGACACATTCTCTGTTCCATCAGAAAATATCGATTTTACGTATTGTTTTAAAATTTCATATCATTAATCATCTCATTTTTTCCACCTATCAGGCCGTCAAATGATAGAGCATAGAAAGAGGCTAGTTGAAGAAAGGTTCACAATAGTTGGTGGTTACCAATACAATGCTGAGGTAGGCTATTATTTAGCAACTAAAGGCATTTGTAACCTTTGAACTAGATCAGTAATGACATGAAGTACACTTGTTGTATTGGTGATAGTCCAAGTTCTTGAAATCATAATGGGTGATCTGATCCTAACCAAGATTTCTACTATAAAGCTTGATATTATATTTTTATATTTGAATCTAGGTTGTATATGTAGATACAGATTCAGTTATGATACAGTTTGGTGTACCAAATATAGAAGAGGCCATGACGCTAGGGAGGGAAGCCTCAGATTATATTAGTGGTACATCACAAAGGTACAATGTCAAGAATTTTAAATATCTGTGAAGCCTCTAGAGTTGTTAATGATGTTTTTGTAGGGATGAATGTTTTAATATCACCTTTATTTTTAAAACTAATCTTCTTTCGACATTCCACTTCCATGAGATCTTTGTAAATATGCACAGGACAAGATGATCAGTTATGATTTTCTTTGGCTTACCTATATCTGTTTGGTGCATCTTTGGCATCTGATCAATGCGTTATTGAACATATGCTTTTATGCAGCCTATTAAACTAGAATTTGAAAAAATATACTACCCATACTTGTTGATCAGCAAGAAAAGATATGCTGGGTTGTTGTGGACAAAGCCAGATGCTTATGACAAAATGGATACTAAAGGTGACAAACCTGATATTTTTGTTTCAAAGACATGCCTTAGTGTTTGTGAAGGCTCAAAATTATCTTATAAAAATAATTTATTTGATGCCTTCTTAATTATTAAATATTCCTGATCTTTTAAATATTCCATATCAAC
Organism: Pinus tabuliformis; assembly: GCA_031772625.1. Classification (NCBI taxonomy): domain Eukaryota; kingdom Viridiplantae; phylum Streptophyta; class Pinopsida; order Pinales; family Pinaceae; genus Pinus; species Pinus tabuliformis. Next base: position 517,466,443 of record CM062818.1, read on the forward strand.
AGGCATTGAAACAATACGAAGGGACAATTGCCTGCTAGTGAAGAACTTGGTTACAGAGTGCCTTCACAAAATACTCATTGATCGTGACATACCTGGTGTAGTGCAGTATGTCAAGAACACTATTTCTGACTTGTTTGTGAATAGAATGGATTTGTCACTTTTGGTGATAACTAAGGTGAGAACAATGAATCCTTCTGCATGTTTATGACCAAATTTGTTTGACCATTTGTTACTTTTGAAATGGATAAAATATGATAGGGGGAAGAGGAGATTTACATTGCGAGCAAGTCACTTATTACATATTCCTAGTTTCAAGTGTTAGAAGTATATGCTATATACCTACTTCGGGACATTTCACATGATTTTATAACTTTTAACTTTACTTAAATTCTCATAAAATCGTGAATTTTTCAAATAGCTCTTTAACTTATCTGCATCCATTTAGATTATTATTCTTTTGATATACATGTAATTACATTAGGCTTTGGAAAATGAACGTAATTTACATTGTATACCGTTTTCTTCATTATATATATATGAATTTGAGATCTTCGTTTTTACAGATTTGAAAGGCTGTCAAGGAGGTCATGACTGCTTAGGTACAGAAGGTGTGCTTCGAGTAAGCCTGGGCTACTTTGTATCCAATTTTAAAATTTATATGCCTTACAAGTTGTTTGGCTTTTAAACACATTGGATACCAGATTCTAATTTCTTGTCATGAGCTTTTTAAGTTTGAAGTGGCATCATGTCTTTCAGAGAAGGTAAATCTGGATTAGTATCAAGGTCTAAATTTTCATGCAGAACTAACCACCCATTGGTTACAAACTAGATTATTTCTGGGGGCTTTAACATGCAAGTGGCCTTGGCAATTTTCAAATGCATAACCATGGCAACATAATTTACATAAAATCATAGCCGCGTATCGATGCCATTTGACTATAACTGGCACATGGGTCTCAGGCACTTCGTGCGATGCCAAGCACGTTATTTTCCCCAACTGTATTGGACCATAGCGATAGGCCTGTGGAGTCTGAACTATTTACCTTAACATCACCTCACATATTTTATTTCGCTATGTTTCTTACAACAGTTGGAACTAAGAAGTTGCATGAATGTCGTGACTCGTGGAATTTAGGATGGTGGCCCTTGAAGAGCCTTATGTGGATTGCTATGATGGTGATCCCCTTTTTTGTTCCATCTGCTTTTATTCAATTCTATGGTGAGTTTACTTAAAATGATTCTTAGCAATCTATTTCAATACCAAATCTAGTTCAAATTACCAATTTTTACTCTGTTTATGCTTAAATTAGATAGGTTTCATGATTTTGTGGCAAATTGCAATTAGACGTCAAAATTGTCCAAACATGGACTTCATAAAATGACATATCATAAACTAACGTATTTGTAACTATTGATGCAGGTGAAGTTGCTAGATTGGTGCCGGGTATGCTTCTCTTCTTTCACATTTTTTGGATACAATGTGCCTTTTAAGTACACAAACAATCTGTTTGGATAAATTAACTTCTGGAGAATCAATTTTACATTTGCTGATTTGTAGAAAACAGTTGATAACAAATCCAGGGGTGGGGTTGGTGATATTTTCACGCAATGTTTCAGTGATATCTAACAGATCCCCCATACAACAATCACCTATGTCATCAAAATGTCTCCCTACATTCTATACTTGGAAGGGATTCAGTCAATATTTACTACTAGCAATGGGAGGAAGAAGTGTCAAGGGAGGCTCTTATACAATTGAAGAGAATCAAAACATGACAATATATAATATATCTGCATTTTTAATCTCATGCTGAGAAAAATTGATTACTGTTTAGCTGCGGCAGAAAAAGATGTTTGCAGGTCATATCCTTTATCAAGGTTATCAGCATATTCTTAAGGGCATTGTTGTTTGCCTGTGCTAACAATCTCTTTGTTGAGTCAGGGTCTGACAAGGACTGGAGATGACTATGCAGTCGAGGCAACACCATGGAAAATTTTAGGGGCTAATGTTCGCCCAGTGGGCTAATTTTCCATGATTTTTCCAAAAAACGATTCGCCAATTTCCATTTTTTATAAAAGATGATTCGCCCAAATTTTAGAATATAAAATTATTTTACCTTAAAAATCGCCAACATTATATAGAGACCATATATAAAATCATTATAAATTTGAATAATTTTGCAAATATATCATTAAAAAATTTATAGTTTGCATATTAGGGATTAGTGAGATTCACCAATGTTTTTAAACTTCAAGAAAATTTTCCATCCTTAAAATTTTCCTTGGGCAGCACACGTGGAACTAGCTGAGCGCATGCGGAAGGTAAATACTGGAAATAACTTCTCAGAACAATTATAATGAATGGTGCAATGCCTTCTGGTTCCATTTCAATCCTATCTCGCTATTTTTATTACTGCAATGCATCTAAAGACTCTTGTAATATTTTTCTTTTTATTGACAATGAGTCCATTGTTGGATTTTTTAAATTGATGTCGTGTTTTAAAGCCAAGCTGCCCCTAGAAGACTCTTGTAATATTTTTCTTTTTATTGAGAGTCGGCTTCTTTATGAAAATTTATCAATATTTAGGTTTATTTATACTCTGGTCGCATGATTCTTCTCTCAAAGAACTATCAATCTTATTCTAAAAATTAGTCCTAATGATGGACCCTCTTTGGGGTGTGAAATGTCGATAGAATGAACATGATATTGTGGATAATCCGGATCAAGCTACTCCAAGAAACAACCACAGAAGCTTAAAATATAACATTGAGTCCATTGTTGGATTTTTTAAATTGATGTCGTGTTTTAAAGCCAAGCTGCCCCTAGTTTACAAAGGGATGCTGCAACTGCTCCAACTGTGGGTGATCGTGTTCCATATGTCATCATAAAGGCTGAAAAAGGTGCCAAGGTAATAAATAACCCCTTCTGTGCTCAGCATAAGTCTTGATATTGCACTAAAAAATGGTTATTTTAAGTATTTTGTTATGTTTTATTTGGAGGCATAATTTACAGAGGGATTATGATATAATGACTAATGTGTTTACTTGGGCTCATGCATATGAGAAATATGAGGATCCAATTTACGTACTGGAGAATAACATCCCTATTGATCCACAATATTATCTGGAGAATCAACTGAGCAAGGTGAAAGACCAAAGCATCATCACTTGCAGTTTATGTTCTTTTTTAAAATTTCACCAGTGTTTCAAATATATCTTGATAGATAGTAATTCTTTCCAACTAAGTGTTTTTGATTAGTGCTTGTTTTTCTCTGTAGCCGCTGTTGAGAACATTTGAACCCATTTTGAAGAATGCAAGCAAGGAGCTTCTTCATGGTAGTCACACACAAGCAGTTTCCATATCAACTCCTTCAAATAGTGGAATTATGAAAATTTCCAAGAAACAACTCAGTTTTATTGGTTGTAAAACACCTATCAGGTATTTAGTTAATACAAGTAGAGGGTGTCCTGCATGTGGTTTCCTTGCTTATAGTAGTGCACAATTGAGAATAACTATTATTTCAATTTGGCGCTTTAGAAAGCTACTGGGGTTCATCTTTTTGATGTGGAAAAATATATGAGGTTGCATGATTCCATGCCTGCTCTCCTTGTAAGAAACTATCTAGCTTTCTTATAATAAGAATGTCTGGTTAGGTTGCTTCATACTTTAATTCATGATGTTGCCTGATTTCATGTTGCCATTGAAACAAACAAGATCAGACACTTTGTTCACATTGCAAAGGAAGAGAAGCAGAATTGTATCAGAAAACAGTTGCAAATGGTAAGCTGGTATTCTAATACCATTACTCTTTATTTGAAGAATTTAAAGTAGGCCTTGTGTCTATTGTTCTCACCTAGATTTTCTATCATATGACACTAATATTTGATCAATGTCAGTGAGGGAATTAGAAATGCTCTTTGGTAAACTATGGACACAATGTCAGCGGTGCAAAGGCTCTCTGCACCAAGATGTTCTTTGCACAAGGTTTTTGAATGCTATATTTCAAGTATTACATTTCATAACATGATTTAAATATGTATATATATATATATATATATATATATATATATATATATATATATATATATATATATAGATATAGATATTTATATATATTTTACAATTACTATCTCTTTTGTACTTACATTGATGTCCTATCCTTATTGCAGTCATGACTGCCCGATATTTTATTGTAGGAAGAAAGCTCAGAAAGACCTAACTGAAGCAGAGGTGCAACTAGAGCGCTGGCAGTTTTGAGGATGCTGCCTTTGTAGCTTGTAAATTTTTGTATTACCAATTATTTTTGTTTTCTTGAATTTTCTCTGGTGTATGTTTCTCTGATTTAATGGACCAGGGAATTTATTTGGTCCCTGCATCAGGATGAGCATGGTTTATTTATTGTACAGTAATTGTCAAGTCCTTGTTATTTAATGTTAACCAGTTCGATATATCTTTTCTCCTTGCAAATGAGATGGAGAAAAAGTCAAAATGGATACATACTTCCCAAGGCACACCCTATAAATGCAATGTGCACGCATATCCCAAATTTTAGGAGAGCACACGCTATAAAACATAGATCTGCAGGCTTACATATGTATATCTAGACATGCATATAGCTGAATGGATGGATGGATGGATAGGTAGATAGAGATGGATACACAGATAGATTGGTAGGAGCAAATCCAAGACAATAGTTTGAGCAGATTTATTTATTTTTAAATAATTTTTGGCAGGAGCAAATCCGAGACAATAGTTTGAGCAGATTTATTTTTTTTTTAAATATTTTTTTTTTATTGTCTGTAGAGAGTCAATAGTTTGAATTATGGACATTTTTTTTTTAAATAATCTTTTATATTCTCTCTAGAGAGGCAATAGTTTGAATTATGGACATTTATTTTTTTTAAAATAATTTTTTATATTGTCTCTAGAGAGACAATAGTTTGAATTATGGACATTTAATTTTTTTTAAATAATTTTTTTATTGTCTCTAGAGAGACAATAGTTTGAATTATGGACATTTATTTTTTTTAAATATTTTTTTATATTGTCTCTAGAGAGACAATAGTTTGAATTATGGAATTGTCTCTAAAAAGACAAAAATGTAATTGTCTCTAGAGAGACACAAATGAGATTGTCTCTAGAGAGACAAATCAAATTGTCCTTATAGAGACAATAATAATATGTGTTCTATATTGTCTTTATAGAGACAAATTTTTGAGACATTATATTTTGAGACACGCGCTTAGAGACAATATTTAAGACAATATTTGAGTTTCTTTTTGTCTTAAGTTAAGACAATTGACTCAAATATTGTCTTAAATATTGTCTTAAAACCCCCCTACATGTAGTACTGCACATGTTTGCAATGCATTACCATTTTATGAGCGTGTCATTCCAATCCATGTCCTTGTCATCCCATTGGAGTTATCAGGCTTTTCCTTGGTCCGAAGTAGATGTTGAAGGCAAAGGGGAATGAAATAAAATTGCCTTATAGTGGAATTTCCCACCAATCTGCCAATGCACGGAGTGTCGTTCAACAGGCGCAAGATTTAGTGAGAGTAGGTAAAGACCTTTATTGTGGTAGTTGGGGGAAAAACCCAGAGACCCATCGTGTATTTATGCATCATCGTTTGAAGGTAGCCTTGATTCTGTCCTACCAATCATTCAAAAATGGTGAGGTGTCTCGTAAAATACATTCTTTAATCCCATTATCAATCTTCAATTTTCAATCCCATTATCGTTAATAGCACAAAAAACACCCAATGGAATCCTTTAATTGCTTTTGTCTTTTTAAACTATTAAATTTTTTCTGGCCGCCGAAACAATTTTTCCTCGTTAATTTTTTTCTCGAAGATTTTATGTCCGGAGACATTTCTTTGAACTTTTTAATTTTAATTTTTGGGTTATTTATTGTATCTTTGTGTTTGGGAAAGCCTTTAAAAGTTTAGGAAAATTCAATCTCTGCTGGTTGATCACGAGCACTTATTTATGATTTTTTGTGTCTTTAGTTAGTGTATTTAAGGTCTACTTTTAGTGTAATATTTTGATACATAGTCTATATGTAGTTCATATTGTTTATTTCATATTTCTGTTTGAAAATATTAATTCCGATCGACCGACCTTCCACATTAATTGAGTTAGGTTGGAAGATTGTCTCATGACTTCTGGAAAGTTCAACTAGCATCTTGAAGAAGCCACCACCTGTAGGAATTTACAGTGTAAGTTCCTCAGACAGAACACGAAAGGACACCGCTCACAAATAGATTGCAGATCAATACACCAGTACTTTTGATGTGGTTAAAACCCTCAAAGAGGTAAACAATCCATGGCCTGAGCCAACGTGGCCACTTCAGGAAATTTATTAACAAAATAATGAACATTTACATAAGCTTCTCTCATGAACGGTTAACCTACAAATGACCCTCCATGCTCTTTAAATAGAGATCATGGACCAATCGGGTGTCAAGCCACGGATCAAGTGTCGATAATACCGAGGAGAGAATGAACCATCGGATCACTACATATCGTGACTGTCGGATTGTAAGTGACAAAATGTACATGGTAAAGTAACACACTTTACCTAACTCTATACCTAACTCTATACTAGACCAAGTTATACTTAACTATTTCCTATGTGTCGGAATATCCTAACATCCCCCCTTAAGAACAAGTTGGGATAGGATTGAAGGATTTACAAATATGACACAATAGGAGAAGGAAGGAGGCACTAGAGCCTATCCTCCCTTAGTGACAACTTCCTGAACTCCAACCATAAATCGAAGTTTAGTAAACTTCGCCTCTGCGAGAGCCTTTGTAAAGATGTCTGCAACTTGATCATCTGTTGAACAATATTGCACTTCAAGAACATGGTCGTGAATGAGCTTTCTGATGAAGTGCATGTGCAGTTCAATGTGTTTGCTGCGCTGATGTTGGACTAGATCCTTTCATAGTTGAATGTCACTTTGATTATCACACCAAAGTGTAGTCGGATGCTGCTGCTGAAAGCCAAACTCTGACAGGATTTGATGAAACCACAAGGCTTCCTCATTGGCTTCTACGACACCACGATACTCTGCTTCTGCTGAAGAAAGAGAAATGGCACCTTGTTTCTTGCAAGCCCATGTAATAGGTCCTGAACCAAGAGTGAACACATAACCTGCAGTAGACTTCCGATCATCAGGGTCACCAACCCAATTGGAATCAGTGAAACCAACCAATAGAGGAGATGCTTCGGCACTGTAATGAATCCCAAATTGAACTATACCTCGAACATAATGAAGTATTCTTTTAGCTGCTTTCCAATGACTTTCACGTGGGTTTTGCATAAACCGAGCAACAAGGCCAACAGCAAAGGAAAGGTCAGGATGAGTATGGGTTAGATACAAAAGTTTTCCTACATGTTGATGGTATAAGGTAGCATCAACTTCATGAGAAGTACAAGTGACTGAAAGTTTGACTCCATAATGAAGGGGAGAAGGGGCTGGCTTATTGTCTTCCATGTGAAAATGGCGTAGAATATCACAGGAATACTTGGACTGGGAAAGGGAAATACCTTCCTTGGATTGCAAGACTTGAAGACAAAGAAAATAATGTAAGTGTCCTAAGTCTGTCATTTCAAACTTCCTTTTAAGGCTAGTCTTCACATGGTTTATAAGGTTGGGATCACTACCAGTCAGGATAAGATCATCAACATAAAGAACAAGAATGATAAGAGACTTTCCCACTTTCTTGGTGTAGACAGTATTGTCAGAATGACACCTAGAAAAGCCATTTTCTAAAATAAAGTTATCCATTTTGACATACCAAGCTCAAGGAGATTGCTTGAGACCATAAAGGGATTTCTTAAGCCAACATACAAGGCTGGAGTCTGCTTGTATAAAGCCAATAGGTTGTTCCATATATATTTCTTCATGCAAGTTCCCATGCAAGAAGGAAAATTTAACATCCATCTGATGGATTTCCCATTTGAAAGAGGCAGCAAGGGAAAGAACAAGGCGGATAGAGTTCATTTTGGCAACAGGGGAGAAGGTTTCAGTGTAGTCAATGCCTTCAACTTGTGAAAAACCCTTAGCAACAAGACGAGCTTTATGTTTATCAACTTTCCCATCTGGTCCATACTTGGTTCTGTAAACCCATTTACATCTAACAAGTTTTCATCCCTTTGGTAGAGGAACAAGATCCCATATATCATTTGCCAATAATGAATGATATTCTTCATTCATAGCTGCTTCCCAATCTGGATGGCCTGAAGCTTCTACAAAGGTGTCAGGATCATAATTCACTGAAGCTTGAGCCAGTAAAGAAGAGGCTCTCTCGAATTGAGAACATGTACGTTGTTGATCTGTAGGATCACTGGCAAGATCACCTGCTGCATCCCGAGTAGCACGGACCCATTTTGGAAGCTGAGGAGCTGAAGGAGGATCCTGAGAAGGTGGGGGAGGATTGTCATCCTCACTTTCATCATCTGAAGAAGAAATATTTTCAAAAGTAGAAGAGATAGGAAGAGGTGGCACATCCGCTGAACTAGGCTCGTAGGCTGATATATTTTTAGGAAACTTTACATCTCTTCTAATGATAACATTCCTGGACTTAAGTGGAATAAGTCTATATCCTTTGAAATCTTTAGAATATCCAAAAAAAATACATTTTTCACTCTTAGGTTCTAAAGCTTTATGTTTCTCATCTGGAATATGGGCCCATGCTTCACTTCCAAAAACATGAAAGTGACTTACATCTGGTTTAATTGAGCTCCATGCTTCTTCTGGAGTGATATTCTTTAAAACCTTAGTAGGAGTGCGATTTATTATGTAATTTGCACAGTTAATTGCTTCTGCCTAATAATTAAGACTAAGTCCTTTAGATTGAAGCATACAATTAGCCATTTCCTTTAAGGTGCGATTCTTCCTTTCAGCTACACCATTTTGTTGTGGATTATATGGAACAGTATGTTGCATTTGAATACCATGCTCAGTGCAAAAGTTGATGAAGTTGTTTTTAGCACATTCTCCGCCATTATCAGATCTTATCTTAATAACTTGATGTCCAGATTGTTTTTCAACAAAGGCCTTAAAGGCCAAGAACATGTTAAATACTTCACTCTTGAGTTTTAAGAAGTATACCCAAGTGCGTCTGGAGAAATCATCAATGAAAGTTAAGAAATACTTGTAGCCAGAGAAGGAAACAACTGGAAGTGGACCACATAAATCACTATGCACAAGCTGTAAAGGGGCTGAGGTGTGCCAAGAGGCACATTTTTCAAAATTGTCCCGATGATGTTTTCCGAGTACACATCTGGAACAAACACCATCTCTGCAAGATACCATTGGAAGACCTGTCACCATATTTATTTACACAGATTCTGAAGAGAGCGATAGTTTAAGTGACCAAATCGCTCATGCCAAAGCTTGCTCACTTCATCATTATGAGAAAAAAATACTGAGGGAAGATTTGATGACCCAAAGTTGTGAAACTTATATAACCTTGTAGAATCATCAAAAATTCTAGTAGCTAAAATTTGTCTAGGATCTCTTAGATCCTTAATTACAACATCGTGAGGTGAAAATTCAACGATTTTACCTTCACCTGAATGGGTTATCTGATATATAGATAGAAGGTTGCAGGATAAGCTTGGAACACATAATACATCATTAAACTGACCATTGTCTATATGAACAGTTCCAGTCCCTACAACACTAAGAGATCTATCATCACCAACATATATATTTTTGGTGTTACAATCATTTAAAGAAGAAACACATGGCTTTGTTTTTGGCCATGTGATAGGAAGCTCCAGAATCAATGAGCCACTCATGAGAATGAGGAGAAGACGATACATTTAGTGCATAGCCAGACCGAGATGCTTGACAGCCACATGCAGAAACTGCCATACCTGAAGATGAAGTTGAAGTTGAAGAGTGCTCCAAATGGATGTTATGCTTCTTCATTGCTGCTTCCAAGACTTCATATTCTTAAAGCATTTGGATTCTAAGTGGCAATCTCGATTACAAAAGTTGCAATGTCTGTTAGTCTTCTTCCCTTTGTTTTTATTGTATTATCATTTCGTTAAAATGATTTTTCATTTTGAGGCTGAAATTGCTTAGGACCCTTGTTTGGTTTAGGACCATTCTTTTTAGGATACAACTTCTCAGCATTCTTTGGATTTGGCTGCTGCTAGGCGGCTAACGCTTTCTTAGAAGAGTTTCCAAGATTAAGAAGACCAAGGTGTAAGAGTTTTTCTTGTTCTCTTATTAAAGAATCACAAAAAGAATCAAAGGAAGGGGACTTGTAGTCTTGTCCTTGAGAAATGAAGGCTTCTCTTGTGAAATCGAAGGTGGAAACAAACACAGAGTAGGCTGGTCCCTACTTAGTAAGAATGGAATATATAAGGTTACTATCTTCTTTCTTAACCTTAACACCTTCCAAGAGAAGTCTAAGGGTCTTGAACTTGGACAAAAAATATTCATTGTAAGAAAAATTATTGGGGTCTAATGTAAGCAACTCATTTTCAAGTTGATGGGCTCTAAGTTCATTTTTAATTGGAAAGACTTTAGTAATTTGTTTCATTGCTTCATCAGGAGTATCAAGTTCTGCAATATGGAATCTAAGATCTGGAGAAATAGACATCCCTATCAACCCACGTGCTTGATCTTGCCTATTTTCCAATTTAGCTGCCTTATCTTCATCTTTTGGTTTGGTTTCTTGGCCTGCGGCTATTCTGTAGAGACCTTTACTTCTAAGTAAATCCACAATGTAGGACCACCATTGGAAGTAGTTGGTCTGTCAAGAATAACTTGGCATGGACTTTCAATTTTAACAGAAACTGAAGCTATAGATGTTGAAACTAAGTGTTCCAATTGAAATGTCTCGAAAAATCAGGCTGTTTCGAAAAAAACGGTTCTGAAAACGGCTTCCGGATGAAGAAGTTATGGCTTTTTGAATAAAATTTGATTAAGTCGCCGACGAAGTGCGGGAATGTGCGGAAATGAAAAATCCGCCCCCACAAAAAGAGGACTTGAACTCAAGACCTCTACTCTCATAAATTAGCTTTGAACCAAGTGAGCTATACAAAAATTTTGAGAGAGAGAGGGTGGGGGGGTTGACGCTTTGGGTTGCGTGCTTGATTTGAGAAAGCTCTTTTTCCCTACAAAACAAAAAACACAAAACCCAACACGGACATACAAAAAAAAAATGAACTTTGCAGCTCAAAGTTAGCTTTAGTCGAAAACTAAATATTTTCCTCAATGTTTTTGATTTTCCGAGATCACACTAAGGCGCAGTGGAAAAGAGCATACACATGAGAAAAATCCTTCCTTTCTGTTTCTGATTTTCCTAGATCACACAAAGTCATGGGGCAAAGAGCATACGCAGAAATGGAAGGTTAAGATCCGGTAATAAAAAAAAGCTAAATAAGCCGAAACTGAAATAAACAGAGAGAAAATAACTGTAAACTACCAATAAACACTGTATACCTCCAGATCTTAAAAATGACGAAGCTAGGGCTACCTGAAACCTTTTCGTGTGAAACAAAAGGGGTTTCTCACTGGAACAGATGCTCCCAACACAACAGAGTAGTCCTCTTGGCCCGAAAGCAGTCAGAAACAGTAGATCTAGGAAACGATAGTTGGATGCAGTTCTACCAGCTTCAGGTTTGGATCACCAATGGACGCGGCCCTCAAATAGCTATGATACCATGTAGGAATTTATAGGGTAAGTTTCTCAGACAAAACACCAAAGGACACCGCTCAAAAATAGATCGCAGATCAATACACCAGTACTTTTGACGTGGTTAAAACCATCAAAGAGGGAAACAGTCCACGGCTTGAGCCAATGCGGCCACTTCAGGCAATTTATTAGTAAAAGAATGAAAATTTACATAAGCTTCTCTCATGAACGGTTAACCAACAAATGACCCTCCATGCTCTTTAAATAGAGATCATGGACCAATCGGGTGTTAAGCCATGGATCAAGTGTCGATAATACCGAGGAGAGAATGAACCGTCGGATCACTACATATCGTGACCGTCGGATTGTAAGTTACAAAATGTACATGGTAAAGGAACACACTTTACCTAACTCTATACCTAACTCTATACTAGACCAAGTGGTACTTAACTATTTCCTATTTGTCGGAATAACACCACCATCAATCTAGGCGATCCAGAAGCTTCATCTCATTGTATATACACAATTCAATGGTAATAGAGTGATCAAGTTTCATGAGTGTGAAACTCTGTTTTGGTATCACAGAGAAGTTGAGCTACTAGAGTGTGAGGTTTTCTTTCTCTGTGGGCGATCAATGTGAGAGATTTTTAAGGGTGTGTTGGAGAGAGTCTGTGTGCATCGAATTAAGCATTTGGTGAAGGGCCTACTCACTGGAGGTTGAATTTGTGTGAAGGTTGATACTACTGCATCGTTGTGAGAGTTTCGCTGCAAGAGGAGTTGCTAAGAACATACAGTCTGTGTTAATTTAGAGTATGTGTAAGGGTGTGCTAGTGAAGAGATGTGAGCTTTTCTGTAACGTGAATTTGGCCCACATACCAACTCTTGCTTCTATTTTGTGGGTGTGGCAATGAACAAGAAGTCTATGTGGTGTTCTTGACAGTGCATTCGGTGGTAATTTCAGAAAAATCCAAATTATTTTTAGGCAACAAAGTGACATGAATTGTGCCTTGCTTTGTGCAGTCTTTTTACTGTTGTTTCGTTGATTCAAAAGCTCGTTTGTTTTATATAAACCATTTGCAGTCATAGTTTGGCCGCAACTGTTAAATTATTGAAAGTTGTTTAATTCATGGCAGTTTCAAATGAAGTTTTGGTTTATTTGGAATTAAGTTGAGGATTCGATATTTTAAAAGTGGGATACTTTGCAAACTAGATTTATTTATGGTGAAAATAAGTTTTATGAATCTCATTCCTTTTTTTATTGTTGATAAAAAATGCCAAATTCAAACTAAGTGAAATAAATTTGTGGTAGTTGTTATGGTTTCCTAAATCACATAAATTACCAAGTAAAAAGTAAATTGTGGTCATCAAATAAGTTTGTGGTCTGTGTTTTTTAATTGGAATTTTAAAGATTTTAAATAATAGGAACTGTGTAGCCATGATGGTTGTGGAGTGGTGAAATAAGAGTTTTTTTTGTTTAATAATTCTTGAGTTCGGAAGCTTAATACGGTTTTATGACTTGTGTTTAAGGTGTTATTAAAGTTATTCGTATTTAGTGATTGGATGATTTATAAGATTAATATCATGGCTAATTCATTAGAGGAGTCGTATCTATCAGATTCTAATAAGTTAGATGGTGAAAATTATGCAAATTGGAAGTTTAAGCTGCAGACTTTGATGGAAGGATACAATATATGGACAATTGTGTCTGGAGCTGAAGTCAAGCTAGTGCCCCCTTAAGCCATAGATGTTGCAATTCAAGATTTGGAGCAACAAGAAAACAAAACGAAGTTGTTTCTGCCGATGTCCGTTAAGGAAAATATTATTCCACACATTAGAGAGTGCAAAAAATCCAAGGAGACATGGGACACACTAAAAAATTTGTATGAGACAAAGAATATAAATCGAATATTCTATTTAAAGAGTAAGACTCTCTCAATTAAGATGGAAGAAAATGAAATTACCAGTAATTTTATTTTTAGAATTAAGGATTTCAAAGATAAATTAGGTGACATTGATGAAACAATATCTATCACGGACTTGGTTACTGTGACATTAAATGGAATGTTTGATGAATATAAGATGTTTATCACTGGTGTTTCAGCTAAAGAGAAGTCACTGGTCTTTCAGATAGAGAAAAGGCTCCTACATTTGATGAGTTGGGAGGTATACTTATGTAAGAAGAAGAGCAGAGAATAAATCTTAATCAGAAATCTCCCAACTCATATTTAGCATTGATGACTAAAGGGAAGTAGTCCTTCGAAATAAAACAGTGGGATAAAAATAAAGGCAAAAGGCCATAGGTAAAATCATTTTAAAATACACCTTCAGTAAGGTTAAATTCCAAATCAAATAGAGGTGATGTATGCTATTATTGTGGAAAACTTGGTCGTTTTGATAAGAATTGAATGAAAATAAGGTATAATCCATTTTAAAAAAGAAGGCATATAGGAAATTAAGTTGATAGAGATGAGGCAATTAGTCATGATTTTAGCAATCTTAAATTATATGTGTCTAATGTTGCTTTATCAACGGAAACTGATGATAATAATGCTTGATTTATAGATTTTGGTGCATCAATCCACTTGTCATGCGAAAGGGATTGGTTTGATACTTATCATGAAGTTAATAATGGTGCACACATCTATTTAAGAGATAATAGATGACATAAAATTAAAGGATATGGTGATATAAGTGTTATGATGCCTAATGGAAAAGAAAAACCAATTCAAAATGTGGTGTGTGTTCCAAGATTAAAGAAAAACTTAATTTCAGTCTCTACTATTACAGATCAACATTTAAAAGTTGAATTTATGAAATCACATTGTTTGTTAAACAATATACAAAACAATTATAAGGTTGTGGCAAAAGGAATGAGAGTTGGAGGATTATACAAGTTTGATGTAACGAAGATTTGGCATCAAAAAGCATGTCAAATATAGAGCTTTGGCATTAAAGGAATGGACACTTAAATAATAATTACCTAATGTTACTAAAAAAGAAATTGATGGTATAAGGCCTTCCAAATATTAAGGGTGGACATTTTGAATGCGAAGGTTACGCACTAGGAAAACAACATAGGGAAGAATTTCTCGTGCATGAAAGTAGAAGAAAACATGAAATACTTGAACTAGTGCATACAGATATATGTCGTCCAATGCAAATTAAGTCACTTGGTGGAGCATATTACTTTCATATATTTATTGATGATAGCACTAGATACACATGGGTATACTTTATAAGAAATAAAAGTTATGGGTTTGAATACTTTAAGGAATTCAAGAGTATGGCTGAAAAGAAAACATGAAAGATCATTAAAATTCTTCAAACAGATAAAGGTGGTGAGTACATTTTAGGAGCTTTTGTCAAATACTATAAGAAAAATGGAATTATGCAATAATTTACAACACCACGTACACCTCAGCAAAATGGAGTCGCTGAGATAAAGAATAGAACATTAGTTGAATGTTCTTGTAGTATGTGAAAGAGTAAAGGACATTCTAATAGTTTCTAGGCTGAAGCCATCAATATAGTTGTATACCTCAAAAATAGAAAACACCATTTGAAGCATTTTATGGTTTTAAACCTAAAATTAGTCATTTAGGGATATTTGGATGTGAGGCCTTTGCCCATATTCCTAAAGAGGATAGGAGAAAATTAGATGCCAAAGCTATCAAATGAATTTTTAGTGGATATTGTACCAATCAAAAAGCATATAAAATGTATGATCCAAGTACTCACAAGTTCTTTGCAAGTAGAGATGTTATATTTCATGAACATGCAGATAAACAAATAAAAGAATATGAACATAATGTATGGAATCCTCCTGATGAAAAATTTAAAGAAGAACAAGAAGTTGTGGAATTATCTCAAGAAAGCATGGACATTCTAGAAGAAATTTCAAGAATTAAAAGTCCACAAAAAAGTGATGAAGCAATCCACAGAGAAGAAGGTACTCCACAATGTAATGAACCTCTAAGAAGGTCAACACGTCAAACTAAAACCCCTATAAGGTATAAAGATTATGCTTTAATGTCTCAAGTAATGGCTATATTTGAGCATTTCAATTATGAACAAGCTAAAAATAATAAAGAATGTATGTAAGTTATGAGAGAAGAATATTACTCTATAATGAAACATGAAACTTGGGAATTAATATAATTACCTGAAAATAAAGTCCTTATAAGATCAAAATGGTTGTACAAGACAAAGTTTGATGTTGATGGTATCATAGAGTAGTACAAGGGAAGATTACTTTCAAAAGGTTAAAGTCACAGAAGGAAGGTATAGATTATGCATATAACTTTTCTCTGGCTACAAAAATGAACACGTATAGAATAATGATAGCATTGGCCACTAAATATGATTGGAAGCTACATCAATTAGATGTGATGTTAGCTTTTCTAAATGGTGACTTAAAAGAGGAAATTTATCTTGTTCACCGAGAAGGATTTGTAAAGAAGGGACAAGAAAATCTTCTAGACAAGTTAAAAAATGCCTTATGCGAACTAAAAGAAGCACCCAAATCTTGGTATGAGAAAACCAATAAATTCTTCTTTTAGAAAGGATTTAACAAAAGTAGAAATG
Source organism: Pinus tabuliformis (assembly GCA_031772625.1). NCBI lineage: Eukaryota > Viridiplantae > Streptophyta > Pinopsida > Pinales > Pinaceae > Pinus > Pinus tabuliformis. The sequence continues at coordinate 517,482,689 of CM062818.1, forward strand.
ATCCTAATTTTTATATGAAGACAGATAAAAATAGAGATATAATATTAATCTCTATATATTTTGATGATCTAATAATAACATGGAGTGTTGATAAATTGATTAAGGGTATAAAAACGAAGTTATCACAAGAATTTGAGATGAAGAATATTCGAAAAATGCATAATTGTCTAGGTCTTGAAGTATGGAGAGATGATGGAAGGACTTTAGTCACATAAAGAAAATATACAAATGAGGTACTAAAGAGATTTCACATGAATGAATTTAAAGTAGTGAGTACTCCATTGGAAAAAAATACCAAATTGAGAAACTATGATGGAACAAAAGAGATGAATGTAATATTGTATCGATAATTAGTGGGAAGCCTAAATTATCTCACTACGACTACACAAGACATTACTTATGTAGTCAACATACTTAGTCGATTCATGACTAAGCCTTGTGAAAGCCATTAGATAACTACAAAAGGGGTCCTTCAATATTTAAAGGGAACTAGCCATTTTGGTATTGAATATATTAATTACTATAATGTTGAATTGACAGGTTATTCTGATAATTACTAAGTCGGAAATCCAGATGACAAGAAATCCACTAGTAGATATGTTTTCAATATAGGACCAAGAGTTGTATCATGGAGAAGTAAGAAACAACCAACAATTTCCTTGTCATCAACTGAAGCAGAGTATAAAGCATTATGCAGTGCCACCTGTGAAACAATATGGATCAAAGGGATATTTGAAAATGTTGGAGAAGCTCAACAAGAATGCACAATGATCAAATGTGATAATCAAAGCACCATAAAATTGGAAAACAATCATGTATGTCATGCAAGGTCAAACATATAGATACACAACATCATTTTGTAAGGGAAAAAGTCCAATCAAAGGAAATTGACTTAATATATTGTAATACAAATGAGAATGTGGCTGGCATTTTCACTAAGCCTCTAGGGAAGTCTAAATTTTAGTTTTGTAGAAGTAAGTTATGTGTTGTAGAAAATCCATATTTTGTTGTAAGCCTAGTTGATACTTAGACCAACAGTCATGACAATTAAGAATATGTATGCGTGTTATGTATTGTGCTATAGAGCATTTTGTGTGTTTGTCACGTGGTTGGAATTAAGGGGGAGTGTTGGAAAACATTAATTCGAACCGATCGACCTTCCACATTAATTGAGTTATGTAAGAAGGTTGTCTCATGGCTTCTGGAGAGTTCAATTAACTTCTTGAACAATCCATCACCTCTGAAAACCCACGCCATGTATAAGCTTCATCTCATTTTATAAATACAATTTAGTGGTAGTAGAGTGATCAAGTTTTATGAGTGTGAAACTTTGTTTATTGTTTCGTTCACTCATTTTAGTTTTAGTAATGTCTGGATTTTTTTATGCAGGTCCCTTTGCATCTACGGTTTCGAGCATGCAGTAGTTATTCTATCTTGACCTTTGCCCAAGGCTCGCTCAACTAAGCGTCAACTAAGCTTCGCTATTATTCTGTAAACAAATTTAGATATAACTTTGACTCTATGTAAGCACATTAGGGTATCAGTAGAAGAGAACAAGGAGGTAGATCCAGTGATTCAAAGAGGATTCGCCAATTAGCTAAAATTGTGAACATTCATGTGCTTGAATGAAAAATATTTTGTAAAATATGCATTTGCATTTTCCATTCTTGCTTATTAGGTAACATCCATTCTTAATAGTTCTCTTAGTTTATGTGAGAAGAAGTTGTATTCAAATGACTCAATGCATCAATAAGTTGTATTCAAAACATTAGCTCCTTATCTGTTAATTCCAATACTCCATACTTGTCTCGGTTCAACTTTTTTGCTTAATTTGTCAATAAATTGTATTCAAATGATAATCAAACTACATAGGGATTTTACAAGGGGAAATCACTTGTCTCGGTTCAACTTTTTTGCTTAATTTGTCAATGAATTGTATTCAAATGATAATCAAACTACATAGGGATTTTACAAGGGGAAATCACTAGAATCACATTAAGCTGCTCATTTCGCATCTTTATTTTCTTCTCTCTTAATTGTTATGGTATATTTTACTTCAAATCTAAGAGAAATATGGCGCTATTGTAAATCTATTCAAAGAATTCTATAGGCTATTGTAAAATTTTTAGTCCTCCTTTGTTTCCTATGTGAATGAAATAAAATAAAACAATTTTTTATTTACGGTCTGTCCGTGAAGCTTAGGTGAAGCTTGTGGATATAAATAAAACTATAATTCTAACCGTCGATATAAATAAAACTATTTATCGGAGACTATTATTGAATTATCCATGTTAAAATTTATCGAACTCATTGCTCTTGAACTGAACTCTCACTAAGAAATTGTATTTTTTCCTTGTGAGATTTGGAAGGAGGGATTTGAACGTGAAATATGAGGCTAGTTGTTTACTCGATTTGGAATCGCGAGACATTAGCTTGTCATGTATTGTTATATATATTATAACCTTATCATATCAAACACACGAGACATTAGCTTTATATATATATATATATCAGACTTTGGTTCTGTATATTTTGAGAGAGATAGAGAGAGTTTTCAATATTTTCTAACATTAAAGTTATATGGAATACAATGCAAAAATGTCACTGAAGTTATTTTTAATATCGTGAATGGATTGACAGAAAAACAGTGCAAAAATATTGAACATTAAAGTTACTTTTAATATTTTGAGTTGGACAGCCAGAAAAAGATAAGAGAAAATGACATTTTTTTTATTGGGTAGAGGTTCCACGTACAAAGAATTATTATTGTAATAATTAACTTTTTATATTATATTTTTATTTATTTATTTAAATTACATTTTAAATATATAAATATTTTAATTATATAATTTAAATCAATTTGATTGATTTTAACCTATTTTTATTAAATTATAAATAAACCTAATTTTAATATTTTTCACTAAATAAATATATAAGGTAAAGTATTCAATTTTTTAACAGCAAAGTGTATTTTTATTTCAAAACTAAAAGTTTTTAAAGTTTTTTTAAAAATTATTTTTTAATAAAATACTTGGATTTTATTGACTAGGCTGCTATATAAACATGTCAAGGTTCATTTAAAAAACAAACTCTCAAATCAAAAAGGCCTCTTGGACCTATGTTTTATCAGCTTGGTTAGTTTAGATGTTTAATGAAAATGTTTTATTGGATAGCGAGCCACGTGATTTAGACTATTATCTCATAATTGATTTTTGCGTTTAATTTTTTTTTGTTTTTAAAGTGTGATTTCATAATTGATTTTTGAATTTTTAACCGAATAAAAACTAAGTTTCATGAAATTAATTAATTTATATTTTATAAATAATAATTATTCATTTATTTATTATTATATTCATCTGTGTAATAATTTAAAAATATTATATAATGTTTTTATTAGTAAAATAACCTAATAAATTGGAATATTAGAATCTTTAAATAATATATTAAAATAATAATAAATATGTAATTTTAAGAAAAATGAATATAATAATGATGATAATTATTATTATCTTAAACTTAAGGGAATAATATTAAACCCTACGATTAATACTAAACTTAAAGGAATAACAATAAACCCTAGATTAATGTTAAACCCAAGGGATTATTTTTTAAAATTCAAGGGAATAATATTGAAAACCCAAAGGTTAACTTGGGATAGCTCAATTGGCAATGGTTGTGGAAATGATGTCTCACCGAACCGAAAGTCATGAGTTCAAATCTTGTGCTATCTTGCCCATCGGAGTGAGAAGTTGGACATGTAAAAAGATGTAGTCCTACCAATCTTACAAAAAAAATATTGAAAACCCAAGGGATTAAACCAAAGGATTAATATTATAAACCCCATGAATAATATTAATCTGTGGCAATATGAGCCCTTAGATAAACAAAGGCAAGGGATTGATATTATAAACTCAAAGGACTAATAAACTCAAGTGACTAATAAACACTAGTTTTAATATTATAAACCCTTAGATTAATATGTGAACAATGATTTATCAAAATCAATCATCGTCAACCATGATCAATCATGGTCAACGATGGTCCAACGATGCATTGTGACAAGGATTGTTTCAATATGAAAATCAACCATGACCAACAATGGTCCAACATTGCATTGTGATAAATATTGTCTCGATATGAAAATCATTCTTGGTCAAGAATGGTCAACCTTGGTCCAACTTCGCATTGTGACAAGGATAGTCTCAATATGAAACTCAACCATGTTTATTTTAGTGTTTATAATATTTATCTTCGGGATGATATACTTTAATTTGATTTATATACCTTTGGTTTATAATATTAATCCATTGAGTTTAATATTACTTCGTTGGGTTCATACTCCCTTGGGGTTTTAGTTTTAATCCCTTGGGTTTAGAATATCGATCCCTTGGGTTTACTAATCTAAGGGTTCATATTGCTAGGGTACATCGGTTTGTGAACTGTTTTCCTACTGTGTATAAAGAGTGGACTAATGGATGAAGCTATAAGGAAGGCTAGACTAAGTGGTTCAAAAAGGCAGAAACTTGGTTATTTGAAAAATTTCGGATGGGATCATCAAAGGAAAAAGTTTAGCAAGGGCAATATTAATAAGCCAGCCCAGTCTCAAGTGGGAACAAGTCCTATGAATCTAGATGGGAAAAAGATCAGTGGAGGAAAAGAAAGAGAGCCACTGACATGTTAGGGGTGTGGGGAACCCCATTTGCTGAGGGATTATACGCATAATGCCAGATCTATCCAGAACATCCAAGCTATTCATGAAGCCACTAGCATGATTGATGTTACCCGAAATATTACGAGGATAAGCGCAGCTTTAGAAGACAGACAAGCAAAGCATGAATAAATGATGATTAAGATCGAAGGTACTTTTTATAACCAATTTGTCTCTATTTTAGTAGATCCATGGGGCTAGTTTAAGTTACATTGTAATAGATATGGCTTTAAAATATATCACAATGAAAAATATATTCAATACTACAATTAAATCGAGAAATAACAAGATCGATCCAATAATATCATATATAAATGCTTCTTTATTGATCAAAACCTTTAAGGTAGACTAACACGATACAATCACTCCTTAAGGAAGGAGAACACTCGACAAGCCATATGCTTTTCCATACAATATTCCTTGACATCTGTCAATGTGGAGTCTCTAGCCTCTATATAGGCCTGATACATACAATACCATGGGGCATTACTCTGGTTCTCTCAATACCATATATCTAATACAATGGGGTTATTACATTATTGCTAACCATTTGTGGTCCCTTACATGATGCGGGTTAATCACTTTATTTGTTAACAATGGCCCATCCCATTATTACATTATTCCCTTGGGTACCTCCCTCTGTACCCCATACTATCCCCCTAGGTATACTACACGCGCGCTAGGACAGTATGCCACTACTCTATGATGCAAGGTGTAAGCCCATGTCAATTCAACATAGATGGAACCTATGGAACCATCCCATGGGCACGCGTCTCCATAGTTGAGTTCACCAAGGCATTTTCAAGGGCCGAGATCTATCACTACACGATCTATAGTCCAAATCCTTCCTCCCAAACCCTAACACCCTTTTGACTACCTTCTTCGCCGTGTTTCACCATTTTCTCCTTGCGACGTATAGAGCCAAGGATGGGGTAAGGGTTCCCTCTTCTACTGCAATGTTGTGATTCTTCTCTGCTTTCAGAGTTCGAAATTTTAATAGTTCTTCACCCTTCCTTTCGCCAGTTGGTAAAAAGATTAAGGATTTCACATTAACGGTTCGATTTTGGAGTTGTACCATGTGAACTAGGTTAATCTTCGATTCCCAATCTGTAACATCATTATCTTTAATTTGATTTGTCACTGCAAAATTTTTAGGGTTAATTTTCAATTGGGTATTTTTTTATTTTTATTTTAATTTTTTAATTTATTATTATTATTATTATTATTATTATTATTATTATTTAATTTAATTAATTAATTAATTAATTAATTTTATTTTATTTATTTATTTTATTTTCTATTTTTGGTTGACAAAAAGATCCCCCAAGATTTCATGGCGGTTTCTCTCCTCACCATAATGGCGCCTTCCACAGTCTTAGGTGAGCTTCTCCCTGTGTATTCCTGAACAAACCCACTTCTAGTTTAATTTTTCTTCCTTTCATATTTGTCCTACTATCTTAATTCGTGTTCAGTGACATACCTTGCAGGATTGGAGAACTATTCTCGGACCTTATTGTTTGACAGGTAACCCAAATCTTTTCCCCTTGACAGAGTTTTGAATTAATTTTCAGGTATACTGGTCTTCTTGTTGCTTTACTAATGGTTATGCTCGCTATTATTTCAGGTATGCCCTAGAGTGATTGGTTGATGCACAACTCTAGGAAATTTATGCGTTTAACTATTCGTATTCGTCTGCTTGCTAGGTTGGTGGCTTTTGGTCCTACTGATTTTTTCTTGGGTTTGCTGTGTACAACTCTATCCCATTCAATCTTGACTTGCTATTTTGCAGATGTCTGTATAGTTTCAGAACTCAGAGAAGATGGGACATGCATCTATTCACTTAAGCATTTGGGTTCTAACCCATGCCCTTGGCTTCCACAATCTTTGATGGAAGAACGTCTTCTAGTTACCTTGTAGCGGTAGTAATATTATTCGTAGTACGTCTGATAGGCCGTAGTGCCATTGTCAGATGTATTTATTTTTATCTCTTGTTTTACTTGAATGAATAGTCACTCGATCGAATGTATGTGAGTTTTACTTTTTGTTATTTAAGTGTTTCCATGGTTGTTTGGTCTCACCCTATGGCCCTCTTAGACACGTGTTCGAATAGGGCTATGAGAAATTTCTAAAATATAATGAATGTATAAACTGGAGTTTTCTAAAAGTTATGGAAGTTTGCTTCAGTTTTCTTGACACTTAAATTGGTGCCATTTTCTGTCCTCCATTTGACATGGCTTCCTGGGTTATGTGTGCATTTAGCTTATTCAGAAATGATAATAGAACTTTTATGTATATATCGATAATGTAACTTGACTAATACATTTTTTCACTCTATTTCTTCTTCTTCGCTTGATTCTTCTCGGCAAATTCTGCTTTCATATACAAAAATTATGGTATTGTTTTCTCTAAATAGGATTCTATCTTTATCTCAACCGATTTCCTGAATCTCTTTATGCACTTGGTTCTTGGAAGGGAGTAATATTGTGCCTTTCACACAACTTCTATGTAGCTATAATCTATAGTTAATATTTCCATTTATAGTTTTAGTATGCCATCTCGCCTACAATAAATGTCCCAAATATTGTAAATCGTTTAGAAGAAAAGGCCCCTACAAGAACACATTTGTTACGCTATAGGTTTGTAGTCATGACATAAAGTATCCTAGGTTTACCTTTAATATTTCATGTGTATTAAAACAGTAATGATTGCTTCCTCCTAGCTAAAACAGTTTTATGATACAAACCCCTACTCTCATAGGAAAATCATGAAATGGGTTGTAAACCAGCTACCTAGATGCACTTATTCCAGAAGTACTCTTGAACTTAAGACATAATTCCTACTCCAAACACTTGAACACTTGTTTGTCATGTACTCTCTAAACCAACTAACCTGCATTCTTTCAATTAAATATTCCAAAGTAAAAATACACAAATTCTTCAATATGAATTAATAAAAATTTCCTACATGCATACTGGTTATCTATTTAAGCTACATTGCTCAGCATAGTTGTTTTCATGCACTCATTGGAAGATATAAATGTACATACTCACACTCCAACCATTTATAAAATTATACATCAGAATTCAGCCTACAACCCATAGATAATTGATAATTCCGCAACTTATAAATTTAATTAAACTACCATTGATATCTAACCTTCAACATGCATATAATACAAACAAATATTCAAAGTATAGTTCATAATTTCTCACCAATTTACTTCAGAAAGGAAAAACAATGATTGACCGCACCAAACCTTCCAACCTCGAATCCTCTGATTCCCCTCGAGCTATGATAACTTGCCAGGCATGAGTAACCACTACTCTACCTTGATAATGCTTATTTAACATTATCATGTTCACAAATTTTTTCCTTGGAAACGTCTTGCCTTTAGGGTTTTTATTTCCCCTTAGCCTAGGATTTTTCTGTGCTTCTTTTTAAAGCTAAAATCTTGCATTTTCCACTTGCAGTGCTTTTATTCCCAGTTTTTGTCTCCCACCGGATTGGCATATATATATATATATATATAGGAAAAACCATGATGAATCAGATTCCTCTCAGATTCTGGAAAGTTTCATCCTCTACTCTGGTGTCAGCCAATGAAATTTCCAACATAAAATAAATAAATTTATTATAAAAACTTAAACATCCAAACATACATGTTTATCACATACTAGCATAGTCACTATCGTAACCATTACACAACTGATTAAGTTCTTAAAAATAGGAGGTGTTACAAAAAAATGAATAGATAGCTAGGGGGTTTATTATGGAAATATTAAAAATATGTAAAGTTCTAATAGCATTCCATTGATGAGTGTTCTTCCATCCAGTGTTGTTGAGGCTCAGCTTAGTTCCAATAAAGAGAAATAAAAAATCCAATGAAGTTTTTTAATTGAAAGTGTAAGTTCTTCGAGCTGAAATTAAAATGAAAATACAATTCACTTTATTATACTTTAAAATCAAACAATATAGGCTCAAAAATAATCCCGAGACACCGTATAGGGGGGATACAACCACCCTCAAATACCTCAACAGGGGGATGTTGCCCCCTGCTATGACCTCCCCGTTGCACCCGCCAAAACAAAGGGGGGGCTACCAACCCCTCTAACCCCCTGCCTCGCATGTCGGGCTAGTCACAGAAAAAATATAACAGAGACCCAACACAAAGATAATATTAACTCTAATTTTAAGGATAAATTGTGGCATGAAAAGGAGATGGTGGGTAAAAGGAAGCTAAGATACTATAAGGAAGTGATTAACCCCACCCTTTATAACCAGAATTATCACTCTGTATTGACTAATGCTAAGAAAAAAATGAACATCAGTAGGATAAGGACTAATTCTCATGAGCTTCGAAGTGAAGATGGGCAGTGGTCTACTCCCAAGACTCTGTGGGACGATAGAATTTGTCATATTTATGATACTAAGAGGGTGGAAGATGAAAACATTTCCTTTTAAACTGCCTAGCTCTTACTCACATCCACTCTAAATTCCCTAACATCTGCCACACTTGCAATCTTCTTGACTTGTTATGTCAGCCTAACTGTAGTGACTTTCGAGCACTTCTTTCTCTTCTTTTTTATCATAGAAATAAGCTTTGAAGAATCACAATTAGATTATTTTCTTATCTTGAAATCCGATAGGCCATATTGGTGTTTATCAATGTTAATCATCATCGTCATGTTTTTTTTTTTGCTAAGGCAAGAGCGGATCCTTCTTATTCAATTAAAAACATAAATAGTGTACAAACAGCAACACTTGCAGTGGGGCACAACAAAAGGATGGGCCCACCCCAATCCACGATTGCAATACGACAAAATTAACCCAGGGATGTGGCCCACCACAACAAATCAACCGTCCAAAATTGACCGTTGGATCCTAAGTGAAAGATCTAGCGATGAAAAACATATCGGGTGGCAAACAAGATCACCTTTTAACCACCACATCGAACGAGATACACCCTGTAAACCATAATTTATAATCATATCGGGTCCATTTTTGGCATAACCAATGAACCCTTTTACCGCCTGAAATCCACCATTTATGCACAATTCCCATGAGGTCATGCAAACAACTCGCAACATAACCATTTTATTGGTCCCACCAACATGCACGTTCAATCCTGGCTATTGAGTGCCCTTGTTTGATCCGACGGTTCAGGATCATATCACGCGGACTAAAAGCACTAATAGTTACCACGCGATGAGGGCGGTATTTCCTCTCCACCTGAAGCCACATGTCGCATGGTGAGTGGAATCACTCCCAATTGTGAAAAAATGCTTCCGACCTAAAGAGATTTTGATATACTGGAAACCACCCAGAGGGTAGTAAAGCGATCACCAGAGAACAAATGGGGGTTTTGTGTCTACTGAGAAGGTTTGGATTCCGGTGCAAAGGCCAAAGGAAGATGAAGATCCCTCCTTTCAGCCATCCCTCTGAGACTGTTGGTTTGCTGTTACCTGGGTTAAGGAGATCAACATAGACCTGCATTCTGAAAAGGACCTCACATCTGTCATAACATTTCATAATGAATCCAAATTAGTGGGACCCCTTCTATGTGGCTCTACTGCGGGAATTTTTGTCTCTTGAATTCTCCTGATGCTGTTATCGATCGCTGATGGCCCTAGATGAACATCTCTCCTTCAACCTGTCATTCGTAATCTCCTCCCACCAGTAGCACAAGTCGGTATGCTTGTTTCGTACTCCCTCATTTGCAAGCCAGTTCGCAACTTTGATGGCTTCCGTGCGAACATGCACCAACCTAAGAGTTCTCAGCGTTTGTAGGTGCACTTGGATTCTTTGGTAGACTTGCAGAAGCCGTCATTGTTCTGAGATTTTCTCAGGAGTAGCGCAACATTTATCCTCTTTACTGATTTGATGACTAATTCTGAGTCAACTTCAATGAAGATAATGTGAATGTTGTGCTTGAGCAGAATTTCCAGGCATGATTCCATAGCCATCAGCTCTGCCATATTGTTGCTTTATTCTCCTAGGTAACCGTGGAAGATAATTTGTATTTTTCCCTTTTCATCTCTCAAGACCCCTCCATAACTAGCTTCTCCTAGATTCCCTTTTGAAGCCCCATCTATGTTGAATTTTAAAAATCCATGAGAAGGGGGTTGCCAATAAGACTTATATGTTAAGGTCTTCCTGTTAATCTGCATAGAACCCTGAGGGGGATGAACCTTGAGCTCTAACTTCTCTAAAATTCTAACCTCTCTTTCACCGATGGGTTTTCCATTAGTTGTACCTCCAATGGTGTGAACAGTCTCTTTAAGTTGTTTGAGGATTAGCTTAAGGATGTTGTTCACCCGACTTGTTTTCTCCTTGAAAATCCTGTTGTTTCCCTCCTTCCAGACATTCCAGATTATGAATCCTGGGGTCAGCATCCAGGCGTAGTTAATGATATCATTGTCTGAAAGAAATTTCCTCCAATTCTTCAATGTGGTAGTGATATCATTAACATTTCTGTCTGTCTGCTCAAAGACTTCTCCAACCCAATTCCACAGTATTGTGGTGAAAGTGCATCTATTCACTAGATAGACCTGTCTTGTTCTTTCCCCATCTTAGTTGAGCATTCAATTTTGAGTTCAGGATTTGTCTCTTGTCAAAAACACTTTGAAGTGTTGTAGCTTGAGTATGCAACATGCCCATTCCACTGTAATCTGGAAGTTTCCAAGTTCTCCATTTCTTTTCATTCCTTGCTTCGACCCAATAGTCACTTACCCTCCTTAGTCCTTTGTTGATGGTATCGGTGTTAATGTCTGCTAATTCTTCTCTTCGGACATTGTCCTCCTACTGCCAATTGTCCTCCCAGAACCAAGCCAGGTTCCCATTTATGATTTCCCAGAAACTATGGTTTTGGACTAGGGCCCTGTTCTCCCATGCCCTATTCCAAATTGCAAAACCTTTTACTTCTCTTGTCATTATGATTAGATTTTCCTCCTACCATTCTCTAGCATATTTGTGCTTCCGGAGTTTTTCCCAAGGGGCTTGTATTTATTTCAGCCATCTCCACCAGATTTTGGGGCCAAGAACTCTATTTAGAATCCCTGGGTCATGAAGACCCAAGCCACCATGTGACTTAGGTTTGCATACTATGTCCCATGCCACAAGGGCCCATTTCTTATTTTCTTCACCTTTCCCCCAAAGAAAGTCTCGCTAAATGTTTCTTATATTGGTCATTACACCGACTAGTGTTGGAATGGCAGATAGAATATAGATAGGAATACTTTGAAGGACAAATTTAGTGAGAACAAGTCTCCCCGCTAGATTTAGTGCTCTATTTGTCCATTTGCTGATATTTTCTTTTAGCTTATTAAGAACAGGCTCCCAGATGTCCTTGTGAAGCCGTTTGTCAGTGAGAGGAACTCCCAGGTACTTCACAGGTAGTGACTCTCTTTGGAAGCCTAGAATTTTGGAAAGATTTCTTTGAATTGAAATATTTGTATTGAAAAAGAAGATCTTTGATTTAGTTAGACATACCTCAGTGCCTTATGCCCTAGAAAACTCACTCAGAATCTATTTGAATACTTTGGCTTCCTTAACAGTGGGTGTGCCTTGAGGCATAGTATCATCCAAAAATTGTTGATGTTTCACCGTTTCCCCAGCATGAGTGAGTCTCAACCCCTGAATTCTCCCTTCCTCCTTAGTAGCTCTGATTTCTCTTCCTAACCCTTCAATCATTAGAATGAAGAGGAAAGGAGAAAGAGGATCTCCTTGCCTGAGACCTCTAGAAGGGTTATAGGTTTTGGAAGGAGCCCCATTGAGAAGAATTGAATAGCTGGCTGTGGTAACTAATGCCATAATCGATTTAATCCAATTGTGATCAAACCCATAGGCTTTTAAAATTGCTCTTATGTACAACCAGTTCAGTTTGTCATAGGTCTTTGCTATGTCCAGTTGCATTATCATTCCTGCTTGTTTGTTGGTAATGAGTGAATGAACCATTTCATGAGTTAGAATTATATTATCTAGAATTTGTCTTCCTTCCACATAGCCCGTTTGTTCCTCTGACACTAGGGTTGGGAGGAGAGGTTTGAGATGATTCCCAATGACTTTGGAAATAATTTTGTAGATCGCATTGCATAATGCTATAGGTCGAAATCTATCTGGAGAGGTGGCCTTCTGCTGTTTGGGGATTAAGGCCATGAAATATTCATTGAGCGCCTTTAAGAATTTCTTAAATCTTCGAGAGTCTTCCACTATCTCCAGGATGTCCTGTTTCACTATCCTCGAACAAGCTTTGAAAAAGTCCACATTAAAGCCATCCGGGCCTGGTGCTTTCCCATTTTGTATCTGTTTCACAACTTTTTCAATTTCTTCCTCTGTTACTGGTCTATTAAGATTGAAATTATCTTCTCTGGTAACCAGTTTGGGGATGTATTGAGTGAATTTTTCCCTAAACTGGTATCTATCTTTCGAGGTCTCCTCAACAATTTTCTGAAAATGCTGGAGTAGAACCTTCTCCATCTCTTCATGAGTGTTTCTCTCTATACCATGTTGATCTGTAAGTTTTACAGTTCTATTTTTGTTTCAGTGAGCTATGGTGGATCTGTGAAAGAATTTGGTGTTTCTCTCCCCTTCTTTAATCCATTGTACCTTGGATTTTTGTCTCGAGAGTATTTCCTCTTGAAGGCATCTGTTGTCCCACTCCTGCTGGAGTGACTTTGCCATTTCTTTCCTTTCATCTGTGTAGCCTTCTGTGATAAGAATCTGGTTTATTTCCTTTAGTTTCTTCTCCACCTCTCCTTTAGCTTTGAAGATGTTACAAAATTCCTTTTTGTTCCACTCTTTGAGTTTTCCTTTAATGTGTTTGAGCCTGCAGTGAAGCATGAACATATTTGTACCTTGAAGGTGAAGCTCTTCCTTCCACCATTATTTGATATTTGTGAGGAAATCTGAATGTGTGAGCCAAGCATTCTCAAACCTGAAGGGGATGTTCCTTGGTTTGCCAAAAAGGGAAGCTTCCAATTGGATAGGTCAATGGTCTAAACCTCCAAAAGGTAGTATGAGTGCAGTAATGCTGCTTCCCCTAAGAAGAAGTTCCTCTGACACCATAAATCTGTCCAATTTTGAGACCATTTGGGTAGGGCCCCCTCTTTTGTTATTACAAGTGAAGATTCCATTGCTTGTTTCCACATCAACCAATTTCTTATTGGTGTTGAATTTTTGGAAGGCAATTGAGTCTCTCCCAAGTATTCTAGTGCCTCCTTTCTTCTCCATGATTGATTTTGTTATGTTAAAATCACCTCCAAGAAGCCATGGTAGAGCTGGGTCTCTATTTTTCATATCCTCCAGTGTTGTGAGGAGTCAAATTTTGTCCTCCATTGGTTGTGGACCATTGACATTGGTGATAGTGTAACATTGCCTGTCACCCACCAGTTAGAAAATAAGAGAAAGGTGATGTCTGGATGCCTCTGCATCAATCACACCAAATTTCTGTGGATCACAGAGAGTGAGAATACCACCAGCAGATCTATTTTCCTTAACTTCAAGGTATTCATATCTATTTACCCATTTATTATGTTTTTCACGGATCCTCTCCACTGAGCATTTTGTTTCCTGTATGAATACTATGCCAGGTTTTTCCTCTCTAATCCTTTTATCGAGATTCATCTGTTTTCTTCTGCTCCCTAATCCCGTAATATTCCAGGTTGTGATCTTCATTGAGGTAGGGTTATAAAGGAGTAACCAGAAAGGTCTTTCATCCTTTCTGAATCAATCGTGAGGTTGCCACACTTGAGTAGTAGTTCTTTCTGTCTTTTTCTTCCCCTCCTCTTGCCTCGATTTTTTGTTAGTTTTCCTATTATTAATCCTATTGAGGAAGTCCCTTTGTTTTCCTGGTTGTCATGTCCTCTTTTGACTCCTGCAGCTGTTTGATGTGCCTTGTTAACGAATATGTGTTGGACTTTGTCCACGTCCTCTTGAGGGATGGAGTTTATTGCCAGGTTGCCTCCCTGTTCTAGAAACTTTTCCAGCTCTAGATTCTCCCTTTCCAGGATCTCCTGTAAATCTTGATCCTCTGTACCACTTTCACTTTGAGTCATTTCATGGTCTTTTTCTACTTCCATGGTTCTCAAATGGTCCATCGTGTGTTCATTCTGTTCTTGAGTGTGCTCCATGCTGGTCTCTTTTTCTTTCCCCCTTGCTGTCTGATTCTTTGTACTCCCTTTATCCCCTCCCTCAACTTCTTTTTCTCCTAAGATCTCAAAACTGTTGTAACTTTTTCTATTATCACTCCCACTAGGGTTCTTTTGTGTCTTCCTTTCTCCTCCTTTTACTTTTCCTCCTACTTTGGTAAAACATGCCTGGTCTTTTCCTTTGTTGGTATTTAGGTTTTCCTCCCTTCGATTGAGAAGACAATCTCTTGATAGATGCCTATGCTCATGACATTTGTGACATTTGAACGGGATATGTTCATAATCAACTGCTTGAACCCATTCCTCATCATAGACTTCTAGAATGACCTCATCTGGAAGGGCTCCTGATAGGTCCATCTCCACACCTATACGGGCATAGGATGTATATTTTCCCCTTAGAGCTACCTCTGAAATTTTTAAGAAATGACCTAATTTATTGCCTATAGCTTTTAAAGACTATGGCATCTGGTAATCTAAAGGTAAGGAGTATAGTCGAATCCATACTGGTACCGAAGTGAAGGTTTCTCACTCTGGCACAAAGTTCATCGTCCATGGCCTCATATAGAGTCCGACAGCTGCAAAGAAGTATGACCCTCCTTCATCCCTGTCTTCCATGTTCATAAACACCACAGTGAAAAAACCTTTGGATCCAAGATGAATATTTAACCCCCCCTTTGGTTTCCAGTTGTATTTTATCCACGTGTACAATGCTTTCTCTGATGGCCAGATTCCCATAAATTTACATATGATGGCATAGTTAGCCATGTGATCCCTGTGCGCTTGTAGCGCTGGATCGTTCAGAATAACTCGAGGTTTAGTTGTGGTCTTGGGTTTACAGGGCCCCATCTTAGCTCTCTTCTCTGACCCTTGACCTTTGTCTTCCTCTTTCTCCTCCCGACAATCTTCTTCATGGGCCCCTTGATCGGCATTGGTTTTACTGCCTTCCGCCTTCTAAGTTTTTGTGTCTTTTGTGTTGACCTCCAAGAGTTGTGGAGGTTTGTTCTTTTTCCCTCCTCTTCCTCTGTTTGCTACCATATAACTGTAGGAGGGAGTGGAGCTCCCTACTCCCTATGTCTCCATGGATACTTGGTACTCTTTGCCGCTTGTTTCGTTAAACCCTAGAACCAGAGCTCGCTGCCGTAATTTATCATTTGCAGTAGTCCTTAATCATCATCACCATCATTTTTTAAATAATATTTTTTTAAGTAAATTACATTAACTTATTATTTTTTTAAACACTTAAAACTATAATTAATGTTTTTAAATATATAAAAATAAAATAAAATAATGCATAACCATTGACTTGAAAACATATAAATAATTTAATGATTCATATATCATGTTAACGCAAAGTACTTTAGTCTTTCAAACAAAGACGGAAAGTAAAGAGTTGTAATGGCATGCTTCTTACTATGACCATGTCTTTGCCAAGTTTGAATTAAAGCCAACGTTTTACATATTTATTGGCCACGTCAATCTCATGGCGTGGTCTACCCCCAGTGATTCACTGAACATAATCGACAAAAATTAGCACGCAAATACGCCAAACTTTGTCATGTCTACTATCAACTAAAGGTAAAAGATTCGTACGCAAATACGCCGAACGTTGCCCATGTCTACGTGGATTAAAGTTAAAAGCATTTTTTTTAATGTCAAAATTTTCATAGTGAAACGCAATGTACGATATAGAAGGCATAACGCAAGCGTCAGTCCAATGGACCAATTGCAACGACTCTAAATCTCTAGAATCTCTCATGCAGCCGTGTTTTATTATAAGTCAATTAACGCACACTCCGTCCTTGTTTTATTATAAGTCAATTAACGCACACTCCGTATAAATAGCGGCATCAGGAGAACGTATGGAAAGTTGCGTTTTTTATTTATTGGTGATGTGGTTTAGGTCTATACCAATGGTGTTGTAGACTTGTTTGTATCATTGCTTGATTTTAAAGGTTTTGGGTTTTTATTGGAATCATAGGTTTGGCTTAAATGTTATTTATGGTGGAGAGTGATAAGGAATACACCTGTCTGCATTCCAAACCAAGTTCTCAACCAAAGAGAATGGATAAAGACGTTATATGTGCTTACAATGTGTATACACTTAATACATATATACACGTTAGATAATAAGATAATATGGAACGGATAATTAGTTCACAATGAAATCCAAAATAAGATAATTTATGCCCATGTTACGGGCACCGATTCAACGTTAACCACATATTCACGGAAGATATGAATTTTCAGTGCACTATTTTGTTTGTTTTCGTGTGTATGAATGGAAACATGGAGAGTGAGGCCAGGAGGTTTCGCTTTTTCCCGGTTTAGAGTTGGCGGTAGGGTATAAATATGATAGGTGATTATATATATATATATATATATTAATGTGCACCGTGAAGATGATGGTGAATTTTATTGTAATGAAATACATGTGGAAGACGATTGTAAAGTGAGTTGTGAATTGGTGAGTTTAATAATAAAATTTGCTAATGATTGTGAAGCCTCTATTGATGTAGTGAATAATATGTGTGATATGACTAATAATATTGTAGTTTATAACGGTCTCTTTGCATCAGAGATTGAGACATTTAAGTTTGAGAATGAGAAAGAGACTTTGTCATATGACGTAATGGTTTATGGAGCTGAGAGTGCATCTCTTATAAATTTTGCAGCAATTGGAGTTGAGTCTCTATTTTTTTCTCACAATGACCCAACCACTCGTATATAAACACCACACTCACTAAATATTGAATCATGCAATCTCTAACTGGACTTGACTTATTTCCGACTAACGATTTCATGTAAATTCACGTTCAATTTGGATTCTAATTAGACTCCACTTGCTTTTCTTAAATTAACTCAATTCCTCATGCATTGCTAGCATTAGAAATTAATTTACTATTTCTAACACTTTACCCTAATTACGACCATATAAGTCAACTTTAACTTAACCATGACTCAACATAGCTTAAACATGGGTGTTGGTCTAAGTATTAGCTAGGCTTACAATAAAAAATTGACTCAGAAGCTTTTACAATGTTGGATTTTCTTTTTCATTTTTCTCAAATTATATGCCCTCGAAATTGCTTCATTTTCTAACGTCTTTTCTTGTTTTAGGTTCCATATTTCTTCAATTGTTACTGCAACAATTTTCTTTGACTTCTCTTGTATTTGTTCTAAGCATCTTCTACCGCTTCCTCTTCACAGATTTGTTAGCTCATGTATTTTTTTCACAACTCTTCATATTCAAAACGTGAACTTCACTTTACTTCTTACACTTCAGATTCCTGATCTTCTCTCCATCATATGTCTTGATAGTAATATTTGATTTATTCTTCACTCCATTGCTGAAATACTATTTCAATGTTGTCTTCTCATTTCCTGCATCTTTTTCTTCTTCTCTTTTAACTGTGACTGGACCGTTGTCCTGTTTACCTTCACACTCAAAATCATTTAACTGTGAATGAACCCTTGTCTAGTTTTTTTTCTTCTCTTTTAACTGTGACTGGATGCTCCAAGCTCTATTGTCCTCCCAGAGTCTTTCTCATTTACTTTCAAATCTGTAGTTCATTTATTTATTGATTCTTCAACACACTCACAACCTGCTGCCACATGTCACTTTCCTTTTTACCAAATTCACCTTCTAGGATCTTCCATGCTTCATAGGAAGATGTAGATTTTTCTACCTTGCACACAAATTTCTCATCCAATGCTTATTTTATAATATCCAATAATAAAGCATCACATACTTCATGATATGGGTTATTAGACAGATACTCAATAAACTCTTTTTATCGAAGAAAACTTTTCATTTTGACAAACCAGAAACCTAAATTTTTACCAGTAAATAATTGTAGTGTTACTAGATCCATCCCTATCTATGCATCATTGACTTGTTCTACCTCATCTTCTTGTCTTTTAGATTCTTCGGTTCTAGAGAGAACCTTTATGAGTTCTCTGAAATACTCTGGTTCTTCATTTCGATTTATTTTCTATTACTTCAAACTTGCTTTGCAACCTATGACTATTTTCTTCTATTTTCTTTCTTTGTCTTTTGTCTTCTGCCTTCTTTTCTTATTGTATGAGGCTTCTTTCCATATCGCCCCCAAAAAAAGTACGATTTTCAATATATGCCCCTATAAAACACAATCTTTACCATATTCAATATCCATATCATACATAAAGATTTTTATTAACCAAATACACTCTCATGCTTGATAGCATATAAATTTCAGAGACAAACGCACCTTTACAAAGCGATAAACTCACCCAAATATTTAGCTTTATTTTTAAATTCTCATACATAAAGATTTTTATTAACCAAATACACTCTCATGCTTGATAAAACATATAAACTTTAGAGACAAACGCACCTTTACAAAGCGATAAACTCACTCAGATATTTAGCTTTATTTTTAAATTCTCTTTAATATAAAGAATAAAAAAATCAATTGATAAAACTCGGTGTAAACCTTTATAAACCTCCTTTTTTGAATTCATAAATACGAATCTTATAGGATGACCCCTTGCTGTGGAACAAAACCCTTTAGTTTTTATATAATAAAAAACTCATTAAAAAATACACCTTCAAATGCTTTAAACCTTTTAAGTTATAAATAGTCTTTTTTAAATTCATAAATACGAATCTTATAGGATGACCCCTTTGCTCGGAACAAAACCCTTTATGTTTTATATAATAAAAAACTCATTTAAAAAAACACCTTCAAACGCTTTAAACCTTTTAAGGAAAAACGTTTTATAGGTTCTTTATAAACCCTTGTAATCCTTTAATATCTCCTTTGGAATGATTTTTTAAAACCTTTTAGAATAAACTTTTATAAACTTAGTCTTTGCCATTTAAGACAAACCTTTAGAAAATAATTTTAAACATGCCCACACCCGGATGCGGGTGATACATGGACTCATCAGAGAACATGCGATGCGATGGGGGGCAGCTGTGATACTAAGATCGTCTGGCAGGATCGTCTGGCAGGACGGTATATTAATTTGCCCCTGTCAAGCATTAACGCAGTTTCTTAATACAATAGTTTAGCCTTTATCCAGAAAAAAAATAAAAATTTAAACATGCCCATGGACAAGCTAATGCAGCATGGGATAAAGAGGCATTACCGATAATACACTGCAAGGGAAGGGGCCATCGCGTCAATGCAATAAGCGTGAGTTAGTGATGTGCCTGCGCTTGCAGAGGGCCTCTCCTGTGCTATAATGTGGGAGAAATAGTTTCTGAAGCGCATCACTGTGGTGCCTCGAGAACCGTTTTTTTGATCTTTTCAGGTAGACTGCAACTGCATATCCTTTCCCAAGATTTTTCTACTCCGATCCTAAAACTCGTTGTCAGCTCTAATACCAGACAGAAAACGCATAAGTGAAACAACGTGTAACTTACTACTCAATTTACTCTACTAAACATAGCACTTATTCACATTTCATATCCATGCTCATTTGTCATCTCTTTTTTCTCACAATGACTAACTAGTGGTATAGTAACACCTCTCTGTCCACTTCCCCTACATTTTTTTTTGGCAAAATGAAGGCTGCTTATATAAATTTTGAAAAAAAAATCCCTGCGAAATTACATTTGCTTGGTTGATGTTTTCTCGCAGTACCTTTGGCTAATTTTTCCTACATTTTTTTTTGGCAAAATGAAGGCTGCTTATATAAATTTTGAAAAAAAAATCCCTGCGAAATTACATTTGCTTGGTTGATGTTTTCTCGCAGTACCTTTGGCTAATTTTTACTACTTTTTGCTTTTAGTGAGTTTGATCATGTCTTGATATATCTTTCATTATGCTCATTGGATGTGTTTTTTTGATTGCTGGTTCATTTTCATCACACCACTCCTCTGGCCTCTCCCACACTCTTTTGATGGCGTAAAGCTTGCCTTGGATGATCTTGGTGATTTGAAGGGATCAGCCTTGGATGATTTTGGTGATTGGAAGGGATCAGTTTTCCATGGGCAAGTTTATCTTTTGAAAACTATTTTGTTAAACTAATTAAAAAAAATAGTATTTATTGATTAAATTTAGGGATATTCGACTTTCCAAGTGATATCATTTTTATTCTTTTAAATTATATATATATATATATATATATATATATATATATATATATATATATATAATTATAATTATATATATATATATATATATAATTATATATGGAGAAGATGATAGTACGCGTTCGTGAAGGCCTAGGTTAACCTAGGGTTTCTACCAGATCTCTGCAGAATACCGTCACGGTCTCAGCTAGGCGCATTGTACACCCTTCACCGTAGCAGTCAACACCTGTCACTTTCAGATTTCGACCTGTGGACAGGATGGACGACAACATGGAGTTGGAGGCAGTTGATTATTCGGAGGAGCCTTTCCCGGACAGAGTCATCTTTGATAACCCTAATTTCTCTTCAGCCCCTCTGATTGTTTCGTCTTCGCCGTTTGCTGGCCCAGAATCGTCTCATCGTCCTCCCGTTATTCCCATTCCGCGGCTCAGCTCTGCCCCTCCCCTCATTGGGTCGCCTCCTATCGAATCCCCTAACTTTGATGTTCCCCCTCTCTCCCTGGGCACTCTCCATACTCTATCTTCCCACACCCCCCCCTCGCCCTCCTTTAACCCGCTTTCATCTGCCTTTCTCGCTGCTCCTTCTATCAACCCTCTGGTCTCCGCCGCGGTGCATACCTCTTCTTCTGGTACCCATCCACCTGGGTGTTTCGAGACACCCGCTGTAAAGATTAAACCTGTTAAACCCTTCCCACAGGAAGGCGTACCTAATCCCCTGGTGGACCACCCATCTGCAACCCGTACCAGCAAAAGGAAGTCGAAGTGCATCAAGGCTACCTCAAAGGATATCACCATCAGGTTTTGAGAGACTTCGGCAATAGGAGAGTTTGCAATCATGGCAAACACCGTGCTAGTAGGGCATGTATGGGGTAGGGCATATTAGGCAAAAAGGTTGACTCAATGGGTAAAGGAGATATGGGGGGGTTTGCTCATTGATCTACCTGAAGTACATGTCTTGCCAAGAGGTTGGTTCTCTTTACATTTCTCAAAGGAGAGTTACACGAACCTGGTACTGGCCAGGTACTGGCACATTGAGATGGCTCCGGTTCTCCTCAAAAGGTGGAGCCCCCTGTTTGACCCCGAACATGAACAAATTGGAGCTGGACCGATTTGGGTGCGCTTGCCGGGACTTCCACTACAGTTCTGGGGTGAAGAAGTCTTCATCAGGATTGGCAATGCACTGGGCACTTATCTTGATCATGACCGCACATTCGTGGAATCAAGAAGCAGGACCCTCGCGCGTATATTGGTTCACTTGGATACTCGTGAAGGGCTGGAGGAAAAGATCACTCTTCAGTGGGGGAGATACATCAGAGTACAGATACTGGACTACGAGGGAGTACTGTTCCGTTGCAGGTGATGCCACAAGGTCGGGCATCTCTTCAAAGACTGTCCACTCAACCGAAAAGCTGAGGACTCCCCGAAGAGCACTCCTGCACCTTCCAGGGCTGCTTCACTGATTTCCTCGCGCCCCATTCCTACTGGCCAGTCTCTGGTGGCATCCTCACCAGTGGTCGAACCTGGACACAGGCACTCCTCGCCGCCGATGACGAAGGCTCGCTCAGCAGCTCAAGTTGGTACAGCCTCGGGTACTCCCCTGCACCCTCCTCTCTCTTCTATTGATCATATTATTAATGATTCTGGTGCATCATTACATACATCTATGGCTCATTATTCAATGTCATCCCCTCCCCTCATTGCCACCACTGGTCCCTCTCTGCTCTCTCCCTCCTCATCATCGTCTCCCCGGCCATCCTCCGAGGCCTCCCCTCCTCATCCTTACTTCCTTCGATCCAAATCTCAATCCAAAGTTTTGTCAGCCCAGTCCGTTCTTGGTATCTCTGAGCCGGGTGCCAGCCCCCTGCCTACCAGAGGCAGGAAATCTGATCTTTCTAAGGCTATTAAGAAAGTAGGGGCGGAGGTAGTCTCTGGTCATCAATCCACCGTTGATGGGGTCCTTAGAGCAGGATATACCCCGCGTAGTGTTCCCCCATGAAGTGTTTATCTTATAACTGCAGAGGGCTGGCTAGTTCCTCCAAGAAACTAGCCATGAGGTGTCTCATTGAGACTGAACCTATCGATATCATTATGCTACAAGAGATTCTTTTCTTGGCTGATCAAATCTCCCATACCCTGCAATCATTGACCACGGGATGGTCTTATATTGCCCTCGATGCTGCTGGTCGATCCGGTGGTCTGGCCATTGGAGTTAACCCTCGAACCATTAAGGTTGATGCAACTTGGGGGGGGACCCGGTTACCTGGGTCTGGATATATTCACTGCTGATCTGGGCATGAATCTTCGGATTGTGAACGTTTACGCCACTTGTAATCAAAGAGAACAATTTTGGCAGCGACTCTTACATCTCTCCCTCATGGATGAGGAGCAGACTATAATCGGTGGAGATCTCAATTTTTCTTTAGGTTTCAGGGAGTCATGGGGATCGGCGGCACAAATCGACTCTATCACAGATTACATGACTAATCTGTTAGAGCAGACAAATTTTGTGGATATCCCCATGCATAAACTTCTTCCTACCTGGAGGAACAGAAGGGTGGGCGATGCTGCATTGGCTTGCAGACTTGACAGATTCATCATGAAGGATGCGCTCCTTCATCAGTTGCATCATTACAAGCAATGGGTGGGCACGGGAGGCATTTCGGATCACGCGCCTATATATCTGGAAATTCAGGGGCCTTTTAAGAAGCCAAAATCCCCTTTCAAATTCAATCACACCTGGCTGAAGGACCCGTCATATATTAAGATGATCTCTGAATATTGGAATACTCATCCCATTAATGGAGCAAAATCACTTGCAAAAGGGTTGTGCAGAAATCTCTCTGAGATCAAGCACCTCTCCTTTAATTGGGCAAAGGATAAGCATGCTCGGGAAACCTCTCAACTCACCCATATTGAATCAGAGCTGAGCACTCTACTAGATGATCGGGGACTGGGTTTTATCGTAGCAGAAGACAAGGGTCGACTGATAGAATTGGAAAACCAGAAGGATATCATTCTAAAAGAGCGCGAAGAATCCCAGAGATTGAGGAGTAGAGCTATTTGGATACAAGCAGGGGATGATAATTCGAAGTTTTTTCATAGCTATGCCAAGGGTCGAAAGGTGTCCAACACCATTTGGAAACTCCCAACTCCTGAGGGAGACATGGCTGACTCCTTCAATAAGCTTGCTCACCTTGGGATCACACACTTCAGAGATCTCTACAAATGCCCCTGTGACGTAAATCTTCCTGATATTATCAATGTTGCGAGTCATTTTCCGAGATTTGTTGATGAGGATGATGTGGAAGAGCTTAATGCTTCGGTAACTTCTGGGGAGTTAGAAGGTATATTAAAATGGTTCAAAAAAGATAAGAGTCGAGGCCCGGATGGATGAACCATTGAATTCTATCTGGCATTTTATGAAATCCTGGGGCAGGATCTACTGAATGTTGTGGAGGAGAGCAGAACATCAGGATCCATCTACCACGTCATAAATTCGACTTTCATTGATGTCATACCTAAATCTGACTCCCCATCTCCATTTGATGATTACAGGCCTATCTCTTTATGCAACTGCCTATACAAGATCATTTCCAAGACCATTGCCAATCGTCTCAGACTGATTCTCTCCAGACACATCACCCCTCAACGATTTTCCTTCCTTGAATCCAGACAGATTCATGAAGCCATCGGTTCGGCTCAAGAAGCCATCCATTCTATCTGGTCCTAGCATCTTAAGAGCATCATTCTCAAGACTGACCTTTCCAAAGCTTTTGACCGTGTCAGATGCCTCTATATAAAAATTCTTCTTATTCATCTGGGATTCCCCCACTCTTACATCACTTGGATAATGGCCTGTATTACTTCCCCTTCTTTTAGCGTTCTCATTAATGGCTTGGCCTCAGCCTTTTTTCACTCTGAAAGGGGACTAGGCAAGGATGCCCACTGTCCCCCTTGCTCTTTCTGATTGTCATGGAAGGTCTTAGTTGGCTCATAGCCTCTGCAAAAAGGAATGGCAATATCTGTGATCTACGGATCTCAGATGTTTGCTCCCTCACTCATCTACTCTTTGTGGACGATGTACTCATTCTGCTGGATGGCAGCATTCGCGATTCCAGATCCTTTTCCAAGATTCTTCTTCTCTTTTCCTCTGCTACAGGTATGCTTGCAAATCATACTAAATCTACTATCACTTACACTCGCACATCGGTTCAGGAATCACATTTTGCTCAGCAGGCTTTTCCCTACAGCATTCACCCCTTGGATAGGGGCCTCAAATATTTGGGGTACTGGCTAAAACCAACTTGTCAAAGAATTGCTGATTGGGTTTGGTTGGTTTCAAAGTTGGAGAAGAGACTCACTGTATGGAGCTTCAGATATTTATCAAGGGCAGGCAGACTGGTGCTCATCAAATCTGTCTTGGAGGCCACTCCAGTTTTCTGGATGGCACTTGCATGGATCCCGCGAAACATTCTAGGGTGTTTAAAACAACTCTGTAACCGATATCTCTGGAATAGCAATCAGGACAAAATATTATTCTCCTGGATAAGTTAGCAAAAGATAACCCTACCAAAGAAATGGGGCGGATGGGGGCTCAAGGACCTTCCCCTTTTCGCTCGAGCACTTTCTGCAAAAATGGGCTGGTCACTGATGACAAGTCAGAACCTTTGGGCTCAAGTATCTTACCATAAATACATTTGGCCTCAGAGTTTATTGGATTGGATCAGACTACCATCATGGCAGACGACTGGGTGCTCATCGATATGGAAGGCTTTGATACATTCCCTCCCCCTCATTCGTGACAATTTGGTCTGGAGAATCAATAATCGATCGCTGGGTAGGATTGGACAAGACCCGTGGATAGGAAGTGGGGGAAGACACATCCTTAGTAGAGAGCTCATCAGACACCTCCATGAACGAGAGATCAGGGTATTTGCACACATTGCTGATCAACAGCGCTTAGATATTTTCACATAGGCATGGAAGTCAGCCCTACAACTCAATCTTCCTCCACAATGGCATCAGGAGTGGCTCGAATATACTTCAGCATTATCCGATTCACAAATCTGAATCAAATAGGGGCCTGACGAATTAGTTTGGAGTATGGCAGATAATGGTATATACTCACCAAAGCCGGGCTACTATTCCCTCATACAACATAAAAAACCTGAGTTAACTTTGAACTAGTGGCGAGATATTTGGAAGCTTAATGCTCCTCCACGTACCAGACTATTCTTCTGGTGTGTCCTTAAAGATATTGTTCCCACGGGTGAGCATCTAACCCATAGAGTGATATACGGGCCATCTTGGTGTATTCTATGCAAAGAGGCATCAGAATCAAATGTACACCTCTTCCTACATTGCACAACAACCCGACCTCTTTGGCAAAACATTTCTACATCTATTGGATTTGCTGGGTCTTGGACCGGGGATGATTTACTAAGTACATGGGAAGATTGGAACCACAGACATCCGGGATCAAAACTACTGAACCTCCCCTTAGTGGTCATTTGCATTTATGGAAGGTCCGCAACAGATATATCTTCGAGAACATGGCTGTGTGTTGGCCACGCATGGAACCCAACATTATTTCCTCATACCTTGAACTGCCCGACCCTACTCCCCCTAGGG
Source organism: Pinus tabuliformis (assembly GCA_031772625.1). Lineage (NCBI taxonomy): Eukaryota > Viridiplantae > Streptophyta > Pinopsida > Pinales > Pinaceae > Pinus > Pinus tabuliformis. Next base: position 517,509,251 of record CM062818.1, read on the forward strand.
TGAGGCCTATACAACCACCTCCCATTATAGACAAAACTTTCCCTTGGGCCTTCTTCGATGGGGCCGCGACTCAAAAAGGCCGTGGAGGTGGCTTCGTCCTTCACATCAATGAACACCACAGATTTAAAGTAAAGATGGGGCTCGATGCGGGCTCAAACAATTTTGGGGAACTCATGACCCTTCGCCACTTATTACACTTCTCTCTGGGACATCAGTGCATAAATCTGAATATATTTAACCATTTAACCATATCTCTTGTATCCACATATACAGGGAACATAACTGCAGCGCTGATCAATTATCCAAGGAGGTCGCGCTACTTCCCAGAGGTGAATGGTTAATATTGGAGAAGCGAGGATATGAGGAATACAACTATTATAGGCCATACATAGATCAGCGATATCAGAGGGACAACAGTCCCTGATCATAGTAATGAGATAATGTTCAAAACCTGATAAATATTTTTTGTCAAACTTTTGATATATATATAAAGTCATTTTGAAAATGGACCCTGCGTGGCCATGTACAGGCAATTATCAGCTAGACTGCTAAATAGACTATACAACAACTTTTTTGTTATACAAGCCAGATCACCCTGCGTGGTGGATCATGATGGACAACATTGTACAACATATGCTACTTCATCTACAATATGTAATTTTCTCCACTTAATGAAAATTACGGATTTTTCCAGTGGACAATATATATATATATATATATATATATAGATATATAGCTTTTCATAGATGGTATATAATATGAAATATATATTATATAATATATTTATATTAATTTTATAAACTGTGTAAATAATACAATTTGTGTTTTATATATATATATATATATATATATATATATATATATATATATGACATTACATGAATGGAAATCTAAGGCTTAAGGAATTTTTTAGATTCTTTCTTCTGGGTCTTCTGCAAATCTGTTGTTCAGATCATGAAACGGACTGCGCCATCAGGTTTGCATCGTTGAAAGGTGTAAAATCGGCATAAAATTTGTCTAATTTGGACATTGCAAAATTTCACCCTCTTGAGAATTTTCACTGAGTCATGGTTCGACGTGCAATAAATTAATTAAAAAAAATCATGCCTCAATTTCTGTGTGGGCTCCTAGTTCCTTCATGCATGGGCACACTTATGGGATGATGGTTTATATAAATTTTTGTGGTGAATTAAACAAGAAAATGTTTTAGGTGGATTGGTATAAAGTTTGAATTATGAGGAGGAGGTTGGGTGGTCAAACCCTGACCCCTCCATTTTAACATTATTTTGTTTTAACAACCCGCATGCATTTTTTTGTTGGGGGTTAGGTCCACATTAGGCGGTTCGCCCCATACCCTCCACATATTAATGGTTGATTTTTTTTAAATATCAAATGGGCACATGGTTTGGTAAATTAATGGTACATGGAGTTTGGTTTATGCCACCATATGAGGCCACTCGGTGGGGGCCGACACACATGTGCCGGGTGGGTTCAATCCCCGACGGTCTCACCTTAATTGCTTTTTTGTTTGGTATATGGGTATGCATGGTGAGGTGTGGGGTGGTGGTGGTGATGGCCCACCACATATTATATATATATATATATAGATATATATATATATATATATATATATATATATATATATATATATATATATATATATATATATTATTTTTATAACCATGTGAATTTGAAAATTCTCGAACATTAACAGGAGGAGTCAATTTAATGAGGCAACAATTTCGCCGGAAATCCAGCTGGAGTTGGCCGGATTCCATCCATTGGAAAAAGTCCAAATTGTGCCTCTATTAATCCTACCGAGTCAACAAAAGTCAACCCAACTTTGATTGCCTCTATCTTCCTCATCTGGACTCGGATTGACAAACCGTTCACACCACAACGATCACAATGACGAAATATTTAACATGAACCTAGTTCGGGCATAATCCAAAAACTTTGATTTTTTACCCTTCCTGAGTCCCCCTGGACTTCTGCATGTGTCTGGAGCCACCTAGATCAATCCTCCCAACTGAGGAGCTTTTGGTCCTCTAAAAGAATGAAAAATAACCTGCAATTTCTATGTACCTTATCTACATCACAAGCGTCCTGAAAGCTCTCGCTTCCCTCTCTTTCATCTTTGTTCTTCGGAGCCTTAAGCGATGAGCTGACACCCGCCACCTCTGCAAACCTATAGTACAATTCTGGAAATTACATGCTTGATTTACAAGACCAACTAATGACCCAAGCATCCCATACTTGCCATGAGTTTATAACACATACTTGATGATTAAGTTTACATCAAGATGGATACAATACCCTAGCTACGAAAACAAGGCCAAAATATCATTGTTGCTTCAACAAGTGATGGAAAACACTTTATCGCTGCAACACATGATTTATAGGGATAAGGAAAAACACTATTGCTTCTTTGACAAGTGATGGAAGCATAACATCACTTTCACAGTGTAAAATGTGACTCAAAATAATACGAAACATCATTGTTGCTGAACAAGTGATGGAAAACACATCATCACTTTTACATTTTAAAATGAAACAAATGATTTACAAAACCATGACCATGAAAATATAACATATCCAGAAACCATTTTTCACTTATCGCTATGAATGGGTCATCCACCTGTGGTAGTTTTGCTTGTCAAACAACTGCGTCACCTGGTTCATGCACTGACACTTTGTCTTTAAGGCACTGCTCTGGATGGAGCCTCCAACAAGTGGTTCTTTCATGGCCACTTCTGTCGCAATGACTGCAATAGGTCTTCCTCCTCCAGATCTGTTTAACATGTTTCTTTACCTGTTTTTGAGAGGGTCTTTTACGCCTCATCCTTTTGTGTGTTTCCATTCTTTTCCAACACTTAGAAAATGTATGGTTATGTAATCCACAAAAAGTACATGTTTTTCGATGCCATGTTCTATGTTCATCTTTAAAAACATGGTTACAATCGAAATGAACAGTTGAATGTTGAGAGTGGTTATAACTTTCCTTGCCATCTCTGGTGTAAGTATGGCGATGAGAGCTTACCTCTACTCTTTCCCTGCCATGGGCACTGCCATGGGATGATGGGGATGTGTTCCCATCATTCTCTTTCCTCGAAGATTTGAACAATGTCTCTGAAGAATCTGACACCTTTGAGCATTCTCCCTTGGTGTATCTCAAGCCTGCAAATTGAGGTCTCTGCACAACCTCCAATGGTTGAGTTATGTCTTGGTTATTAACACTAATTTCTTTTTCCTCATCGTGCCTCATCCTTGTAAGGAGCCTCATGTTTGTCCTTATAATTGGGATCTCCAAATCTCCAATAGAAATCATACTATGTGAAGACAAAACCGAAAGGAAATCAACATCTTTTACCTCCTCCGTCGATTTGGAAAAAACTGATGAGGGCCTCTCATCATCTATTGCTGGTGGTTTTCTAGCTGTCTCAGAGCATTCCCCATCTTTCTTTCTGACATATCCAAGTCCTACCTAACATGGTAATTATTCTACTTTGATGGGGTTGACAATGCCTTGGCCATTAACACCCAAGCCTTTCCCTTCATACCCCATTGTCTTCAATAGTTTGGAGCCAATTCCTATGGTATTATTTTTTAAAATAGCGAAATCATCATTAGGACACATACATGAATTTAGAGAAGTAATTTCTACCTCACATGGGTCACATTGTAGCTTTTTGAAGGCCTTGTCCTTAGCTTGGAGTTGTAGCAGCGAACTTTGTTTTTCCTCTTACTCTTCATGTAGATGCATCTTCAACTCAGCATTATCTGTTTGAAGACTTTGGTTGTTGTGCTTCAGTTCTTCCAGGGCCTCTTCCATGGCTCACAACTGAAGTTGCAATTGCTCCTTTTCATCTATCTCCTTTTGTAGAGTTTCATACATTATCTCCACCATTTTGGAAATGTTGAGTATGGTCTCGTACATCTCTTTTTCATCCTCTATCACTGCACGTTCCATTTTTAACGCTTGCAATTCACATCCATGCAAAGACTACTTTGATACCACTTGATCCAAGTCCGGGTGTGACAAAGGACCCTTCTAAGACCTTTTAATTTCGTGATGTGTTAAATTGCATTTTTAAAAGAACATAAATGAATACATTTGCATGCTGAAAAGAAGAGGAACATGACAATCATCAGCACATGAAAACATAAGCCATTGATAACAGAGTTCGTCCAGGAGGGACTACGTCTCCGGGCCCAGCTATCAAGATGGTGTAGGCTGCATCATTAAGTGTTGTCAATAGTGATGATGTACATAAGAGGTGATGTCGCTATCATACAAGGAAAATGCCCTCACGCAGGAGTGGCTCCAATAGATGTGCCGGTACATGAACTCTCAGTCAAAGGGAATCCTATCAGTATGATACAAACTCATGCATGATGATAATGAACATCCCGCCAACATGGCATAAAAGGGATCTCAATGAAAACATGCATGGCAGCACATGAGTATCCCTTCAACATAACAATAAAGGGATCTCAAACAAAACATGACGAATCATGACATATACATCCCACAAATGATTTCGCATCACATCAAGAAGGAATCATGAAAACAAGTAAGAAACAAGATCCCACATCAAACATTAAACAGGGCTCTGTGTAGCACAATGCATAGAAAAAAGAAGTACATGAACACACTACATATACCTCACATCCATGGGCCATCTGAGGAAAAGGATGTCAAACTGCTGAAGCTGGTTGTACCATCAATCTTGCGGCGTCCAATCTCATGGAAATGGCAACTTGCACATGAATGCTCACACCTGCACTCCACTTAGAAAAGTGGCCGAAAAATGAAATGAGCAAATGGAAAATATGAATGCACCATCATATTTGTGGTGTCGAATAGTGCAAAATCAATTGTCAGATTTCTGAATTCTAAGAAAGTGGATATCTGGGGCTTAAGGAATCTTTTAGATTCCCCCTAAATTCCTCAAAGTTTCACTCCACTAGGTCCTCTGCAAATTTGTTGCTCAGATTAGGAAACTAACTACGCCATCAGGTTCGTGTCGCTGAGAAATCTAAGATCGACATAAATTTGTCTAATTTGGACACCGCAAAAATTTCACCCTCCTGAGAATTTTCGCTCAATCATGGTTCCACCTACGATAAATTAATTAAAAAAATCCTGCCTCGATTTCCATGTTCGCTCCTGGTTCCTCCATGCTTGGGCATGCTGGTAAAATGAAGGTTTATATAAATTTTTATGGTAGATTAAACAAGAAAACAGTTTAGGCGGATTGGTATAAAATCCAAATTATGAGGAGGAGGTCAGGTGGTCAAACCTCGACACCTCCATTTAAACATATATTTTGTTTTAGCAACCCGCATGCATTTTCTTTATTGGGGTTTGCGTCCACATTGGGTGGGCCGCCCCATACCCTCTGTAACATATTAATTGTTGATTGTTTTAAATATCAAATGGGTGCATGGTTTCGTTTGTTAATGGTGAACGGAGGTTGGTTTATGCCGCCATACGGGGTCGCCTGGTGGGGGCCCGCCCACGTGGGTCGGGCGGGTTCAATCCCCACCAGCCTCACCTTAATCATTTTGTGTTTGGTATATGGGTATGTATGGTGAGGTGTCAGGTGGTGGGGGTGGTGGCCCACCACCTCTTTATATATATATATATATATTTTTTTTTTTTGTTTTTTATATATAACCATGTGAATTTGAAAACTCTTGAACATCGATCGAAGGAGTCAATTTAACGAGGCAACAATTTCGCTTCGGATCCAACTGGAGTTGGCCGGATTCTGTCTATAGGAAAAAGTCCAAATTGTGTCTCCATTAATCTTGCCGGGTTAGGAAAAGTCAACCCAACTTTGAATGTCTCTATCTTCCTCATTCAGACTCAGATTGATGAACTGTTTGCACTACCACAATCACACCATGATCATGATGACGAAATCTTTAACATGAACTTGGTTCGAGTATAATTCAAACACTTTGATTTTTAACCCTTCCTGAATACTCCTTAACTTTTGCATGTGTCAGGAGCCACCTGAATCAGTGTATCCGTGAAACTTAGGTATTTTTCTCCTATAATTCTAATTGTCGATATAAATACAACTATAGTTCTGACTTTTGATATAAATAAAACTAATTATCAGAGGCTAATATGAAACCACCCATGTTAAAATTTATCAAACTCATTGCTTTTGAACTGAACTCTTACTCAAAAATTGTATTTTTATATGTGAGATTTTCAAAACACTTTTATGTCTGCATGGGACACGGACCAACAATTTGGAAGGAGGAATTTGAATGTGAAATATGAGGCTAGTTTACTCGATTTGGAATCACGAGACATTAGCGTGTCATGTGTCGTTATATATATTATAACCTTGTCATATCAACACGAGACATTTGCTTGTTATGTATTGTTATATATATTATAACCTTATCATATCTCAAACTGATTGTTTATATATATATATAACACTTTGTTTCTATATATTTTGAGAGAGATAGAGAGAGTTTTCTATATTTTCTAACATTAAAGTTATATGGAATACAATGCAAAAATGTCATTGAAGTTATTTTTAATATCTTGAATTTATTGCCAGAAAAGCATGGAATACAGTGCAAAAATAGTCAACATTAAAGTTATTTACAGCCAGAAAGAGATAAGACAAAATGACATGTTTTTATTGGGTTCCACGTACAAAGAATTATTAGTGTAATAATTAACTTTTTATATTATATTTTTATTTATTTATTTAAATTACATTTTTAATATATAGATATTTTAATTATATAATTTAAATCTGTAATTTAAATAAATTTGATTGAATTTAACATTTTTATTAAATTATAAATAAACCTAATTTTAATACTTCTCACGAAATTAATATATATGAGGTAAAGTATTCAATTTTTTAACAGAAAAGTGTATTTTTATTTCAAAACTAAAGGTTTTTGAAGTTTTTTTTTTTTAAATTATTTTTTAATAAAATACTTGGATTTTATTCACTAAGCTGCTATATAAACATGTCAAGGTTCATTAAAAAACAAACTCTCAAATCAAAAAGGCGTCTTGGACCTCTGTTTTATTCAGCTGGGTTAGTTTACATGTTTAATGAAAATGTTTTATTGGATGGTGAGCTACGTGATCTAGACTATTATCTCATAATTGATTTTTGCGTTTAATTTTAATTTTTGTAATGTGATTTCATAATTTATTTATGAATTTTGAACATAATAAAAACTATGTTTCATAAAATTAATTAATTTATATTTTATAAATAATAATTATTTATTATTATATTGATTTGCATAGTAATTTAAAAATATTATTAATGTTTTTATTAGTAAAATAACCTAATACATTGGAATATTAGAATCTTCAAATAATACATTAAAATAATAATAAATATGTAATTTTAAGAAAAATGAATATAATAATAATTATTATTATTATCTTAAAGTTAATGGAATATGATGCAAGAGCATGTGATTTGGAAGGAAAAACCTTCAAATTTATTCCAAAAATTAAAAAAAATCTATAGGCAAAGGAGTGGGATCTTTTAGCTAGCAATTTCCATGTTTTTCTAGCTTAGGATAAGGATAAAATTTAAGAATAAGACCAAGTTGTAGTAATCGCTTTATGGATAAGTTGTAATAAGCTCTATGGATAGTCGCTTTAATCACTCTATGTAATTAGTATGCTTTTGTAAAGGATAAAGACTGAGAGGACTTTATCTATTAGTTTATAAAGGAAATAACGAGACCTCTCTCGAGGGAGTCGATTCTGGAGACATTGTCATATTGAAACTCTCTCTATGCATCTGAATTCATGGTTCTCTGTTTACTGGTATTTTTATGCGTGTATCAGTTGCGATTCTTTTCTTCTGAGTTTTATTAATGGTGATTCAGTCTTTGTTTCCAATTAACACTTAAGTTTAGACCTGTTGGGGTGTTTTCCCTTCATACCAGCGTGCCTGTTCCTCTTACATGCATTGTTGAGCTTCCAAGCGGAAACTCTGTTCTACACAGGAAAACCCATGTAATTACTTCGTTGAACGAAGCTATGGACTTAAAATTTTATAAAAACTAGTTCATACCGTATCAGGTCCAAACCATTATTACATTGCAATACCACAAGTGGAGCGAGAAGGACCTTTGGGACCGTCGAAGTCTGAAACTCCGACAACTCGGACCCGAACCACTATAGAGAAGGGTGAAAAGTTTTTCGAGTCCGTGAGGCTTATCGAATTGAAAACTTAGAGCGGAAGGAACCAAGCATTGATGTATTGAATTCGCTGATAGCAATTGTCGAGAGCCACGTGTTATCGCATCAGGGAAAAGGCTATCGAAAGGGCGATGGTTAACCACTGATAGTGTTAAATAGCGTATAATGCATCTCGACTAATATCTTGCGCCAATAGTGTATTTCCATTCCTTTGGAATGAAAGCTCTCCGACTATGTATATTGCATTTAAAAATGCATTTCCCTCTGTTTAAAGCAACGATAGTGTATTTCTATAATTCCTATGGAATTATAGGCTGAGGAAAGGAAAACAGGCCTACTGCTTGATTTGCGCCGATAACGAGGGTTGGGATGATCACAGAGGAAAAACTCATGAAGTTGTTAGTCTAACAATAGATGAGTGATACACATGTTGAAGAAGAAAGAGGAATTCGATCAGAATTAGAAGAAATTGTAGCCAGATTTGAAAGGTTGTTTATATCGCTTGCACCTAGGCCACTAGAATAACATTAAACCATACGATTAATACTAAACTTAAAGGAATAACAATAAACATTAGGATTAATGTTAAAACCAAGGGATTATTTTTTAAAACTCAAGGGACTAATATTGAAAACCCAAATGTTCGCCTGGGATAGCTCAATTGGCAATTGCCATGGAAATGATGTCTCACCGAACCGGAAGTCTTGGGTTCAAATCTTGTGCTATCCCGCCCATCGGGTTGAGAAGTTGGACATGTAAAAGGATGTAGTCCTACCAAGCTTGCAAAAAAAATATTGAAAACCCAAGGGATTAAACCAAAGGATTAATATTATATACCCCATGAATAATATTAATCTCTCGCAATATGAGCCCTTAGGTTAATAAAAGCAAGGGATTGATATTATAAACTCAAAGGACTAATAAACTCAAGTGACTAATAAAAATTAGGGTTAATATTATAAACCCTTAGATTAATATGTGAACAATGATTTATCAAAATCAATCATGGTCAACCATGGTCAATCATGCTCAATGATGGTCCAACGACGCATTGTGACAAAGATTGTTTCAATATGAAAGTCAACCATGACCAACAATGGTCCAATGTCGCATTGTGATAAATATTGTCTCAATATGAAAATCATTCCTGGTCAACCTTGGTCCAACTTCACATTGTGACAAGGATTGTCTCAATATGAAAGTCAACCATGTTTATTTTAGTGTTTATAATATTTATCTTGGGGATGATATACTTTAATTTGGTTTATATACCTTTGGTTTATAATACTAATCCCTTGAGTTTAATATTACTTCGTTGGGTTCATACTCCCTTGGGGTTTTAGTTTTAATCCCTTGGGTTCAGAATATCGATCCCTTAGGTTTACTAATCTAAGGGTTCATATTGCTAGGGTACATCAGTTTGTGAACTATTTTCTTACTGTGTATAAAGAGTGGATTGATGGATGAAGCTATAAGGAAGGCTAGACTAAGTGGTTCAAAAAGGCAGAGACTTGGTTATTTGAAAAATTTCAGAAGGGATCATCAAAGGAAAAAGTTTAGCAAGGGAGATATTAATCAACCACTCCAGTCTCAAGTGGGAACAAGTGCTATGAATGTAGATGGGAAAAATATCAGTGGAGGAAAAGAAAGAGAGCCACTAAAATGTTAAGGGTGTGGGGAACACCATTTGCTGAGGGATTGTATGCATAATGCCAGATCTATCTAGAAAATCCAAGCTATTCATGAAGCCACTAGCATGATTGATGTTGCTCGAAATTTTACGAGGATAAGCACAACTTTGGAAGACAAACAAGCAGAGGATGAATTAACAATGATTGAGATCGAAGGTACTCTTTCTAACCAATTTGTCTCTATTTTAATAGATCCAGGGGCTAGTTTAAGTTACATTGTAATAGATCTAGCCTAAAAATATATCACAATGCAAAATATATCCAATACTGCAATTAAACCCAGAAATAACAAGATCGATCAAATAATATAATACATAAATGCTTCTTTATTGATCAAAACCCTTAAGGTAGGGTAACACGATACAATCATTCCTCAAGGAAGGATAACACTCCATAATCCATATGCTTGTCCATACAATATTCCTTGACATCTCTCAGTGTGGAGTCTCTAACATCAATATGGGCCTCATACATACAATACCATGGGTCATTACCCTGGTTCTCTCAATACCATATATCTAATACAATGGGCTTATTACATTATTGCTAACTATTTGTGGTCCCTTACATGATGCGGGTTAATCACTTTATTTATTAACTATGGCCCATCACATTATTACATTATTCCCTTGGGTACCTCCCTCTATACCCCATACTATGCCCCCTAAGTAGACTACACACGCGGCAGGACAGTACACCACTACTCTGCAATGGAAGGTGTAAGCCCATGTGAATTCAACAGATATGGAACCTGTGCAACCGTCCCATGGGCATGCGTCTCCAGAGTTGAGTTTGCTGAGGCATTTTCAGCATTGAGATCTGTCACTACACGATCTACAGTCCAGATCCTTCCTCCCAAACCCTAACACCCTTTTGATTACCTTCTTTGTTGTGTTTTGCCATTTTCTCCTTCTGATGTACAGAGTTGAGGATGGGGTAAGGGTTCCCTCTTCTACTGTAGTGTTGTGATCTTTCTCTGCTTTCAGAGTTCGAAATTTTAACAGTTCTTCACGCTTCCTTTCGCCAATTGATGAAAATATTAAGGTTTTCACATCAAAGGTTCGATTTTGCGGTTGTCTCATGCGAACTAAGTAATATTCGATTCCTAGTCTGTAACTTCACTAAACTTTAATTTTATTTGTCAATTCAAATTTTTCAGGGTTAATTTTCGATTGGGTATTTTTATTTTTATTTTTTTATTTTTTATTTTATTTATTTTATTTTATTTTTTATTTTTTATTTTTTATTTATTTTTATTGATTTATTTTATTCATTTATTTATTTTTTATTTTATTTATTTATTATTATTTTATTATTTTTAATTTAATTTAATTTAATTTTTATTTATTTATTTATTTTTTGGTTGACAGAAAGATCCCCTAGGATTTCATGGCGGTTTCTCTCCTCACTACAATGGCGCTTTCCGTAGTCTTAGGTGAGCTTCTCCCTGGGTATTTTGGAACAAACCCACTTCTAGTTTAATTTTTCTTCCTCTGATATTTGTCCTACTATCTTAATTCGGTTTCAGTGATGTATCTTGTAGGATTGGAGAACTATTCTCGGACCTTATGCTTTGACAGGTAACCCAAATTTTTTCCCCTTGTCAGAGTTTTGAATTGCTTTTCAGGTATACTAGTCTTCCTGTTGCTTTAGTAATGGTTATGCTCGCTATTGTTTCAGGTATGCCCTAGAATGATTGGTATGATGCACAACTCTGTGAAATTTATGCGTTTAACTATTCGTATTCACCTGCTTGCCAGGTTGGTGGCTTTTGGTCCTCCTGAGTTTTTCTTGGGTTTTCTGTGTACAACTCTATCCCATTCACTCTCGACTTGCTATTTTGCAGATGTTTGTATAGTTCCAAAACTTCGTGAAGGTGGGACATGCATGTTTTCACTTAAGCATTTGGGTTCCGATCCATACCCTTGGCTTCCACAATATTTGATGGAAGAATATCTTCTAGCCACCTTGTAGGGGTAGTAATACTATTCATAAGACTTCAGATAGGCCGTAGTGCCGTTGTCATATGTATTTATTTTTATCTCTTGTTTTAATTGAATGAACAGTCGCTCGGCTGGATGTATGTGAGTTTTCTTTTTTGTTATTTGAGGGTTGCCATGGTTGTTTGGTCTCGCCTTATGGCCCTCTTAGACACGTGTTCGAACAGGGCTATGAGAAATTTCTAAGACATAATGAATGTATAAACTGGACCTTTCTAAAAGTTATGGAAGTTTGCTTCAGTTTCCTTGACACTTAAATTGGTGCCATTTTTTGTCCTCGATTTGACAGGGCTTCCTAGGTTATTTGTGTATTTGGCTTATAAAGAAATAATAGCATAACATTTATGTAGATATCGTAAATGTAACTTGACTAATACATTTTTTCACTCTATTTCTTCTTCTTTGCTTGATTCTTATAGGCAAATTATGCTTTCACATACAAAAATCCTGGTATTGTTTTCTTTAAATAAGATTCTATCTTTATCTCAACCAAGTTCCTGAATCTCTTTATGCACTTAGCTGCTGGAAGGGAGTAATATTGTGCCTTTCGCACAACTTCTATGTAACTATAATCTATAGTTAATATTTCCATTTATAGTTTTAGTACGCTATCTCGCCTACAATACTCGTCCCAAATATTGTAAATCATTTAGAGGAAAAGGACCCTACAAGAACATATTTGTTATGTTATAGGTTTGTAGTCATGACATAAAGTATCCTAGGTTTGCCTTTAATATTTCATGTGTATTAAAACAAAAAGGTTTTTTTCCTCGTAGCTAAAACAATTCTATGATACAAACCCCTACTCTCACAGGAAAATGATGAAATGGGTTGTAAACCAGCCACCTAGATGCACTTATTCCAGAAGTAGTCTTGAACTTAAGACATAATTCCTACTCCAAACAATTGCACACATGTGTGTCATGCACTCTCTGAACCAACTAACCTGCATGCTTTCAATTAAATATTCTAAAGTACAAATAGACAAATTCTTCAATATGAATCAATAAAAATTCCCTACATACATACCACTGATCTATTTAAGCTAGATTGCTCAACATAGTTGTTTTCATGCACTCATTGGAAGATATAAATGTACATACTCCCACTCCAACCATTTAAAAATTACACATAAGAAGTGAGCCTGAAACCCATAGATAATTGTTAATTCTGCAACTTATCAATTCAATTAAACTACCATTGATATCTAACCGTAAACATGCATATAATACAAACAAATATTCAAAGTATAGTTCCTAATTTCTCACAAATTCACTTCAGAACAATAAAACAATGGCTGACCACACCAGGCCTCCCAACTTTGAACCCTCTGATTCACCCCGAGCTATGATAACTTTCCAGGCATGAGTAAGCACTACTATACCTTGATAATGCTTATTTAACATTATTATGTTCACAAATTTTTTCCTTGGTAGCGTCTTGCCTTCAGGGGTTTTGATTCCCCTTAGCCTAGGATTTTTCTATGTTTTTCCTTAAAGCTAAAATCCTGCCTTTTCCACTTGCAACACTTTTATTCCCGGTCTTTATCTCCCACTGGATTGGCATATATATATATATATATATATATACATATATATATATATATATATATATATATATATATACATATATATATATATATATATATACATATATATATACATATATATATATATATATATATATATATATATATATATATATATATACATATATATATATATATATATATATATATATACATATATATATATATATATATACATATATATATATATATATATACATATATATATATATATATATATATATATATATATATATATATATATATATATCTATTTAGGGAAAATCATGATGAATATGATTCCTCTCAGCTTCCGACAAGTTTCATTCTCTACTCTGGTGTCAACCAATGAAATTTCCAACATAAAATCAATAGATTTATTAATAAAAACTTAAACATCCAAACATACATGTTTCTCACATAATAGCATAGTCACTGTCGTAACCATTAAACAACTAATTAAGTTCTTAAAAATAGGAGGTGTTACAAAAAAGTGAATGGATAGCAAGGGGGTTTATTATGGAAATATTAAAAGTCTGTAAAGGTCTAATAGCATTCCATTGGTGAGTGTTCTTCCATCCAGTGTTGTTGAGGCTCAACTTAGTTCCAATAAAGATAAATAAAAAGGCCAATGAAGTTTATTAATTGAAAGTGTAAGTTCATTGCATTGAAATTAAAATGAAAATACAATTCACTTTTGTATACTTTAAAATCAAACAATATTTCCATATGTTTGTTAGATAAATCCTTCAATGAATGAGTTTGTAAACATTATCATTGACTTTACTATTCATTGCAATTATATTGACCTTGAATTAACAAATATATTACAATGTACAAGAAGAAGTTAAGAAGCTCCTACAGAAGAATAAGTTGAACAAAATAATAGTTTAGAATTCACATGCTCACAAAAAACATAACCGATGTTCACATAATACATGCATATATAATTGGACAGAAAGAAAATGATTACCTCTTAGATGACTATTAACCATTTCTTTTATAATTAGAATTAAAAATATTGTAAAATATTACATTATAATTAAATAGTTATCATGGGCGTAATAATTATTATCCATTAAATTTGAAATTTTTATTTCAATATAAACACATCTGTCACCCTAATTATATTTAACACATCACTTAGTTAATTTTTCAAAGCACATATGTCCACCTAATTATATTTTCAAAACAGTAATCTTTTAAATATTTTTTTCCATCAGAGAAATTTCGACAAACCTGAGAAAGCCCCTTACATTTGTACCAACTTGAAAGAAAAACAAAAGTTTGAAATGAAAATTGTGTAGAAAAATGTATGAGTTGATGCAGGCATCGAAATCGTGGAATGCGTGGATGGAGGAATTTTAGAAGATGGGTTTAACACTTGTAAAGGAGGAGTTTAGATTCTATATGGTCCCTTGTGAAATTGAGCGCTTGGTTAGGAAGAGTTGTAAAACAGAAAAATTGCATTCATTCAGACTAGTTGATTTATGCTTTACACGTTTATAGCGTGGGTCCACTGCAGAATAGAGCACTCGGTTTGAGAGAGTTGCAAAAGTTGCATTCATTTTAGAGTAGATCAGGTTTGACACATTTATAGCGCAACAACAGGAGGATTTGGGGCATAGTCGATTGTAGCAATGAAAAATTTCAAAATAAATGTCGAAGAAAATGGGACATTTGTAATTAAAGTCAACAGTTTTATTATCTCCTGGTCGTCCTGCAGATCTACGTGGATGAAGAAAAACTAGTTTAGGAACTTATATTTCTGCCACACCTACGATTTATGGTAAATGCACCCACATTCTCTTTCTCTCTCTCTTAACTTTTCTCTACAAACAAACAGAAAGAAAATAATTGGTGCTTGTATTGATTGATGTAGCGGTGCATTGACCACAAAATGGATAAGTATGAGCAATTTGTTGACTACAACTGTTATTATTAAACATAGGAAAACTGGTGCATATACTATAAACTAAAACATAGGGAAACCATCAGACTATTCATCTTCTATATAATCAACTAGGGCCATATCTTTAGTAGTCGATCTTGAGAGTTAAAATTGCGGGGATGTGCCTCTCATTGTGACTGAGGTGACCACTTTGCTAATGTAGTTGAAATTTTAACTATTGAAAATATTGACTGTAATCCGCGATTGCCATGACCTACATGACCGATCCTAAGGGGATATGTTACAATTCTTTCCTCAAGACGCTTTTCATCATCCAATACAAGTGTAGCGTCTACTTGTATTGGGAGCTGTGACCCCAGGAGTGGCCCGGGTCTAGAACCAAATCTTTCCATTCTTCCAAATTTGGATCGAGAATACCTGCTTTCTCATCAAGCACATTGTCCCATTCAGCTATAAGTTGGCATACCGGGGTCGAGCCTACATGGTATGCCCTCACTTCGTCCTCAATTATCCTAGCGGTGGGATTCCATCCACAACGTTTAGCAGAGGAGGAACTTGAATTAAAAGGTTATGATTTAACCTGTTTTCCATGACCATTGTAGCCACAAGTGGCTTTGCTATTTTGAGCTATTGGATGAGCCATGCGGTATACTTCAAAATACCCAACTATTAAACTAAAAACACTTAACTGAAAGACAAATGAGCCACCCCGACTGGCCAAGGAATGCCCTCTGCCGGAGCACTTGTCACGATAAACATTGTTAAGAAGCACATCTTAAACAAAACCTACAATCGCCATTCGTTACTTGTCAGGGCCGTAAGAGATAAGAACTTACCATAGGCATAGGTCATACAATATCCATAAATGTTGAAGAAAGAGAGAGACCTTAAACCAATCACATGCAGATGCCTTAATAGATTTCAGCCAGAACCAAAAAATCACATATGCAATCTAGATTGGATATGCCACTAGAAGAACCAGGTGAGCCGTGAATATCTCAAGATCCTAACTATTAAATCTTGAACATATAAAGAGCCTAAATATTAAAACTTGCATACGAATTATATATATAATTTTAAAAAATAAAAATGTGATGAATATAAATGTATAATCATTATTATAGACAACAATTAAAGATAATTTATTATTGAAATTTTGTAAAAAATAAAGTTTCTTATTATATTTAAATATAAATACAATACATTAAAAAAATATATTATACATTTTTATTTTGAGAAATGAAAATCAATTTGTAATAATTAGCATCATAAAATTAATTTAAGAGATATTTTTTTTTTCAACAAGGTATAGTTACCTTAATAAATAAAAGAAGATTTTCCAAGCCCTAACTTATATGCTAAAAGAAATTATTGTAAGAGATAATTTAAATATCAATAATATTAAATAGAGATATTATATTTTTATAAAATGTACATTTTAGTTTTGAAAAATATGATAATAAATATAAAATTTGTTTTATTCACCAGAGTTAGCTTAAGTGATCAATAATTAGATATGGAATTTTTTGATATTGTTTTTAGCTATTGTTGATCATAAGTTTTATTGTCTTTGATTATCTAGTGTTGACCCTTGTAATCACACTTCACAATTTACCTAGATTTATATTTTTTAGTATCCATCAAATGCTGGGAAGTATTACGAGGTTTTATTGGCTTTTATTATAAGTAAAACAATATTTTTTTGGTCAAGTAAGAGTGAATCCTTCCATTAATTGAAATCATACATTACATATATTACACGCCTATGCAAATGCATAGACCAACACAGGAACCAACCTATTGTGGGACTGCCAACAACAGGAAACTAACCAAAATCCTCGAGCTCACAAAACTTGTTAAACAGGAAGGAGTATTAAACTCCCAAGGGCTCTTAGTCATCCACTAACCACTAGAAGGCTTCCACTAAGCTTCATAACATTGCTTCAGACTCGATGGTGGCTCAAACCTCAGTTAAACACTCTTGACGTCTGCCTTTTTGAGTAAACGCCGACTCTTCTAAACCATTGATAAACAAGGATCCAACGGTCATAGCACATCCTAACTTCGGAACAAGTTTTCTACTATCAACGATCGATCTCTGTCCCCCAGATGGAACGTCTTACACATATTTCATATGATTAACTTGCGCACTCCAAATCTGCCCGAAAAGCTATTCCCTTCTCTCTCCTCTTTGCTACGTGTCTCTATGTGAGTGGAATTAGAGCCAATGAGGGAAATACCATTTTCTACCTTTCCTCCATCCGAAATCCACTCACGTTCTTCCCTATCTGCTTTTGACCAACCAGATCTCAAAACACTACAAACCATATTTTTCAAAAGAGGTTGAGATCCACCTCCTCGAAGAAACACCGATGCTTCTCCACCGTGTATCTAAATCCTAATCAACGGTCACAAACCTTCCTGTGATCAAAACTTGCTCCTCGTTCATCTACCGTTGATCTTGCTCCACAAGATCTAACAGCTCACATGAATTTCACACGACCAACTTGCGCACTCCAAATACACCCGATAAAGCAGTTTTCATCTCTCACCCTGTAGCTATGTGTCACTGTGTGAGTGGAATCGGATCCAACTGGGAAATACCATTTACAGTTTCTTCTTCACCCGAAATCCACTTGTGGGTTTCATCAACCCTCTTCTGCTCGTTAACCTTCGAGTAAATTCCTCGCATGACCACCGTAGATCTATTGCAATTGAGATCTAATGGTCCAAAATTAGTCTTCATACCATTATTTCCTTGATCTTCCTCCTCCGCCCTCAACCATCCATTGAGCTCTGCTGGAATGTTAGTATCAGTGCAATCAGTGGACTGCTGCCAATCACCAAGAAAATCGAGGGCACCTGCCTGTCTCCCTAAGCCTCCCTATGCTTCTGCCTATCTCTAAGTCTCATTAGTCCATCCTTTTGTTCCATCGATCCCTATCTTTGGCAGCCTGACAGAGACAATCCTTAAACAGTTTTCCCAGGGGTAAGAGCTCTAAAATGTGCCGAGTGTCCCTATCCTTAATAATCACTCCTTCATTCGCTAGATGATCTACTAGCATGTTAGCTTTTCTTTTCAAATGGATAAAGTTTAACGTTTTCAAGGCTTGCAGGTGGGTATAAATATGGTGAAAGACCTGCAAAAGCCTCCAGTGTTTTGAAACTTTGTCTGGTGACGTTCCATTGCATATTTTCTTGGCTTCTCTAATAATCAATTCTAAATCTGCTTCCACAATGACATTGTGTGAGTTTGAGTTCACCAAGATTTCCAGGCATTGCTCTAAGGCCATGAGTTCCGCCATGTTGTTGGTGGCCTTCCCCAAGTGGCCATGAAAAATTTCCCTTATTCGTCCCTATTCATCTCTTATAACACCCCCAAAACCAGCTAACCCTAGGTTGCCCTTAGAAGCTCCGTCTATATTGACTTTTAAAAATCCATGTGGAGGAGGTTTCCAAATATTTGTATCTTCATTTACTTGGCTCACACCCTTGATTATGCCCTTTGGGCTTATAGACTGGCAACCCAGATGTAGTATTATGCATGCATCTTGGGGTAGAGGAGTTAGCTTCTCATTGCGAGGAGACCATGTCGTGAATATGGACTCTATCCAAGCATAAACTCCATTAAAATATTATAATTATAATAGCGTACACATCAATTAGGGTGAGCATTGATGATTGGGAAATTGGAGTGAGAATATGGAATATAATGGGCTGTCCAATTTGATATTTGTTGCCTTTTAAGTTAGAAATTACATTTGGAATGAGATTTTTAATTTTGATGGTTTAAAATATTATTGTTAATGTATAAATAAATTCAATATTATGAAAAAATCATACTATATTCATTATTCATATTTGATATTCTAATATTTTTAATTTTTGATTATATATATAAAAGATAAACATCCATTACACTTACAAATGGTTGCACCACTAAATACTGTCAGAACAGTCACACTCCCTATCTTAAAATAAATTGATCTTTGAAATGAAATTTGGTCGTTGAGATGCAAATGTTTTTCTATCTATTTTCATGATTAAATGATTCAGTTTAAAAGAACAATTAGTGTGGCTTTGACACCTTTTATCTTCCTTTGGTATTTGTAATAGTTTGGTTCATTTATAGCCTGGTTGGTTTCAAAATTTGTTCTAAGCATGGTTAGAAAGTGCAAAAACACATTTTGGATATCGAATTCTTTACATCACCAATCATTTATAGTTGTGCTGTGTGCAATAAAATTAATGAAGATACTTAAAAATTATGGATTGGCCTACATCACCCTAATCAATAGAAGTTATGGTATTCAATGATCATCCTAGTTGAATGGATCCAAATTCCAAGTATTTCCAAAGAGAACCTAGTTATGATTTTGTTGGATTTTGACAACTAATTAAGTAAATATGTGTAAATTGTATTAGTTACTACCCAGTTAGTTTTATACCGAAGAAAAAGTTATGTAATGGAGGAGGCTCTTATATAACTGATGAATGCCCGAGCTATTGTAATTGTGGAAAGTAATTGTTGATTGAATAAAGAATCCAGTCCCTTGCCCTGTGGATGTTTCCTTGACACCTTGTCAAGGTTTTACCACGTAAAATATTGTGTTTTTTTACTTGTATCATTGCATTGAGTTTCATTTATACATTTCTTGTTTAATTAACTGCTTGGCTAACAATTGGTATCAAAGCTATTGATTTGAGTTGAAAAAACTGGGGAGCCCTCGAAGGGAGACACTGCATAAGAAAAGGTGAAAGAGAGACTCTATGTGAAAATTGGGAGCCCTCGAAGACGCTGCGTGGTACCAAAGCTGCGTGACAATTGGGAGCCCTAAAAGACATTGCATGGTATCAAAGGAAGGTTGGGTCACTTACCACCAAACATTTCCTAAACTTTAGCTTTGAGTATAGCAGCAAAGATTTTATCTGATGTGGAAGACTGAACAGAATAAGTCTCCATATGGACACTGCTCAGTCTCCGCATTATATCTAGAAGCACGCCATGTTTGCAGGGGAATTTTATTTCTACCAAAATAGCATCATCTTCGATGACTAAAACTGAAACATCCAACTCTATCATTGTTGCTACCAGTGTGCATGATCCTTTCTTATGGAAGTTGTTCAAGTTTCGCTTAGATTGCGACCTAGGCAAGGGTCATTGAACTTGGTGAGGAAGTCGAGAAGATCGTCTGCAGTCTAAGCCAAGCAAGATTGAAGGGAACAAGGTTCATTCTAGTGATTTCTTGTTTAAGCTGCCAGTCCAACAAAGAGTAGCGCCGAAGGAAAAGAAGTTGTTGTGTTCTTTTGGAAAAACTTGTACATTGAAGCCATGCACACTGGAGGGAGAGAAGCCACGTTGGAAAGAAGCCTACAAAGGTGAAATCATGTTGTTGTTGGAGAGAGATGCCACCACTTGTAGCTATCGGCCCCCTGTCCCTGGTACATATCACTAAGAATTCACATAAAGCTCGAATTTGAAGTCAGGAGGAGAAGCTTAGAAGAAAGCCTTCGATCAGAAATCTAGGTATTTATTCAAAAAAAATTCAGAATATTTTGAAGATCTGTTGAGCTGCCTGATGTTTTAAATACAAGAATTTCTGAGTATTTGAGGAAATATCAAGGTTTGAAGTCTGTGAAGTAAACTAAATAAAAGAAGGGGAATTTGTGATTTTTTCTTTTCTTTTCAGAAAAGGGTTTCATTGGTTTGTAGAAAAGGATTTCATTTCATTGAAGAGCTTCATTGAAGAATGGAGGAAAGGGAATTCTTCTAGAAAAATTGTTCTAGGTTTTTTAAGTCAATTTGAAAGAATTTTTGGAAAGTAAAATTCTGAATTTTGTTGGGGAATTTGTGAAATTTTTCAGAAAATTGAAGGAGGAAAAATTAAAAAAACCTTAGAAAACCCTTGTTGGAAGAAGACAAATCAAATTTTTATTTTGTTGAAAGACTAAAACCCTAGGAGGAAAGAAATGGCCAAGATGACGAATGCAAAGTTCGAGGTGGAGAAGTTCACTGGCAAGAACAACTTTTTTCTATGGAATCTGAAAGTTAGGGATTTGTTGGTGAAACAAAGGGTTCACAAAGCATTATATAAGGCAAATAAGAAACTTGCTAGCATGACAAATTCAGATTGGGAGGACTTGGATGCTCGAGCTATCAGTACCATCAGGTTATGCCTAGCGGATGAAGTTCTCTTCAACATTGTTGAAGAGAGTACAGTTGCAGCTTTATGGGAAAAACTGGAAAAATTATATATGAGAAAATCATTAACCAATAGAGTTTATTTGAAAAGACAATTGTACAATCTATGAATGAAGGAGGGTACAAATTTTGCATAAAATTTAAATATTTTTAATACCCTTATATGCCAATTATCAGATATGGAAGTTAAAATTAGGGAAGAAGACAAAGCTATAACCTTTTTTTGTTCTCTGCTTGAGTCATGGGACCACTTCATAACTTCAATCAGTTTGAGCACACCTGATTCTTTTAAATTTGAATCAGCTGTGGGAGCTCTCTTATCTGAAGAAGTAGAGAGGAAATCCAATATTGAAACAATTGCACCAAAATCCATGATAGCCAGAGGACGGTCAAAGGAGAGAGGAGAAAAAAAAAGGGGGTCTTCCAGATCAAAATCAAAGGGAAAAAAGTGTAAGGCAAAATGTTGTCACTGCAATAAAATTGGACACCTCAAGAAAGACTGTTGGAACGAAAAGATTCTGATAACCCAAAGAAGGAAGAAAATCAGGTTGATTCAGGTATGATAGACGAAGTTTTATCTGCTGAAGAATTATGTATGATAGATGAAACTTTAGCTATATGTAATGTATCTCAGTATTTTGAAAGTTGGTTGTTAGAATCTAGTGCTTCTCATCACATGTGTCCACACAGAAATTGGTTTACTTCATATCAAGCTGTAAATGGTAGTTCTGTGTTTATGGGTAATAATGTCTCATCTCAAACTGTTGGGATGGGAAATATCAGGATTAAAATGTATTATAACATAGTTAGAACATTAACTAGTGTTAGACATGTACCTGAGTTGAAGAAAAATTTGATTTCTTTGGAAGTGTTGGATTCATATGGTTATAAGTTTACAGGTCAGAATGGAGTGCTGAAAGTCTCAAAAGGCGCCCTAGTTGTTATGAAAGCAAAAAAGGTCGGAAATCTTTACAGACTCAAAGGAAGTACTCAAGTCAGTGAAGCAACGATTGTGTCAGAGAAAGAAGAAGAAGGTACTTGCCTATGGCATCAGCGATTGGGTCACATGAGCGAGAAAGGTCTTCAGGTACTGATGAACCGTAAATTACTTCCTGATTTGAAATCCTTGAAGTTGGATTTTTGTAAACATTGTGTGTATGGAAAACAGTGTAAACAGAGATTTAAAAATGGAAGTCATAATAGTAATATATTTTGGACTATATTCATTCTAATCTGTGGGGACCATCTCTTGTTGTATCATATGGAGGTGCTTTATATTTTTTAACATTTATTAATGATTTCTCCCATAAATTTTGGCTCTTTATGCTGAAAAATAAAGTGGATGTATTCAATGTCTTTAAAAAATCTAAAGCAATGGTAGAAAAAACAACACGCAAATCAATTAAATGTTTAAGAACTGAAAATTGTGGTGAATTTACTTTTGTAGAATTTGAAAAATATTGTAAGGATGATGGAATTGTTAGACACAAAACTGTTGTCTATACTCCTCAGAAAAATGGTGTTGCTAAACGTATGAATCAAAATCTTATGGAAAGGGCCAGAAGCATGATCAACAATGCTAACCTGCAAAAGGAGTTGTGTGCAGAAGCAGTATCCATTTCTTGTTATTTAGTTAACATATCACCTTCATTAGCAATTAACTGTAAAATTCCTGAAGAAGTTTGGTCAGGTGAGTCTTGTGATTATTCACATTTAAGGATATTTGGTTGTGATTCCTATTCTCTTATTCCTAAAAATCAACGTTCAAAATCAGATCCAAGATCAAAATTTCATGTCTTTGATGGGTATGACAATGTGGTGAAAGGATACATGTTGTGGGATCCTACGTTGCGAGAGATAGTCATTACTAGAGATGTAACATTTGATGAATCTTCTCTTTTAAAATCAAATGATGAAAGAATTGAACAGGAACAAGTATCGCCAAATCAACAAATTTAGATGGAGGCTAGACCTTTTTTTGAAAGTCAAAAAGAAGGAGAGACTTTTGGAGGAAAAGGTGTTGAAGATACAAAGGAAGTTGTTGAAGTTTCTGAACTATTTTAGCAACCAGTCACTCTAAGAAGCTCTACAAGGGAAAGAGAAACTCCTAAAAGGTATGCAGATTCTGCTTCATCCTTTGCTTTAAATACTGAAGATGGGGAACCTTGTTGTTATCAGGAAGTAGTATACGATACGGATAACGAAAAATGGAAAATGGCTATGGAAGAAGAAATGGATTCCTTAGCCAAGAACAATACCTAGAATCTTGTATAACTTCCCGAAGGGAGAAGTGTTGTTGGATGAAAATGGGTCTTCAAATTGAAATGGAAAGTTGATGGAAGTATCGAAAGGTATAAGGTGATATTGGTAGCAAAAGGGTATTCTCACATTGAAGTTATTTGCAACAGAAGATTAGTTTGTAAGCTTAGGAAATCATTGTATGGCCTGAGGCAGTCTCCCAGGCAATGGTGCAAGAAGTTTGTGTTATGAAACCAGCTCAAGAAAAGATAGAAAAGATAGATCAATGCCTTAGAATTCAACCTCTTCGAGGGGGAAACCTCCTTTACATTACATAAATGAACAATTCTTCGATGATACAAATGAAAAGACCTCCTTTATATATACAGGAGTCTAAGGGGTCATAACATAATCAGAGTCGACATAACAATAATAATGTAAGGGCACAATAAAGGGCACAATAATAATAATAGTAGGCTTCTATGGGGCACAATAGTAATAATATGGGCACTACATGGGTACGTCAATATAATAAGTGGGTTGTACTAATAACAATAAGGGGTTACACTAGTAGTATATGAGCCTAACATGCCCCTCTCCTTCAAAAAGCATTGTCCTCAACGCTTGAGTAGTTCTTGATGCTTCTGTATAAAATTCTTGTCCTCCCATGTGGAATCTTCAGCGGGTAAGTTCTTCCACTTGATGAGATACTCTGAAATTGATCAATTTTGTAGCTGTCAGATTGTTGTTTCTGTGGCTGCTCTAGGTTCCAATATGATTTTTCCTTCCTCTTCAATTTCTGGCAATATTGTTTGAATTGGGATCTTTTGCAACTTTTGAATAAGTGGCCATACTTCTTCGTCCTTCTTCCATTCATCCCTTTCTTTGTTTATCCAATTTGGTTGGATAATAGAAATAGCACAAAACAATGCTTCCACATCCTCATCCTTGAAGAGTCTTCCCATTCGGTAAGGTAGCCATTTTTTAAGTGCATGTAGTATTGCCAACATTTCCTTCTCATAAATAGCTTTCTTTAGATGTAGCAGTAAAAATACCCAATCACCTACATCAAAACAATTTTCACTATGATGTTGATCTACCTGTTGTTTCATTTGATTTTGCACCGAAGTGGCGTTATCCTTTAAAAGTTGGAGAACTTGTTGTTGATGCTCGATGTGAACTTTCACTACATGAACCTTTTTCATCTTGATATGTCCTTCTATCTTTAGAGTTTGAGGAGTGGTAATTTCTTCCAATCCTTTACAAGATATGATCAGATTCATTTCTTGACGCTCGATGTGATCCTTCACTTCTTGAACATTTTTCTTCTTGATATGTCCTTCTATCTTGATAGTTTGAGGAGTGGTAATTCCGACCAATGAATTACAAGATATGGTTGGATTCATTTCTTCTTTCTTGATGTGATCTTTCACTTCTTGCACCTTTTTCTTCTTGATATGTCCTTCTATCTTGAGAGTTTGAGGAGTGGTATTTCTTGACAATAGTTTACAAGATATGGTCTGATTCATTTCTTCTTTCTCTGGGGTTGGGTCCTAACATATATCCTCTTCTTTTGATGTTCCTTGATCATTTTCCTCCTCCTCTTAATACTTTGTGTAAAATAATTTCTTCTCAACACACTTATGTCCTTTAGTGCATTTTCTATCAAAATTGTAACAAAGCCCTTTTTCTCTTTTTTCTTCCAATTGTTGTGGTGTAACCCTTGTAGGTTGTGGAATGCTAGGAGAAACAACACTTCCATCTTTATAGTTATGAGGGGTAGACTTCCTTTTTGCCATAATTTTACTTTCCAATATGTCACAAAGCCCTCTTAGTCTTTCAAATTGTTGTGGTGTTGCTCTAAAGAAGGTGTTGTGCTTTGTATCCTCATAATGTGCTATCATTTCCTCCGTGAGAATTGACCACGTAACAAGTTGTTTACGAGAAGAATGCCCTTTATACCATAAAAATTGATCCGATTCTAAATATGAAGATGCAATACATACCTTTCGTAAAAGTGGTACACCATGTAGATCAAAATATTGCTCCATCTGAAGCATCTAATTTACCAGATCCTTGCCATCAAACTTCCTCATCTTGTTTTTTCTTGATTTTAGGACCTCAATCTTGAAATAACTGTAACTCTGTTTTGAATATTTAAGTTCTAAAACTGCTACCTGTACTAGCCCTCTATGTCCTCTTTCCAATGCCATCAGTCTGATCCAAATTGGAATCTCCAAGAAAGATTTGTGCACAATCTCCCAAGATGACCTGATTATAGACCTTTCCTGAAGAGCGAACTTGTATGAAGTGCCACGTGTCAATTTTTCGACCTTTGGTTCTGCAAAAGATATACAAGAAACTACAGTCCGTCCAATTTCTATACCTTTTTACAAAATTTCTATCCGATGCATAGAGAGAAAGTTATGATGATTTTCCCCAGGTCACCTGTTCGGAATGTAATTCAGGAGTCTGCAAAAAGACCAACTTCCTCAGATCATATCTCCGTAAATATAGCACCAAAAGCTCTAAAATTCGGACTGGAGGTTCAACGTGATCGCTTTTCAAATGGGTTTTTTTTGCAACTTCTGAAACATCACAGAAAAAGGTTATAGTGAAAATGCCACGATGACCTGTTTGGAGCAGCGAAACCCTAGAATCCAAAGCTCTGATACCAAATGTTATGAAACCAGCTCAAGAAAAGATAGAAAAGATAGATCAACACCTTAGAATTCAGTCTCTTCGAGGGGCAACCTCCTTTAAATTACATAAATGAACAATTCTTCGATGATACAAATGAAAAGACCTCCTTTATATATAGGAGTCTAAGGGGTCATAACATAATCAGAGCCAACATAACAATAATAATGTAAGGGCACAATAATAACAATAGTAGGCTTATATGGGGCACAATAGTAATAATATCGGCACTACATGGGTACGTCAATATAATAAGTGGGTTGTACTATTAACAATAACGGGTTACACTAGTAGTATAGGGGCTTAACAGTTTGAATCCTTCATGGTGAGCCATAACTTTATTAGAAGTGAGTATGATCATTGTGTATACTTCAAGAGTTTTAGTGGCATATTCATTATTTAGTTTTTTATGTTGAAGATATGCTTATTGCAAGAAAAGCATGGAAGAGATCAACATGTTAAAGGCTCAACTCTCTAGGATGTTTTATATGAAGGATCTTGGAGCAACAAAACATATCTTGGGCATGGAGATACACACAGACAGGAAAAATGGTAAGCTTTGGTTATCATAGCAGAAGTATGTGGAAAGAGTACTTGAAAAGTTCGGTATGAACAGTGTGAAACCTGCTAATGTTCCATTAGCTTCCCATTTTAAGATTTCTTCTGTTTTGACTCCTAGAAATGATGAAGAGAAGAAGTATACATCTCATGTACCATATGTGCATGTTGTAGGCAACTTAATTTATGCGATGGTATCTACAAGACCAGACACTTCACATGGAGTTGGAGTTGTCAGCAGGTTCATGGAAAATCCAGGTAAAGAACATTTGCGAGCAGTGAAATGGGTTCTTCGATATTAAAGAGGCACAATTGATCATTGCATCATCTTTAATGTCAGTGAGGGAACAATATGCGGATATGTGGATGTTGATTATGCAGGTGATTTGGACAGAAGGATATCTACTACAGCTTATGTCTTTACTCTTGTAGGTGGAGCAATTAGTTGGATGTCAAAGCTCCAAGAAACAATTGCGTTGTCCACTACCGAAGTAGAATATATAGCGGCTTCCCATGCTAGTAATTAAGTAATCTGGTTAAAGGGTCTACTTTATGAGATTGGAAAGTCACAGGAGAAAGTGAATGTACTATGTGACAGTCAGAGTGCTATTCACTTGGCTACAAATCCAGCTTATCAGGGCAAGACCAAGCACATTGATGTAAGGTATCATATTAATATAATTCTTTTAAATATCATATATCATCTAAACACAAAAAAAATAAAAAAAAAATCACAAGTGTGTAATAGTATTATTTTCAGATGTCATAAATAAATTCCATATTAAGTAAAGAAAGAATTACACCTCTTTTTCATACCAAACGAAATTATATACTATAAATTATTTTTATTTTATTTTATTTTATTTTTATTTTCAATTAATTATTTAAAACCAAAAAAAATTAAATAATTCGGTGCACGCTCGTCAAAACAAAATGCATGTTTACAACATGAACTATATTTCAACGAACAAAGATACATAAAAGTAAGCACCCTTGTGCAAGGACTTCCGTGCATTCTATGCCAGTGACACAACTGAATGCTGCAAACTGTATTAGTCAAAGGGAGCGACTCACACGTAGTCTTTCTGTTAAGATAAACAACGGTCTTACAAAATGAGAATGTTCGAATAGTACACAAAGGTCAGTATTTCTAGTGTTTTTTTGGTTCAGCATCACGCCATAATGTGGGGAAAGTACTTATACCATCATTCTAACTTGCATGGTCCAAAGATAAATATGTCAGCAATCAAATTGAACAACACTCAAACTAGAATTTGGATATGTTACAACAGTACACTCTCCACAATGCCCACTGACAGTTAAGTCAATTTTGATGGGCACCTTGTGGTCAGAAAAAAATAAAGTAGACTAAATCGAGTCCCTGAGGTAGAAAGAAAAGAAGAAATATAAAGTGGACCAAACCGAGTCCCTGAGATAGAAAGAAAAGAAGAAATAGGAACACATTTTAAATGGCTTGTAGCACTATAAAATCCCCACTCTTCTCCTTGCCATGAAACACATTTCGATCACCTGTAGGCTGCATCAAAGGTTCGGCTTCAAAATTTTCGCAATGGCTTTTAATCATTGGTAATGACTTAAGCACACTATGGTTCTATAGGTTGCAAACAATATGATTTCAGTTCTGTGTGTGAGAAAAAATGATAAGACACTTTTAACAAAGAAATTATCTATAGTCTGTGAGTGTGAAAAAATGATAAGACACTTTTAACAAAGAAATTATTTGCAGACTACATTTGCTTCAGCTATTGCTATTATGGCCTTGTTAATGGTGGATTCAAGTTGGGCTACTCATAGAAAGGTGCTGCTGAGCAAAAGTGATCCGAGCACTTCACTAATCTTCAATGTCATGGACTACGGTGCACATGGCAACGATCTAAACGATGATCGAATGGTGACTACCTTTTAATCAATTATTATATATGTTCAATACTCTTTTGGTACTCGTGCAAAGTTTGATGTGCTGAGCATACCTTGCCCTTCGACTCATTGTAGTATTTTTATAGTGGGAATAAGTTTTTCTTTCTTCTAACCATCCAGAAAACATACTTGTTCCTTGATATATTATATTACTTTGTTATCTAATTAAATTTTTTACAACCAATTTAGAAAATATACATGTTCCTTTATATATCTTCCACTCTAACTGAGATTTGGGAAAATATATTATATACACTTTGTAATATAATTAAATTTTTTACAACAAATTAAATCTTATTCATGAGAATATATTTTCTTCCCCCAACCAGAAAATGTGACTAATTAAATTATTAGTATTGTTGTGATTATTTCTTCTTTTGTGGTTATTAACTCAATGTTTATTGTTTTTTTTGTTATTTCAGGCATTCCAAGAAGCATGGCAAGTAGCATGCACGACACCTTCCGATGCAGTGTAACAAGTACCATCGGGAAAGAAATTTCTAGTTACACTAGTGAATTTTTTGGTCCTTGCAAGTCTCATATTTCAGTAGAGATAGGAAAGTTGGATGTCAGGTTATCTATCTGTGATGACAATAGACACAGAGTATGCTAACATAAATAACTTGCAAATTACAGGAACAATAGCTGCACCCAATCAACAATCTGCATGGAATAGCAATGAATGTGGTATGTGGCTCCAATTTTTTGGTATATCTAGGTTGACCATAGAAGGTGGTGGTTTCATTGATGGTCAAGGCTAGGCTTGGTGGTCGAAGTCTTGCGAAGTCCACGAACAACACGTAAGTGTTTCTATTTCACCTGGCCTTTTTGTCATTGTTGTGTTGCATTCTCTAATATTGCATCATCTCTCCTCCATTGAATATCCATGTATGACTCCACCCTCGAGCCTCTTGACTAGCACCATCCACACCCATCTCTCCAAATCTTAACATTTAACATTAAACATCAATACAACAAGTATAAACCATCTGCTTCAATTTATATTAATCATCAGAAATTTTCATGGGTGCAGGGTTGCCTCGATGTGGCTCCAACAATTTGTTTCCAACTAATCACCTTGTTTATTTGCTTAAAGAGAGACACAATATTATAAATAGTTTATTTTTATTTTTATTTTTTTCTGTAAATTTAATTGGAGGCGGTTTTTCTCATGCAATGGGTTTGGATTATGTGTTGGTCTTACAGGCAATGCCTATCATTGGATGTTCGAATGTTTTGATTAGAAATCTACAATTTGTCAATAGCCAACAGATGCATCTCACAGTGCTGGACTCTTCAGAGATCCAACTAAGCGGGCTGTAGATACAAGCTCCTGAGGATAACCCAAACACTGATGGTAATCATATACAAAGAATTCAAAATGCCCAAATCGACAACTATGTCAGTAAGATAGGTTGGAAACTATTAATTTCACTGCTTTCCGTTAATTTGTTCATTCACATAAACCCATTTATCATAGATCCAATAGCTTAATAGTAATTTAGTATATATCCATCTAGCTTAGACCTATATTAACGTTGCTATAAGTGCAAACCTTAATTTTACCTATCTAAACATCAAATTGATAAACACGTAATAAACATAAAATGTTATGCTAATTATGATTATAAACACTCTATGCCAGGGGACGATTGCATTTCCATTTCGTCGGGCTCATCTACTATTAATGTCAAAAATATAAATTGTGGCCCAAGCCATGGCATCAGGGGAGATATATATTTTTGCTCTTATCATGCAGAAAATACAATACAATTAGATGAGACAGTAAGAATGCAATTTTAATTGTACTTCTTATTTTCTGCAGCATTGGAAGCCTAGGAGAAAATGGGGAAGCAACCAAAATTGATGACATTCTTGTCCGAAACATCACTTTTAGCAGAACATCCAACAGAGCTAGAATCAACACTTGATAGGTTGGTTTAGCATGTGTATGACTCTTTTAACTATTTCTGTTGATTTTAAAATTTTCTCTTGAAATTTTCAATATGCAACAACAATCCATTACAATTTGTAATTGATATTAATCTTCATTATCTACCATTATTGTAACATAATTCATGATTTTTATAAATATACATGGTGGTTCTGGCTATGTGCAGAATATCACATTTGAGGACATAGTTGTTGATAACGTTAGGAATCCGATTATCATTGATCATTATTATTGTGATTCGTCTCTGCCATGCAAAATTCAGGTGATTAACTAACTTTTGTGCACAATTCCATGTTGTTTTCATAACATACCTGAAGGAAAAACATATACAACACACATCTTAATTAATTGGGCATCATAATCCTTTTGTCTCTTTTAAGATTACGTTTTGTTCAAGATGTTCTTGAAATATTAGTTTGAAGTCTGTGGGTATATAGTTCCCATATATGTCATCAATTCTGAAATACTCATGTATGTGCATATAATAAGCATGAAAGTACAATTTTTTTCCCTTTAGTACCTATTGGCTTGACATAGGTAATTAATTATTTTTAGCATCATTAATTACAACTACTCCAATTATAAACAAGTTTTGGATATGGGTTTTGAAGTTTGGAATCAGTAATCATGTCTCTGATATCATTTTTCGCCATGTTAAATGCATAGAAATGAAAAATATGATATAACACAATAATTTTCATACATATTGGTTATCACAATATCTTTTGGACATATTGGTTTTGAAGTTTGAAATCAGAAATAATGTTTGTGATGATGTTGTGTGCAGTCATCTGCGGTAAAAATACAAGATGTCACTTTTAAAAACATCCACGAAACGTCATCAACCAATGTGGCCGTGAATTTTTTGTGCAGAGAAATAATTGTGTACACAGGAGTTACTTTGGAAAATGTTCAGATAAGTTCAATGGTTGCAAACATAGCAAATTCAATATGTACCAATGCGTCAGGAATGGCTTTAGGGACTACTTCGCCACCCAACTGCCTTAAAGACTAGTGCGGTCCTTTTATTTGTTCAAAAGCTTCACAATAAAACATGGCCAAATTCATTTATATTGTTATGGGAAAATTTAACAAGATTCATTTATATTATTATTGCTAAAATTAAGAAGATTCATTTATATTGTTTTCTTGAATAATGTGAGTTCAATTTGGTTCTTTGCATCTACTTACTTTCTATTATATTGGACTAAGATATGGTATTATTATATGCTTATATATATTTTTATGTTTGATTCATCTTGCTACCACTATAACCTCTAGGCGGATCTTTGTCATCTTAACTCGTACAATTCCATGACTTCATATCCAAAACATTTGTATATGGAATCTTCTATTAAAATTTACTTTACATTTTCACAAACTTGCTAAGTGAACTTCCTAAAAAAAATCATATTTAAAAAGACAATAATTTAAAATATGTATAATTAGAAATAAAGTGTGTAATTTTGACCCAAAAAAAATATTTTCTTCAATTTGAAATAATTCGTTTGTCTTGAATAAAATATTATGTATATTCATATTTGAAACTAGTTCTTAGTGTTTAGATTGTAGGAAAACACTTAAGCATAAATTGAATTCTTATTGGTGTAGAGTAAGTGGTTATGTTAGTTATATTTATTTTTATTTACATCCAGTTAGTTCGACAAATTGTGTGCCTCTTACTTCAATATTAAATGTTTTTATATTCCAAATTAAGAATTGTATATATGAATTCCAAATTAACAATTCGTTTACATCTTATACTAATCTTTTACAATACTTTGTATTCAAAATTACTACTTGTACATAGAATTTACTCATCCTCGATATATAATAAATTGAGCATTAAAATACATTTAGATTCATACATGTTTGAAATGAATAATAATAATTATGAATTAAATGATATATAATTCAAATATATATTTTGGAAATTCATTATGTTATGTCAAATATTATAAGAAAAATTGTCAAAATAATATTATATCATAAATGGAGAGAAAAAAAACGAAAAAGCATTCAAATCTTGGTTTCAGTTAAAATGCATTTGATAGTCATATACTTCTTATAATGATAAAACCATTAAAATATAAATAATGTATTTAGTAAAATTAAATATATAATTTTAAGAAATAATAACTTGATGAATATAATTGTTTAATTGTATAATCATCATTATATATTATTGAGAATTTGGGAAAAACGAAGTGGCCTATGTTAAAAAATATATTATATATTTTTGTTATGACAAAAAAAATTGTAATAATTTACATCATAAAATTGATTTAAAAAATATTTTTTTGATTCAATATTTATGAATATTTTAATAAACAAATGAACAAATATAAAACTAAATTATTATCACCTTAATAAATAAAATGAAAAATATCAAACCCAAAATTTTAATCAGATTTTTTTTAATAAAAGATAATTATAAAGACGAATAAGAATTTAATGATAATAATTTTATTTTTTTTATAAAAGGTGTATTTTAGGTTTTAAAATGATTATAATAAATAAATAAAATTGGTTTATTCTCAAGAGTTAGCCCAAGTGGTCTAGACCTAGACACGAGGTTCTTGATGTTGTTGGTTTTGTGTTTGACTCTTTAATTACCTTGTGTCCCACAAACATGACCTACCATTCAATTTAACATTCACGTGCTCCCACTTTTCCCTACTTTCATTCCATGTAAAAAAAAAAGAAGAATTTAATAAATTTCTATAATAAATTTATTTAAAAAAATTCAAATGCCTAATAATAGAGAAAATAATGCAATACTTGAATATTGAAAATAGCTAAATTTTGATAATACGTTTTTAGTTTGTAATTTAATAACCAAATTATAGAGAGATAATATGTTTTTAGTTTGTAAGTTAATAATCAAATTATATATATATATATATATATATATATATATAGAGAGAGAGAGAGAGAGAGAGAGAGAGAGAGAGAGAGCACTTATGTGAGTCCTAAGATGATTGGCATGCCTAATCTACTCATCGTGGGGCACACTAGCCCTATCCTTAGCCACAGCAACCCTAATCACGAATGGATTCCTCAACGACACCAGTCATAAGCATGAATGGATTTTTCCAGAGAGAGTATTAAACTTATAACCAGAGAGAGTATCGAACTTATACCTTTACAACATCAGGTACCTTGAAAAAACACTACACCCTATGGGTTTAATTAAAATTTATATTATATAAAATATCTAGTTACTTTAAATATATAAATATAATATTTTTGAAATATTTAGAATTATAATTAAAAATAGCTACTCTGCACATTGAAGAAGATAAATTAAAAAAAAATTGTTGAAAGTCAATTAAAATTTATTATTTTACCAGAATGAAAGTATCTAGAGTTATTAATTAAAGAAAATAATAAAAATAAATAATGACAGATGAATAAAAAAGAGCTTGAAAATAAATTAAAAATTAAATAAATAATCATAAGGATGATTTTATATATGAATAATAAACTTATTAATAATTTACTAAATTATTTATATATAAAAAGTTTGCACAATTTATGAGGAGACAAGGTTAAGCGCTTAAATATTTTTTTTAACTATTAAAGAAGATAATATGAAGAAATCACAAAATACTTTGATGGATACAAAATGAAATTTTAAACATTCTTATTGATATTGATAACTATTAAAATTATATTGATATTAATAAATAAATTACAAATTGTAAAATAAAAAATTAGATGAGCTCCTACAAAACAATTAATTGATGATATCAATAATTTAATTGATAATATTAATAATTTAATTTATAATATTAAAAATTTAGAATTGAAATAAACACTATTCAAATATATATAATTGAAACTTTTATAACATATCTCTAAAATTCACTCAAATAACATTTAATATTTAACCCTGTTTTTTTTAATTTACATCACCCTTGTGAGCCACGATCAGCTTAGCTACTACATCATTAACACACGAAAGAATTTTGTTACACATTGTTTACAATTTTCTTCTCAAATAGACTATGTGTCCCTTATATATATATATATATATATATAATCAATCGAAATATATGACAATGATTTTTGAACATATTGGTTTTGAAGTTTGGAATTAGTAATAATGTCTCTGATGGTGTTGCGTGCAACCATTTGCAATAAAAATACATGATGTCACTTATAAAAGCATCCATTTGACAAATGTGACTCTGAATTTTATGATTTTATAGTACAAATACAATACAAATACATTATGTCACTTATAAATGTATCCATTTGAAAAATGTGGCTGTGAATTTGATGATTTTATAGTACAAATACATGATGTCGCTTATAATTTTTTTTTTTTTTTTTTTAATGTGT
The DNA here is from genome assembly GCA_031772625.1 of Pinus tabuliformis. Classification (NCBI taxonomy): domain Eukaryota; kingdom Viridiplantae; phylum Streptophyta; class Pinopsida; order Pinales; family Pinaceae; genus Pinus; species Pinus tabuliformis. Next base: position 517,544,570 of record CM062818.1, read on the forward strand.
TTACAGTACAAATACAAGATGTCATTTGTAAAAGCATCGACATAATGGCATAGACCAATGTGGAAATGAATCTTATGTGCAACTAAATAATTGCGTGCACAAGAATTACTTTGACAAATGTTTAGATAATGTCAACGACCCTAAATAATGCTAAATAAATATATGAGTTGGGAATGGATTGGGAACTACGTTGCCACCCAGCTACCCTGGAAACTAGTGAGGTCCTTTTTATTTCTTCTAAAGCATACATTTAATGGGAAAATTCATTTATTTTGTTATGACCAAATTTAATCAAATTCAGATTAAATTTCTATATTGTTATATGGTAAAATTTAACAAGATTGTTTTATATTTTTTTTTTAGTTTAATGGTTGTTGAATTTGGTTATTTGTGTTTACTTACTATATATATATATATAATGGTTGATTTTATACCACTATAATCTCTAGGTTGATCTTTGCCAACTTAACTCAGTACAATTCTATGGGTTAATATCTCGAAAATTTAAACATAAAATCTTGTATTAACATTTACTTTATATATTCACATAACTTCCAAACAAAAACTTGTATTTAAAAATATTAAAACATTTACAAATATAAAATATTATTATATTTAACAAAAGTTTCATATTTTGTATTGTTTGATATAAAAAACTAAAAAATATATATTTAAGATTATTAATATTTTAAAATATTTATAAATAAATACAATGTACAATTGGAAATTTAATTTCCTCAATTTGTTTTTGTATGTTTGGGTGGTGCATTTCTATTACTTTGAACTATAATCGGTATTACAACATAAGCATCCATGTCCAAATGGCCTCAACCTGCACATTGGGAAACCAAATATCTTCACCATCTCGTTGTATTATAACTAGTCCAAAAATGGTAATGCCTAAGCTTTTCCAGCAGATAATTGTCTTTATATTCTCTAATATCAACCAACCTACACAATAATGCCAAAATATCCTTCCTCTGCATCTAAGAGGCATTAATCATCTGAAGATTCAACTAGATAAGGATATTTGGCACTAGACTTTGGTTGTTCTCTCACAGGCATGCACGAAATATGTCTTTCAATGCATGCCAGACTTGCATTCTGCTGCTGGATTTGACACTCAATTAGTTGGACTTCCCTATGAATTTCCTACATATCTTCTAAGGGGTATGGGATACCTATAAGTGGAAACATTAATGCCTTAGCCAACAAAGTCTTCATCCCATAATAGAGATGAAGAGTTTTCATTAAAAAGGTTCGTCTACCATGTGTCTCATATGGGCATGGTAAACTATCACCAAAGTCAGCTAAAATCGCCTGGTCGTTGGGATCCATCTCAACTCTAATTTCCTCCCCCCATTCACTAATTATATTTCTGGCCCATGAAGGAGTTCCTATTCTGTATGTGTTAGCTACTACATTACCCAAATGATCAATACTACCACACCAATGACCCTTTGTGTGGTTGTTCAAAGTGCGTCCTTTACCACGCCCCCTGCTTGAGTTCGAGCCATGGTTTCAGAGCAATGAGGGATGTTCCATCATTGCACAAGGGTCCCTTATGAAAACCTTCTTAAGTTTTCATACAATAAAAGTCCCAAAGACCTTGGCCCACAGTTGGATGATCACATAGGGAGGATCTAGTGGATAGAGAGGGTGATATGGGTCTTGTTGTACCAAGGGTCGAACTTTCCTACGAGATCTAAAAAATAACAATGAAAAGATAAAATTTCAATAAATTTGACCCATAAGTTCCTCTGATGATGTTGCACAAGGATGATCTTAGTAAAACCATTCCATCTTCGATGGGGCTTATCCTAAGACAAAATATCAGGCTTATCTTGCAGAGTGTGATCTTGGGACTTTACCTCTTCATTAAATTGAGGGCTGAGAGACCCCATGCATAAATGAAGAGTCAACCACCTTCCTCGTTGAATGTAACCTATCACCCATTTGAGTTGACTTCCCATTGACCTTAAATTCTTCAGAATCGAAGTGACCCATTCCAAAGATATTTGAATGCTCTTGGCATCACCTAAATGACTTTGCATGCACCAGAAAACCCCCATGCACAAGCCTAAATCTACTAACAAAGGAGCATAAACAAAGTAGTCCCGTGGATGCAAGGGTTACCAGAATACAAAATTCCAAACAAATAGGCACATAACTAGAATATTCCCAAAGCAAAATAGAGAGAACAATACAAACAGACCAAAGCGATTTGATGTTGATACACATCACTAAATACATAATAGAAATATATGGGCATACTATAACATATGCACAAGAGCGAAGGAAGTGTGGTGAGGTTTACCAAACACTATCCTTTTAAACTTCACTTTACACTCCGCACACAATGGCCATTTCCCTCAAATGAAACTTTTGATTACCTCAAAATTTCCATCTTTTTCGTCTCGAAATTTTGATAAATATTATACCAACTATGTAACTGGACTTATTCATTGTCCTATGCGACCATATCTCCTCATTGATATGCCCAAGCTTCCCTTGCATGAGTTTACATGTGAGGGGCTAGCCACGCCAACCCTTGTTGTTTATGACCATCATTAACATGATTACTCCGACTCAGATCCCATAGCGGTTTCTTGATTAACTCGCACCTTGATTAAGGATTCCTCAATTTGATATAATATGTTTTCTATTGAGTAAGTTATTATGTATCTTCATATTTGAAACTCGGTACTATTACTTGAATGTGTCCATGTCTAAATGGTCTCAACCTACCCATTGGGAAACCCGGTATGTTGGCCATTTGGTTGCATTATAGTGAGTCCAAAAAAAAAAAAGTCTAAGTTTTTCTAGCAACGCTAAATACATGTATTTTCCTATATATCATATAATATCAACTAGCCTACACAATAATTCCATAAAAACCTTCCTATGCATCTAGGAGGTATTAATCATCTAAATATTCAATCGGAGTTGGATATATTGCATTAGATCCAGGTTGTTCTATCGGAGGCATGAATTGTATATGTTTTTCAATGTGTGCTAGATGTGCATTCTGCTGTTGGATTTCACACTGAATCAGTTGAACTACCCTATGAATTGGTTGAATATCTTCTGAGGGCCCTAGGAAACCTATAAGTGGCAACACTAATTCCTTCACCAAAAAATTCTTTATCATCCAATAGATATGAAAAGTTTGCATTAACAAGGTTCATTTACCACACATGTGGCTTGGTTCTATTAAACGATCACCAAAATAAGCTAGAACCTCCTCCTTTTTGGGATCCATCTCAGCTCAATTTTCCCTTTACCATTCACTAATTATGCTTCTAGCCTGTAAAGGATTGCCAATTCTGTATGCGTTACCTGCTACATTACGAAAACTATCAATACTACCATGCACCGCCATTGGTGGACCTATTCTAATCGCTTCCTTGACCACCCCCCTAACTTGGGATTGGGCCATGACTTCAGAGGGATAATAGGTGTACCGTCATTACATAAAGGTCCATTATAAAAGCCTTCCTAAGTTTCCTTGTAATAAAATACCCAGAGTCGTTAGCCCATGGTTCTTGATCACATAGGGAGGCTCCAATGGAGAGAGGGATATGAGGCTTGTTGTCTCGAGGGTAGAGCTTTCTTGTGAGAAATAATAGACAACAATGAATAGATAACATTTTAATAAATATGACCTGTAATTTCCTCTCAGGATGTTGCACAAGGATGATCTCTGACAAACTGGTTTATCTTTGATGGGGCTTATGCCAGGACCACATGTGAGGCTTATCTTGCAGAGTGTGACCTTGGGCCTTGACCACTTCACTACATCGAGGGCTGAGAGACCCCATGCATAAAGGAAGAGTCAACCACCTTCTTCCCCGGTTGTAACCTATCACCCGGTTGGACCAAATTTCCATTGACCTTAAATTATTTAGACTCAAAGCTACCCTTTACAAATATATTTTACTATTGTTGACATCATCCAAATGACTCCACATGCACCAGAAACCCCTCGTGCCCAAGCGTGAAGCTACTAACAAAGGAGCATAAACAAAGAAGACTCGAACCTCCCTACTCCAGTTTGGGATTTAAATTTAGGAATGGATAGGAGGGATTCCATGAATCAACATATCTACAGACTGAAGGGATACAAGAAAACATAATGCCCAACAAATAGCCACGTAACTGGAAAGTTCTTTTACATTGATACATAGCACTAAATATATAATAGAAAGAGGTGGGCTGACTAAAATGTACCCACGAGAGTGAAGGCAATGTGGTAGGGTCACTAAAACACTAGCCTAGTAAACTACCCATGGTACTCCCCATGTAATGCCCGTTGCCCTCAACCTTGGCTCCGTCTTACGTGATAATAGTTCCTAGCTCTTTCATGCTGAAATTTTGATAAATATTATACCAACTGCGCAATTGACCTCGTTCGTCGTCATATGCCACCACTTATGCTCATTAATATTCCCAATATTTCCATGCACGAGTTCACAAGTGTGGGGTTATCCATGCCACCCCCCGTCGTTTATTACCATCATTAACATGATTACTGTGGCCTAAACCCCACAATGCTTTCTTACTCAACTCGCACCCCGATTAGGGATTCCTCATTTTGAAATAATTTATTTTCTATTGAGTAAAATTATGTATCTTCATATTTGAAAATGGATACTATTACTCGAACACCTATTAGTATAGAATGAGTGTTTTCATTAATTATATTTATTTTTCTGTGTCCATTACTGATACATCTAATTAGTTTCATATATGTATGTTTCCTACTCTGATATTAAATTTTTTTATATTCAAAACTAAAAATTGTAGTATAAACTCCAAATTCGGTGTTAGTTTATATCATGTACTAATAATTTGCAATGTTTTTAGATTGTTTTATATTCAAAAGTACTACTTGTATACATAATAGTTTGAGCATTAAAATAAATTTATATTCATATGGATTTAAAATCAATAATAATAATTTTGAATTAAATGATAAATATTAGAGATATATATTGTTGGAATTGATTCTATTATCTTTAATATTACATAAAATGTTCTTTTGGAAAATATTAAATCATAAAAGAGAGAAATAAATGAAAAATCATACAAAACATAGTTCGAAGTGAAAAGGGTTTGATAATCATATGCCTATTATAATGATAAAAACATTATGTATATTTAGTAAAATTATGTATAATTATAAAAACTAATAATTTGATAAGTATAATTATATAACCATAATAATATAATGATTAGAGATCATTTAGGTATAATTAGTAACTTATGTCTATAAAAATAAAATAAATTAAGGTTGGTAGTTCCTTTCTTTTTCATTAATTTTAAGAAAAATGGGCAACATACATCCATCATCAGAATGGTTAGGTGGCCTCAGCCTTCCCTGAGGGAAACCATATCTGTTGGCCACCTAACAACATGATAGTCCATCTAAAAAAAGGATAGAATTAGTCTATCTATCCGAGCTATCAATCTCTGATTTTCTCTAAACTTCCTAAAATCTAGATAACTATAAACGTACTGGAAATACTAGACATACAAAAACTGCTGCATATACTATAAACTAAAACATAGGGAAACCATTCAACTATTCATCTTCTGTAGAATCAACTAGGGTCAAATCTTTAGTAGTCGATCTAGGGAGTTAAAATTGCGATATGCAAGGGATGTTCCTCTCATTGCGACTGAGGCGACCACTTCGCTGTTGTACCTGAAATTTTAACTGCTAAAAATATTGACTGTAATCCGCGACTGCCACGACCGACATGACCAATCCTAAGGGGATATGTTCCAATTATTTCCTCAAGAGGCTTTTCATCATCCAATACAAGTGTAGTGTCTAATTGTATTGGGAGGTGCGACCCCGGGAGTTGCCTGGGTCTAGAACCAAACCTTTCCATTCTTCCAAATTTGGGTCGAGAATACCTGCTTTCTCATCAAGCACATCATCCCATTCAACTATAAGTCGGCATACCGGGGTCGAGCCTGCATGGTATGCCATCACTGCGTCCTTAATTATCCTAGAGGTGGGATTCCGTCGACAGGGATTACCAGAGGAGGAACTTGAATTAAAAGGTTATGATTTAACCTATTTTCCACGATCATTATAGCCACCGGTGGCTATGCTATTTCGAGTTGTTGCACGAGCCATGCGGTTTACTTCAAAATACCCAACTATAAACCTGCAAACACTTAACTGAAAGACAAACGAGTAACCCCAATTGGCTAGGGAATGCCCTCTTCCTAAGAACCTATCATGATAAACATTGTTAAGAGGCACATCTTAAACAAAACCTAGAATCGCCATCGGTTACTTGTTAGGGCCGTAAGAGATAAGGACTTACCATAGGCATAAGTCATATAATATTGAGAAATGTTGAAGAAAGAGAGAGACCTTAAACCAATCACATGCAAAGGCCTTAATAGATTTTGGACAGAACCACAAAATCGCATATTCAACCTAGATTGGATATGCCACTAAAAGAATGAGGTGAGCCATGAACATCTCAAGAGCCTAACTATTAAATTTCGAAAATATCAAGAGCCTAAATATTAAAAGAAAAGAAAATAAATTTCTAATAATTAGCATCATAAAAATAATTAAGAGATATTTTTTTGTTCAACAGGGTATAATTACCTTAATAAATGAAACAAGATTTTCCAAGCCCTAACTTATATGCTAAAAAATTTTTATTGTAAGAGATAATTTAAATATCAATAATAATTCAATAATATTAAATAGAGATATTATTTTTTATAAAATGTACATTTTAGTTTTGAAAAATATGATAATAAATATAAAATTTGTTTTATTCTCCAGAGTTAGCTCAAGTGATCAATAGTTAGATATGAAATTTTTTGATATTGTTTTTAGTTGTTGTTGATCATAGGTTTTATTGTCTTTGATTATCTAGTGTCGACCCCTGTAATCACACTTCACAATTTACCTAGATTTATACGGTTTAGTATCCATCAAATGTAGGGAAGTATTCCAAGGTTTCATTGGCTTTTATTGTAAGTAAAACAATATTAATTTTAATGATGTTTAATATTAAATTTATTTAAAATAATGAAAATGCATAAATAATATAGAAAAACATGCAATAATTCAATATTGAAAATAACTGAATTTTGTTAATATTTTTATACATAAATGTTCTATGAAGATTCAATGGTGTCCTATGTTTATAGTGGTCTCACCATTAATCATCAAGGAGAAAGATAGAAGAGAAAATTGTGTTGTGTTGATTATAAAAAATGAATTAACTAAATGAATGTTAAAAGGAAGAAATACCTAAGTAAATGATTAAGAGTATTAATATGATGAAGGAAATGATTAAGAGTATTAATATGAGTAATTTTAAGGAGGAAACTATTAAGAGTATTAACATGAACCATAATCAAATTTTGAGGAAAATATTTAAAATTAAGAGCTCATGACCATAATTTAAGAAAAAAAATGGCTTTTAATCATAATTTAAGTATAATAAATAAAAGAATGAGAACACTCTTTAAGAATCAATATATGAATAACTGATTTTGACCATAATTTCTAACAATAAATAAAAGAATATAAAGATGAGATTTTCTGACCAAAAAATTAAATCATAATAAATAAATTTTTTCATTAGAATTGGACAATAAATATTTATGACCAAAATTTTAAGTAGTTATTTCTAATAATCCTATAAGAATGATCTTATCAATGATAATTTTGATAACGATGATGATTAATTTCCACTAGACCTTAAGAAAAGAGATTAATTGTTGCTTCTAAAAAAAACTATTTTATGATCAAATAGAAGAGAAAGAGGTGTTCCTCTATCATTATAGAGATTAATTGTTGCTTCTAAAAAAAGAATTCTATGATCAAATAGAATAGAAAGAGGTGTTCCTGTACCATTATAGTTTTTGTGATTGAACAAGTAAAAGATATTGATAGTGTGGTAGATGTTAAAAACAATAAAATAAATTACATTAAAAATATACAAAACGATAGTAATAAATTGATAAATTATATATTATAAATTGATAATAATAAAGTGTAAAATAATAATAAACTATAAAATAATTGATTGGTTGTAGTGTTAAGTCACTTAGTAATATGAAGGTCACTAATTCCAAACCTCTTGTGAAAAATCCTAGCCATGTTAAGGGTCCGTGTGGCCGAAACCAAGTGTAGTTTCTCAAGCCAATGGTTAAGTTTGCAATCAATAAAAGTATATATATATATATATATATATATATATATATATATATATATATATATATATATATATATATATATATATATATATATATATATATATATGACATGTGATTTCAATAATTATTTAAAAAAAATGGAAATGATAATAACATTGATTGAAAAATATAAGTATAGAAATTTAAATTAATAACGAGCAATCATCTAAGATTTATAATATGTTAAATAAGAGGGAGGAGAGGGAGTTGGCCAGAGGGAATTAAAGAGAGGAAATAAGGTGGGAGAGGAGATCAAAGAGACAGGAAAATTCCTAAAAAGGAGGAAAAGGAAAGAAATAAAGGGGAAGGAAAGAGCAGAAAGGAAATAAGTACATTTTAGATAAGTATTAGCCCTTAATTTATAATTTCTATTAGAAATATTCTAAAATATTGCATAATAGTAAAATACTTATCATCCACATTGTGATTATTCACACCTAAAATAATTTTTTAGAAATTGGTTCTTCCTCAAAGGGCGGTGACTCAATGGAATGAGAGGTACCATAGGGAAATTACTTGGTTAATGAGTGAATAGTAGTTATTGAGATTGTTTCCTAGTGAGCTAATTCCCTAATGATTATCTAAAAAAGTAAGATCAAGAATCATTTGAATAACACTAGTTTAAATGCTTGACAAATTATTTAAAAAGACCTAAATACTATATAACCTATTTTCTTAACAAGATTTTCAAAATCATAAAATTGAATCTTAGCCATTTTTATTTCAAATATATAGTTGAATAACAATTATTGTAATAACTACTAAATAATACTTTATAAAAAAAGATATTAAAATTTAAAAGGTAAACCACAAACATTTAAAAAATGATATTGTAATTTATAAAATACTGTAAACAATTTTTTTCACATAAAATTGAAAATGATTTTAGGATGATATTTTAGATATGCCAATTTGAGGCTGAAAATTTAAACAGGGACTAATTAACATATAATATGATATTCAATATTTTTATATTTATGTTTTTGTTAATTTTATTTTTCAAAATAATTTTTTCCTTTAACGTAAGAATTAAAAACTTATTGTATATGCATGCACATTCACTATATATATTTGGAGTTAAATATCTCTCTTTTATTGGTTGGCCTTGCAGGGGATGTGGAACTTTGAAGTGAACCAGAATTATCTTAAACCTACCTAATGTCGACCTATAACTTACAAAGAGAGGCTCTCGAACTTTGTGAGAAGAGATTTCATAGAAAGAAACAAGAATGACTTAAGATCTAGATATAGAACCTAGAGGGCTAAAGATACAAAACCAAGCATTGAGGAATTTCACAGGAGCCTAGGAACAATAATTATGGACCCTACTAGAGGAGGAAAGAATAAGATCTCTATTGGGAAGAGTGATAATAACATGCACAAGATACCTATCATAATAGAGTGCAAAGGAAAAGGAACTGGGGAGGGAACTGATGGAAAAAGGGATAAAAAATGAACCAAACCATTCTAAATACTAAAGAAAAGGAAACTAAGCCACAATGCCAAATTTTTAAAAAGAAATCATTTAATCATTAAAATAAATATAAAAATATTTGCATTTCAAAGATCAAATTATTTTAAGATATGAAGTGTGAGTGCACTGACATGCATTTAGTGGCCTAAGTATCTTATTCATGTTATTCTTGTGCTTATTCATGTAAATGTAACATGGTTTCTTGTCTCTCAAGCCATCTACATTACCCTAGTGTTCTATGTACTAATTCGAATGGACTATTAAAACTTGTTACTATGTTTTCATTAATTCTTAACTAAAACTTGTTACACTAGTTGAAATGTGGTGGTTCAGAGTGTATCTAGTTTATTTTGTAAGAATGCATCGTACGTAAAATGCTAAAATGTTTTGAAATTATATTATAGGTACCTATAAAGGGTACCTATAATATAATTTGCTGATATTTTCTTTTAGTTTATTAAGAACAGGCTCCCAGATGTCGTTGTGAAGCTGTTTGTTAGTGAGAGGAACTCCCAGGTACTTCACAGGTAGTGACTCTCTTTGGAAGCCTAGAATTTTGGAAAGATTTCTTTGAATTGAAAAAGAATATCTTTGATTTAGTTAGACATACCTCAGTGCCTTATGCCCTAGCAAACTCACTCAGAATCTATTTGAATACTTTGGCTTCCTTAACAGTGGGTGTGCCTTGAGGCATAGTATCATCCAAAAATTGTTGATGTTTCACCGTTTCCCCAGCATGAGTGAGTCTCAACCCCTGAATTCTCCCTTCCTCCTTAGTAGCTTTGATTTCTCTTCCTAACCCTTCAATCATTAGAATGAAGAGGAAAGGAGAAAGAGGATCTCCTTGCCTGAGACCTCTAGAAGGGTTATAGGTTTTGGAAGGAGCCCCATTGAGAAGAATTGAATAGCTGGCTGTGGTAACTAATGCCATAATCGATTTAATCCAATTGTGATCAAACCCATAGGCTTTTAAAATTGCTCTTATGTACAACCAGTTCAGTTTGTCATAGGCCTTTGCTATGTCCAGTTGCATTATCATTCCTGCTTGTTTGTTGGTAATGAGTGAATGAACCATTTCATGAGTTAGAATTATATTATCTAGAATTTGTCTTCCTTCCACATAGCCCGTTTGTTCCTCTGACACTAGGGTTGGGAGGAGAGGTTTGAGATGATTGCCAATGACTTTGGAAATAATTTTGTAGATCTCATTGCATAATGCTATAGGTCGAAATCTATCTGGAGAGGCGGCCTTCTGCTGTTTGGGGATTAAGGCCATGAAAGATTCATTGAGCGCCTTTAAGAATTTCTTAAATCTTCGAGAGTCTTCCACTATCTCCAGGATGCCTGTTTCACTATCTTCGAACAAGCTTTGAAAAAGTCCACATTAAAGCCATCCGGGCCTGGTGCTTTCCCATTTTGTATCTCTTTCACAACTTTTTCAATTTCTTCCTCTGTTACTGGTCTATTAAGATTGAAATTATCTTCTCTGGTAGCTAGTTTGGGGATGTATTGAGTGAATTTTTCCCTAAACTGGTATCTATCTTTCGAGGTCTCCTCAACAATTTTCTGAAAATGCTGGAGTAGAACCTTCTCCATCTCTTCATGAGTGTTTCTCTCTATACCATGCTGATCTGTAAGTTTTACAATTCTATTTTTGTTTCAGTGAGCTATGGTGGATCTGTGAAAGAATTTGGTGTTTCTCTCCCCTTCTTTAATCCATTGTACCTTGGATTTTTGTCTCAAGAGTATTTCCTCTTGAAGGCATCTGTTGTCCCACTACTGCTGGAGTGACTTTGCCATTTCTTTCCTTTCATATGTGTAGCCTTCTGTGATAAGAATCTGGTTTATTTCCTTTAGTTTCTTCTCCACCTCTCCTTTAGCTTTGAAGATGTTACAAAATTCCTTTTTGTTCCACTCTTTGAGTTTGCCTTTAATGTGTTTGAGCCTGCGGTGAAGCATGAACATATTTGTACCTTGAAGGTGAAGCTCTTCCTTCCACCATTATTTGATATTTGTGAGGAAATCTGAATGTGTGAGCCAAGCATTCTCAAACCTGAAGGGGATGTTCCTTGGTTTGCCAAAAAGGGAAGCTTCCAATTGGATAGGTCAATGGTCTATACCTCCAAAAGGTAGTATGAGTGCAGTAATGCTGCTTCCCCTAAGAAGAAGTTCCTCTGAGACCATAAATCTGTCCAATTTTGAGACCATTTGGGTAGGGCCCCCTCTTTTGTTATTACAAGTGAAGATTCCATTGCTTGTTTTCACATCAACCAATTTCTTATTGGTGTTGAATTTTTGGAAGGCAATTGAGTCTCTCCCAAGTATTCTAGTGCCTCCTTTCTTCTCCATGATTGATTTTGTTATGTTAAAATCACCTCCAAGAAGCCATGGTAGAGCTGGGTCTCTATTTTTCATATCCTCCAGTGTTGTGAGGAGTCAAATTTTGTCCTCCATTGGTTGTGGACCATTGACATTGGTGATAATGTAACATTGCCTGTCACCCACCAGTTAGAAAATAAGAGAAAGGTGATGTCTGGATGCCTCTGCATCAATCACACCAAATTTCTGTGGATCACAGAGAGTGAGAATACCACCAGCAGATCCATTTTCCTTAACTTCAAGGTATTCATATCTATTTACCCATTTATTATGTTTTTCACGGATCCTCTCCACTGAGCATTTTGTTTCCTGTATGAATACTATGTCAGGTTTTTCCTCTCTAATCCTTTTATCGAGATTCATCTGTTTTCTTCTGCTCCCTAATCCCTTAATATTCCAGGTTGTGATCTTCATTGAGGTAGGGTTATAAAGGAGTAACCAGAAAGGTCTTTCATCCTTTCTGAATCAATCGTGAGGTTGCCACACTTGAGTAGTAGTTCTTTCTGTCTTTTTCTTCCCCTCCTCTTGCCTCGATTTTTTGTTAGTTTTCCTATTATTAATCCTATTGAGGAAGTCCCTTTGTTTTCCTGGTTGTCATGTCCTCTTTTGACTCCTGCAGCTGTTTGATGTGCCTTGTTAACGAATATGTGTTGGACTTTGTCCACGTCCTCTTGAGGGATGGAGTTTATTGCCAGGTTGCCTCCCTGTTCTAGAAACTTTTCCAGCTCTAGATTCTCCCTTTCCAGGATCTCCTGTAAATCTTGATCCTCTGTACCACTTTCACTTTGAGTCATTTCATGGTCTTTTTCTACTTCCATGGTTCTCAAATGGTCCATCGTGTGTTCATTTTGTTCCTGAGTGTGCTCCATGCTGGTCTCTTTTTCTTTCCCCCTTGCTGTCTGATTCTTTGTACTCCCTTTATCCCCTCCCTCAACTTCTTTTTCTCCTAAGATCTCAAAACTGTTGTAACTTTTTCTATTATCACTCCCACTAGGGTTCTTTTGTGTCTTCCTTTCTCCTCCTTTTACTTTTCCTCCTAATTTGGTAAAACATGCCTGGTCTTTTCCTTTGTTGGTATTTAGGTTTTCCTCCCTTCGATTGAGAAGACAATCTCTTGATAGATGCATATGCTTATGACATTTGTGACATTTGAACGGGATATGTTCATAATCAACTGCTTGAACCCATTCCTCATCATAGACTTCTAGAATGACCTCATCTGGAAGGGCTCCTGATAGGTCCATCTCCACACCTATACGGGCATAGGATGTATATTTTCCCCTTAGAGCTACCTCTGAAATTTTTAAGAAATGACCTAATTTATTGCCTATAGCTTTTAAAGACTATGGCATCTGGTAATCTAAAGGTAAGGAGTATAGTCGAATCCATACTGGTACCGAAGTGAAGGTTTCTCACTCTGGCACAAAGTTCATCGTCCATGGCCTCATATAGAGTCCGATAGCTGCAAAGAAGTATGACCCTCCTTCATCCCTGTCTTCCATGTTCATAAACACCACAGTGAAAAAACCTTTGGATCCAAGATGAATATTTAACCCCCCCTTTGGTTTCCAGTTGTAGTTTATCCACATGTACAATGCTTTCTCTGATGGCCAGATTCCCATAAATTTACATATGATGGCATAGTTAGCCATGTGATCCCTGTGCGCTTGTAGCGCTGGATCGTTCAGAATAACTCGAGGTTTAGTTGTGGTCTTGGGTTTACAGGGCCCCATCTTAGCTCTCTTCTCTGACCCTTGACCTCTGTCTTCCTCTTTCTCCTCCCGACAATCTTCTTCATGGGCCCCTTGATCGGCATTGGTTTTACTGCCTTCCGCCTTCTAAGTTTTTGTGTCTTTTGTGTTGACCTCCAAGAGTTGTGGAGGTTTGTTCTTTTTCCCTCCTCTTCCTCTGTTTGCTACCATATAACTGTAGGATGGAGTGGAGCTCCCTCCTCCCTATGTCTCCATGGATACTTGGTACTCTTTGCCGCGTGTTTCGTTAAACCCTAGAACCAGAGCTCGCTGCCGTAATTTATCATTTGCAGTAGTCCTTAATCATCATCACCATCATTTTTTAAATAATATTTTTTAAAGTAAATTACATTAATTTATTATTTTTTTAAACACTTAAAACTATAATTAATGTTTTTAAATATATAAAAATAAAATAAAATAATGCATAACCATTGACTTGAAAACATATAAATAATTTAATGATTCATTAATCATGTTAACGCAAAGTACTTTAGTCTTTCAAACAAAGACGGAAAGTAAAGAGTTGTAATGGCATGCTTCTTACTATGACCATGTCTTTGCCAAGTTTGAATTAAAGCCAACGTTTTACATATTTATTGGCCACGTCAATCTCATGGCGTGGTCTACCCCCAGTGATTCACTGAACATAATCGACAAAAATTAGCACGCAAATACGCCAAACTTTGTCATGTCTACTATCAACTAAAGGTAAAAGATTCGTACGCAAATACGCCGAACGTTGCCCATGTCTACGTGGATTAAAGTTAAAAGCATTTTTTTTAATGTCAAAATTTTCATAGTGAAACGCAATGTACGATATAGAAGGCATAACGCAAGCGTCAGTCCAATGGACCAATTGCAACGACTCTAAATCTCTAGAATATCTCATGCAGCCGTGTTTTATTATAAGTCAATTAACGCACACTCCGTCCTTGTTTTATTATAAGTCAATTAACGCACACTCCGTATAAATAGCGGCATCAGGAGAACGTATAGAAAGTTGCGTTTTTTATTTATTGGTGATGTGGTTTAGGTCTATACCAATGGTGTTGTAGACTTGTTTGTATCATTGCTTGATTTTAAAGGTTTTGGGTTTTTATTGGAATCATAGGTTTGGCTTAAATGTTATTTATGGTGGAGAGTGATAAGTAATACACCTGTCTGCATTCCAAACCAAGTTCTCAACCAAAGAGAATGGATAAAGACGTTATATGTGCTTACAATGTGTATACACTTAATACATATATACACGTTAGATAATAAGATAATATGGAACGGATAATTAGTTCACAATGAAATCCAAAATAGGATAATTTATGTCCATGTTACGGGCACCGATTCAACGTTAACCACATATTCACGGAAGATATGAATTTTCAGTGCACTATTTTGTTTGTTTCCGTGTGTATGAATGGAAACATGGAGAGTGAGGCCAGGAGGTTTCGCTTTTTCCCGGTTTAGAGTTGGCGGTAGGGTATAAATATGGTATAAATATGATAGGTGATTATATATATATATATATATATATATATATATTAATGTGCACTGTGAAGATGATGGTGAATTTTATTGTAATGAAATACATGTGGATGAGGATTGTAAAGTGAGTTGTGAATTGGTGAGTTTAATAATAAAATTTGCTAATGATTATGAAGCCTCTATTGATGTAGTGAATAATATGTGTGATATGACTAATAATATTGTAGTTTATAACGGCCTCTTTGCATCAGAGATTGAGACATTTAAATTTGAGAATGAGAAAGAGACTTTGTCATATGACGTAATGGTTTATGGAGCTGAGAGTGCATCTCTTATAAATTTTGCAGCAATTGGAGTTGAGTCTCTCTTTTTTTTCTCACAATGACCCAACCACTCGTATATAAACACCACACTCACTAAATATTGAATCATG
This sequence comes from Pinus tabuliformis, assembly GCA_031772625.1. Classification (NCBI taxonomy): domain Eukaryota; kingdom Viridiplantae; phylum Streptophyta; class Pinopsida; order Pinales; family Pinaceae; genus Pinus; species Pinus tabuliformis. The sequence goes on from CM062818.1 coordinate 517,560,330, forward strand.
CAATCTCTAACTGGACTTGACTTATTTCCGACTAACGATTTCATGTAAATTCACGTTCAATTTGGATTCTAATTAGACTCCACTTGCTTTTCTTAAATTAACTCAATTCCTCATGCATTGCTAGCATTAGAAATTAATTTACTATTTCTAACACTTCACCCTAATTACGACCATATAACTCAACTTTGACTTAACCATGACTCAACATAGCTTAAACATGGGTGTTGGTCTAAGTATTAGCTAGGCTTACAATAAAAAATTGACTCAGAAGCTTTTACAATGTTGGATTTTCTTTTTCATTTTTCTCAAATTATATGACCTCGAAATTGCTTCATTTTCTAACGTCTTTTCTTGTTTTAGGTTCCATATTTCTTCAATTGTTACTGCAACAATTTTCTTTGACTTCTCTTGTATTTGTTCTAAGCATCTTCTACCGCTTCCTCTTCAAAGATTTGTTCGCTCATGTATTTTTTTCACAACTCTTCATATTCAAACCATGAACTTCACTTTACTTCTTACACTTCAGATTCCTGATCTTCTCTCCATCATATGTCTTGATAGTAATATTTGATTTATTCTTCACTCCATTGCTCTTCTCTCCATCATATGTCTTGATAGTAATATTTGATTTATTCTTCACTCCATTGCTGAAATACTATTTCAATGTTGTCTTCTCATTTCCTGCATCTTTTTCTTCTTCTCTTTTAACTGTGACTGGACCGTTGTCCTGTTTACCTTCACACTCAAAATCATTTAACTGTGAATGGACCCTTGTCCAGTTTTTCTTCTTCTCTTTTAACTGTGACTGGATTCTCCAAGCTCTATTGTCCTGCCAGAGTCTTTCTCATTTACTTTCAAATCTGCAGTTCATTTATTTATTGATTCTTCAACACACTCACAACTTGTTGCCACATGTCACTTTCCTTTTTACCAAATTCACCTTCTAGGATCTTCCATGCTTCATAGGAAGATGTAGATTTTTCTACCTTGCACACAAATTTCTCATCCAATGCTTATTTTATAATATCCAATAATAAAACATCACATACTTCACGATATGGGTTATTAGACAGATACTCAATAAACTCTTTTTATCGAAGAAAACTTTTCATTTTGACAAACCAGAAACCTAAATTTTTACGAGTAAATAATTGTAGTGTTACTAGATCCATCCCAATCTATGCATCATTGACTTGTTCTACCTCATCTTCTTGTCTTTTAGATTCTTCGGTTCTAGAGAGAACCTTTATGAGTTCTCTGAAATACTCTGGCTCTTCATTTCGATTTATTTTCTATTACTTCAAACTTGCTTTGCAACCTATGACTATTTTCTTCTATTTTCTTTCTTTGTCTTTTGTCTTCTGCCTTCTTTTCTTATTGTATGAGACTTCTTTCCATATCGCCCTTGAAAAAAGTACGATTTTCAATATATGCCCCTATAAAACACAATCTTTACCACATTCAATATCCATATCATACATAAAAAAATTTATTAACCAAATACACTCTCATTCTTGATAGCATATAAATTTCAGAGACAAACGCACCTTTACAAAGCGATAAACTCACCCAAATATTTAGCTTTATTTTTAAATTCTCATAAATAAAGATTTTTATTAACCAAATACACTCTCATGCTTGATAAAACATATAAACTTTAGAGACAAACGCACCTTTACAAAGCGATAAACTCACTCAGATATTTAGCTTTATTTTTAAATTCTCTTTAATATAAAGAATAAAAAAATCAATTGATAAAACTCGGTGTAAACCTTTATAAACCTCCTTTTTTGAATTCATAAATACGAATCTTATAGGATGACCCCTTGCTGTGGAACAAAACCCTTTAGTTTTTATATAATAAAAAACTCATTAAAAAATACACCTTCAAATGCTTTAAACCTTTTAAGTTATAAATAGTCTTTTTTAAATTCATAAATACGAATCTTATAGGATGACCCCTTTGCTCTGGAACAAAACCCTTTATGTTTTATATAATAAAAAACTCATTTAAAAAAACACCTTCAAACGCTTTAAACCTTTTAAGGAAAAACGTTTTATAGGTTCTTTATAAACCCTTGTAATCCTTTAATATCTCCTTTGGAATGATTTTTTAAAACCTTTTAGAATAAACTTTTATAAACTTAGTCTTTGCCATTGAAGACAAACCTTTAGAAAATAATTTTAAACATGCCCACACCCGGATGCGGGTGATACATGGACTCATCAGAGAACATGCGATGGGGGGCAGCTGTGATACTAAGATCGTCTGGCAGGACGGTATATTAATTTGCCCCTGTCAAGCATTAACGCAGTTTATGTCTGAGAGGATGGCTCTGCAGAAGAGTGATGGCCTCACGCGAGGCAAATTGATTTTCCTGTACGACGATTTATGGAGTTTTGGCTCCATTGCCGCCGGATTGTTCAGATCCGAGTCCTATATAACGATGCTCATGAATCAGGTCAGTTACATGAGGTATTGTGATGTTAATTTGTTTGAGGGTGAGATTGAGCCGAATGCTGGCGACAGGGGTAGATGCCATAGCCTAACCTCTGTTCCGACTGTGTGTTCTGGGCATTCGTGGGAGGAAGGTTTAGTAACGCACAAAAATTGGGTAATTGTCATTAAGGAGGAACTGTTAGCTAGTTACAATCCTGAATTTTTACTGTCTCTTGTTTGCAAAGTGCGCTCTCCCGGGCTAATGGCGCCGAGACAGAGGGGAGTCCCAAGGCGTGGAGGAGTATGGGGAATTCGCGGCAGGCAAGAGGCTCAGGCTAGTGCAATTCAGCCAATTGCCATGCTGGAGCCTCCATCCTCTCCCTCTGAAGACTCAGACCAGGTGGATAGTCAAGTCCATACTTCTCGCTGCACTTTTCGCTGCCGGAGAAACCAGACCCGTCTCTCTCTGCTCATAACAGTCATTGCCACGGAGGAGGAGGATGATTCGTCCAGTCAGGAAGAGCCTGACAGGGAGCCGGAGCAACTGGATCATCCTCGGGTTCCAGTAGTGGGGGAAATTATTGATAATGAAATTGCTGTTGATGTCAACTTGATGGAGCCTCTTCCGGGTTTAGGCTCGCCTCAGCAACCAGCTCATGATTCGTCTCAGCATCTGGCTCATGGTTCGTCTCAGCATCCTGCCAACTTCGGCAATCAGCTCACCAACCGTCTGGAGATGAATGAAGAGGCTTACAAGCCGGGCACTGAACAAGGTGAGCCTTCGAGGGCTTAGTTTATGTTTTCTTCTGCTGCTTAATGAACGCGTTTTGGAATTTTGAGGGGATGCCTTCTGGTTTAGAAGGGTCCAGCAGTCGGTTTTATAGTAGGGAGCCCTCAAGAAATCTAAGCTCTTCAAGAAGACTGGAGAATTTGGATTTCCAACCACCGTTTGGTATTTTGTTTTCAGCAGCAAGATACATTCGACAGGCAAACTTCTCAAATCAAGTAACTGCTGTTCTTTTGCATAGTCATCTTTTTGTAAGCCAGAAGGCCATCAGCTACAGCTTTTGTAATGCTCTCTGTTATTATCTCCATCTTTGTAATCCAGGTTGCCTTGAGCACCTGCAGTCTTCTTTGACAGAGGATGCTCCCCTGCATCTTCAGAGGCCTAGGCCTCTTTGTAAATAGTTTTCTTTTTCTTAATACAATAGTTTAGCCTTTATCCAGAAAAAAAATAAAAATTTAAACATGCCCACGGACAAGCTAATGCAGCATGGGATAAAGAGGCATTACCGCTAATACACTGCAAGGGAAGGGGCCATCGCGTCAATGCAATAAGCGTGAGTTAGTGATGTGCCTGCGCTTGCAGAGGGCCTCTCCTGTGCTATAATGTGGGAGAAATAGTTTCTGAAGCGCATCACTGTGGTGCCTCAAGAACCGTTTTTTTGATCTTTTCAGGTAGACTGCAACTGCATATCCTTTCCCAAGATTTTTCTACTCCGATCCTAAAACTCGTTGTCAGCTCTAATACCAGACGGAAAACACATAAGTGAAACAACATGTAACTTGCTACTCAATTTACTCTACTAAACATAGCACTTATTCACATTACATATCCATGCTCATTTGTCATCTCTTTTTTCTCACAATGACTAACTAGTGGTATAGTAACACCTCTCTGTCCACTTCCCCTACATTTTTTTTGGCAAAATGAAGGCTGCTTATATAAATTTTGAAAAAAAAATCCCTGCGAAATTACGTTTGCTTGGTTGATGTTTTCTCGCAGTACCTTTGGCTAATTTTTACTACTTTTTGCTTTTAGTGAGTTTGATCATGTCTTGATATATCTTTCATTATGCTCATTGGATGTGTTTTTTTTTATTGCTGGTTCATTTTCATCACACCACTCCTCTGGCCTCTCCCACACTCTTTTGATGGTGTAAAGCTTGCCTTGGATGATCTTGGTGATTTGAAGAGATTAGCCTTGGATGATTTTGGTGATTGGAAGGGATCAGGTTTCCATGGGCAAGTTTATCTTTTGGAAACTATTTTGTTAAACTAATAAAAAAAATAGTATTTATTGATTAAATTTAAGGATATTCGACTTTCCACGTGATATCATTTTTATTATTTTAAATTATAATTATAATTATAATTATATATATATATATATATATATATATATATATATATATATATATATATATATATATATATATATATATATCTGTGTGTGGAGAAGATGATGGTACGCGCTCGTGAAGGCCTAGGTTAACCTAGGGTTTCTACCAGATCTCTGCAGAATACCGTCACGGTCTCAGCTAGGCGGATTGTACACCCTTCACCGTAGCAGTCAACACCCGTCGCTTTCGGATTTCGACCTGTGGACAGGATAGACGACAGCATGGAGTTGGAGGCAGTTGATTATTCGGAAGAGCCTTTCCCGGACAGAGTCATCTTTGATAACCCTAATTTCTCTTTAGCCCCTCCGATTGTTTCGTCTTTGCCGTTTGCTGGCCCGGAATCGTCTCATTGTCCTCCCGTTATTCCCCTTCCGCGGCTCAGCTATGCCCCTCCCCTCATCGGGTCGCCTCCTATCGAATCCCCTAACTTTGATGTTCCCCCTCTCTCCCTGGGCACTCTCCATATTCTATCTTCCCACACCCCCCCTCGCCCTCCTTTGACCCGCTTTCATCTGCCTTTTTTGCTGCTCCTTCTGTCAACCCTCCGGTCTCCACCGCGGCGCATACCTCTTCTGCTGGTACCCGTCCATCTGGGTGTTTCGAGACACCTGCTGTAAAGGTTAAACCTGCTAAACCCTTCCCACAGGAAGGCGTACCTAATCCCCTGGTGGACCACCCATCTGCACCCCGTACCAGCAAAAGGAAGTCGAAGTGCATCAAGGCTACCCAAAGGATATCACCATCAGGTTTGGAGAGACTTAAGCAATAGGAGAGTTTGCAATCATGGCAAACACCATGCTGGTAGGGCATGTACGGGGTAGGGCATATTCGGAAAAAATGCTGACTCAATGGGTAAAAGAGATCTGGGGGGTTTGCTCATTGATCTACCTGAATTACATGTCTTGCCAAGAGGCTGGTTCTCTTTACATTTCTCAAAGGAGAGTTACACGAACCTAGTACTGGCCAGGTACTGGCACATTGAGATGGCTCTGGTTCTCCTCAAAAGGTGGAGCCCCCTGTTTGACCCCGAACATGAACAAATTGGAGCTGGACCGATTTGGGTGCGCTTGCCGGGACTTCTACTACAGTTCTGGGGTGAAGAAGTCTTCATCAGGATTGGCAATGCACTGGGCACTTATCTTGATCATGACCGCACATTCATGGAATCAAGAAGTAGGACCCTCACGCTTATATTGGTTCACTTGGATACTCGTGAAGGGCTGGAGGAAAAGATCACTCTTCAGTGGGGGAGATACATCAGAGTGCAGATACTGGACTACGAGGGAGTACCGTTCCGTTGCAGGCGATGCCACAAGGTCGGGCATCTCTTCAAAGACTGTCCACTCAACCGAAAAGCTGAGGACTCCCCGAAGAGCACTCCTGCACCTTCCAGGGCTGCTTCACCGATTTCCTCGCGCCCCATTCCTACTGGCCAGTCTCCGGTGGCATCCTCACCAGCGGTCGAACCTGGACACAGGCACTCCTCGCCGCCGATGACCAGGGCTCGCTCAGCAGCTGAAGCTGGTACAGCCTCGGGTACTCCCCTGCACCCTCCTCTCTCTTCTATTGATCATATTATTAATGATTCTGGTGCATCATTACAGACATCTATGGCTCATTGTTCTATGTCATCCCCTCCCCTCATTGCCACCACTAGTCCCTCTCTGCTCTCTCCCTCCTCTTCATCGTCTCCCCGGCCATCCTCCGAGGCCTCCCCTCCTCATCCTTACTTCCTTCGATCCAGATCTCAATCCAAAGTTTTGTCAGCCCAGTCCGGTCTTGGTATCTCTGAGCCGGGTGCCGGCCCCCTGCCTACCAGAGGCAGGAAATCTGATCTTTCTAAGGCTATTAAGAAAGCAGGGGCGGAGGTAGTCTCTGGTCGTCAATCCACCATTGATGGGGTCCTTAGAGCAGGATATACCCTGCATAGTGTTCCCCCATGAAGTGTTTATCTTATAACTGCAGAGGGTTGGCTAGTTCCTCCAAGAAACTAGCCATGAGGCGTCTCATTGAGACTGAACCTATCGATATCATTATGCTACAAGAGACTCTTTGCTCGGCCGATCAAATCTCCCATACCCTGCAATCATTGACCCCGGGATGGTCTTATATTGCCCTCGATGCTGCTGGTCGATCCGGTGGTCTGGCCATTGGAGTTAACCCTCGAACCATTAAGGTTGATGCAACTTGGGGGGGACCCGGTCACCTGGGTCTGGATATATTCACTGCTGATCTGGGCATGAATCTTCGGTTTATGCCCCTTGTAATCAAAGAGAACAATTTTGGCAGCGACTCTTACATCTCTCCCTCATGGATGAGGAGCAGACTATAATCGGTGGTGATCTCAATTTTTCTTTAGGTTTCAGGGAGTCATGGGGATTGGTGGCACAAATCGACTCTATCACAGATTACATGACTAATCTGTTAGAGCAGACAAATTTTGTGGATATCCCCATGCATAAACTTCTTCCTACCTAGAGGAACAGGAGGGTGGGCGATGCTCCATTGGCTCGCAGACTTGACAGATTCATCATGAAGGATGCGCTCCTTCATCAGTAGCATCATTACAAGTAATGGGTGGGCACGGGAGGCATTTCAGATCACGCGCCTATATATCTGGAAATTTAGGGGCCTTTTAAGACGCCAAAAGCCCCTTTCAAATTCAATCACACCTGGCTGAAGGACCCGTCATATATTAAGATGATCTTTGAATATTGGAATACTCATCCCATTAATGGAGCAGAATCACTTGCAAAAGGGTTCTGCAGAAATCTCTCTGAGATCAAGCACCTCTCCATTAATTGGGCAAAGGATAAGCATGCTCGGGAAACCTCTCAACTCACCCATATTGAATCAGAGCTGAGCACTCTACTAGATGATCGGGGACTGGGCTTTATCACAGCAGAAGACAAGGGTCGACTGATAGAATTGGAAAACCAGAAGGCTATCATTCTAAAAGAGCGCGAAGAATCCCAGAGATTGAGGAGTAGAGCTATTTGGTTACAAGCAGGGGATGATAATTCGAAGTTTTTTCATAGCTATGCCAAGGGTCGAAAGGTGTCCAACACCATTTGGAAACTCCCAACTCCTGAGGGAGACATGGCTGACTCCTTCAATAAGCTTGCTCACCTTGGCATCACACACTTCAGAGATCTCTACAAATGCCCCCGTGAAGCAAATCTTCCTGATATTATCAATGTTGCGAGTCATTTTCCGAGATTTGTTGATGAGGATGATGTGGAAGAGCTTAATGCTCCGGTAACTTCTGGGGAGTTAGAAGGTATATTAAAATGGTTCAAAAAAGATAAGAGTCCAGGCCCGGATGGATGGACCATTGAATTCTATCTGGCATTTTATGAAATCCTGGGGCAGGATCTACTGAATGTTGTGGAGGAGAGCAGAACATCGGGATCCATCTACCACGCCATCAATTCGACTTTCATTGCTCTCATACCTAAATCTGACTCCCCATCTTCATTTGATGATTACAGGCCTATCTCTTTATGCAACTGCCTATACAAGATCATTTCCAAGACCATTGCCAACCGTCTCAGACCGATTCTCTCCAGACACATCGCCCCTCAACAATTTGCCTTCCTCGAATCCAGACAGATTCATGAAGCCATCGGTTCGGCTCAAGAAGCCATCCATTCTATCTGGTCCAAGCATCTTAAGAGCATCATTCTCAAGATTGACCTTTCCAAAGCTTTTGACCGTGTCAGCTGGCTCTATATAAAAATGCTTCTTATTCATCTGGGATTCCCCCACTCTTACATCACTTGGATAATGGCCTGTATTACTTCCCCTTCCTTCAGCATTCTCATTAATGGCTCGGCCTCACCCTTTTTTCACTCTGAAAGGGGACTGAGGCAAGGCTGCCCACTGTCCCCCCTGCTCTTTCTGATTGTCATGGAAGGTCTTAGTCGGCTCATAGCCTCTACAAAAAGGAATGGCGATATCTGTGGTCTCCAGATCTCAGATGTTTGCTCCCTCACTCATCTACTCTTTGTGGACGATGTACTCATTCTGCTGGATGGCAGCATTCGCGATTCCAGATTCTTTTCCAAGATTCTTATTCTCTTTTCCTCTGCTATAGGTATGCTTGCAAATCATACTAAATCTACTATCACTTACAATTGCACATCGGTTCAGGAATCACATTTTGCTCAGCAGGCTTTTCCCTACAGCATTCACCCCTTGGATAGGGGCCTCAAATATTTGGGGTATTGGCTAAAACCAACTTCTCAAAGAATTGCTGATTGGGTTTGGCTGGTTTCAAAGTTGGAGAAGAGACTCACTGTATGGAGCTTCAGATATTTATCAAGGGTAGGCAGACTGGTGCTCATCAAGTCTGTCTTGGAGGCCACTCCAGTTTTCTAGATGGCACTTGCATGGATCCCGCGGAACATTCTAGGGCGTTTAAAACAACTCTGTAACTGATATCTCTGGAATGGCAATCAGGACAAAAGATTATTCGCCTGGATAAGCTGGCAAAAGATAACCCTACCAAAGAAATGGGGCAGATGGAGGCTCAAGGACCTTCCCCTTTTTGCTCGAGCACTTTCTGCAAAAGTGGGTTGGTCACTGATGACAAGTCAGAACCTTTGGGCTCAAGTATCTTACCATAAATACATTTGGCCTCAGAGTTTATTGGATTGGATCAGACTACCATCATGGCAGACGACTGGGTGCTCATCGATATGGAAGGCTTTGATACATTCCCTCCCCCTCATTCGTGACAATTTGGTCTGGAGAATCAATGATGGATCGCTGGGTAGGATTGGACAAGACCCGTGGATAGGAAGTGGGGGAAGACACATCCTCAGTAGAGAACTCATCAGACACCTCCATGAACGAGAGATCAGGGTATTTTCACACATCGCTGATCAACAACGCTCAGATATTTTCACACAGGCATGGAATTCGGCCCTACAACTCGATCTTCCTCCACAATGGCATCAGGAGTGGCTCGAATATACTTCAACATTATCCGATTCGCAAATCTGAATCAAACAGGGGCCTGACCGACGAATTAGTTTGGAGTATGGCAGATAATGATATATACTCACCAAAGCCGGGCTACTGTTCCCTCATACAACATAAAAAACCCGAGTTAACTTTGAACTAGTGGCGAGATGTTTGGAAGCTTAATGCTCCTCCACGTACCAGACTATTCTTCAGGTGTGTCCTTAAAGATATTGTTCCCACGGGTGAGCATCTAACCCATAGAGCGATATACGGGCCATCTTGGTGTATTCTATGCAAAGAGGCATCAGAATCAACTGTACACCTCTTCCTACATTGCACAGCAACCCAAGCTCTTTGGCAAAACATTTCTACATCTATTGGATTCGCTGGGTCTTGGACCGGGGATGATTTACTAAGTACATGGGAAGATTGGAACCACAGACATCCGGGATCAAAACTACTGAACCTCCCCTTAGTGGTCATTTGCATTTATGGAAGGTCCGCAATAGATATATCTTTGAGAACATGGCTGTGTGTTGGCCACGCATGGAAGCCAGCATTATTTCCTCATACCTTGAACTGCCCGACCTTACTCCCCCTAGGGTGAGGCGTATACAACCACTTCCCATTATAGACAAAACTATCCCTTGGGCCTTCTTCGATGGGGCTGTGACTCAAAATGGCTGTGGGGGTGGCTTCGTCCTTCATATCAATGAACACCACAGATTTAAAGTAAAGCTGAGGCTCGGTGCGGGCTCAAACAATTTTGCAGAACTCATGACCCTTCACCACTTATTACACTTCTCTCTGGGACATCAGTGCATGAATCTGAATATATTTGGGGATTCAAAGATTGTTGTAAACTGGTTCAATCTTTCTACAATATGTCACATTCACACACTCAGCAACATATTGTATGAGACTCAAACTTTCAAGACAACATTTAACCATATCTCTTGTATCCACATATACAGGGAACATAACTGCAACACTGATCAATTATCCAAGGAGGCCGTGCTACTTCCCAGAGGTGAATGGTTAATATTGGAGCAACGAGGATCTGAGGAATACAGCTATTATCACAGGCCATACATAGATCAACGATATCAGAGGGACAACAGTGTCTGACCATAGTAATGAGATAATGTTCAAAACCTGATAAATATTTTTTGTCAAACTTTTGATATATATATATAAATTCATTTTGAAAATGGACCCTTCGTGGCCATGTACAGGAAATTATCAGCTAGACTGCTAAATAGACTATACAACAGCTTTTTTGTTATACCAGCCAGATCACCCTGCGTGGTGGATCATGATGGACAACATTGTACAGCATATGCTACTGCATTTACAATATGTAATTTTCTCCATTCAATGAAAATTACGGATTTTTCCAGTGGAAAAAAAAATTTATATATATATATATATATATATATAGCTTTTCATAGATGGTATATAATATGAGATATATATTATATAATATATATATATATTAATTTTATAAACTATGTAAATAATACAATTTGTGTTTTATATATATATATATATATATATATACATATATATATATATATATATACATATACATATATATATATATATATATATATATATATATATATATATATATATATATATATATATATATATATATATATATATATGACATTACATGAATGGAAATCTAGGGCTTAAGGAATTTTTTAGATTCTTTTTAGATTCTTTCCTCTGGGTCTTCTACAAATCTGTTGTTCAGATCATGAAACAGATTGCGCCATCAGGTTTGCGTCGTTGAAAGGTGTAAAATCGGCATAAAATTTGTCTAATTTGGACATTGCAAAATTTCAACCTCTTGAGAATTTTCACTGAGTCATGGTTCCACGTGCAATAAATTAATTAAAAAAAATCATGCCTCAATTTCTGTGTGGGCTCCTAGTTCCTTCATGCATGGGCGCACTTATGCGATGATGGTTTATATAAATTTTTGTGGTGAATTAAACAAGAAAATGTTTTGGGTGGATTGGTATAAAGTTTGAATTATGAGGAGGAGGTTGGGTGGTCAAACCCTGACCCCTCCATTTTAACATTATTTTGTTTTAACAACCCGCATTCATTTTTTTGTTGGGGGTCAGGTCCGCATTAGGCGGTCCACCCCATACCCTCCACATATTAATGGTTGATTTTTTTTAAATATCAAATGGGCACATGGTTTGGTAAATTAATGGTGCACGGAGTTTGGTTTATGCCGCCATACGGGGCCACTCTGTGGGGTCCGGCACACATGGGCCGGGTGGGTTCAATCCCCAACGGTCTCACCTTAATTGCTTTTTTGTTTGGTATATGGGTATGCATGGTGAGGTGTGGGGTGGTGGTGGTGATGGCCCACCACATATTATATATATATATATATATATATATATATATATATATATATATATATATATCTATATATATATATATATATATATATATATATATATATATATATATATATATATATATATATATATATATATATATATATAATTTTTTTTTATATATAACCATGTGAATTTGAAAATTCTCGAACATTAACAGGAGGAGTCAATTTAATGAGGCAACAATTTCGCCAGAAATCCAACTGGAGTTGGCCGGATTCCATCCATTGGAAAAAGTCCAAATTGTGTCTCTATTAATCCTACCGAGTCAACAAAAGTCAACCCAACTTTGACTGCCTCTATCTTCCTCATCTGGACTCGGATTGACAAACCGTTCACATCACAACGATCATAATGATGAAATATGTAACATGAACCTAGTTCAGGCATAATCCAAAAACTTTGATTTTTTACCCTTCCTAAGTGCTCCTGGACTTCTGCATGTGTCTGGAGCCACCTAGATCAATCCTCCCCACTGAGGAGCTTTTGGTCCTCTAAAAGAATGAAAAATAACCTGCAATTTCTATGTACCTTATCTACATCACAAGCGTCCTGAAAGGTCTCGCTTCCATCTCTTTCATATTTGTTCTTCGGAGCCTTAAGTGACGAGCTGACACCCGCCACCTCTGCAAACCTATAGTACAATTCTGCAAATTACATGCTTGATTTACAAGACCAACTAATGACCCAAGCATCCCATACTTGCCATGAGTTTATAACACATACTTGATGATTAAGTTTACATCAAGATGGATACAATACCCCAGCTACGAAAACAAGGCCAAAATATCATTGTTGCTTCAACAAGTGATGGAAAACACTTTATCACTGCAACACATGATTTATAGGGATAAGGAAAAACACTATTGCTTCTTTGACAAGTGATGGAAGCATAACATCACTTTCACAGTGTAAAATGTGACTCAAAATAATACGAAACATCATTGTTGCTGAACAAGTGATGGAAAACACATCATCACTTTTACATTTTAAAATGCAACAAATGATTTACAAAACCATGACCATGAAAATATAACATATCCAGAAACCATTTTTCACTTATCGCTATGAATGGGTCATCCACCTATGGTAGTTTTGCTTGTCAAACAACTGCGTCACCTGGTTCATGCACTGACACTTTGTCTTTAAGGCACTACTCTGGATGGAGCCTCCAACAAGTGGCTCTTTCATGGCCACTTCTGTCGCAATGACTGCAATAGGTCTTCCTCGTCCAAATCTGTTTAACATGTTTCTTTACCTGTTTTTGAGAGGGTCTTTTACACCTCATCCTTTTGTGTGTTTCCATTCTTTTCCAACACTTAGAAAATGTATGGTTATGTAATCCACAAAAAGTACATGTTTTTCGATGCCATGTTCTATGTTCATCTTTAAAAACATGGTTACAATCGAAATGAACAGTTGAATGTTGAGAGTGGTTATAACTTTCCTTTCCATCTCTCGTGTAAGTATGGCGATGAGAGCTTGCCTCTACTCTTTCCTTGCCATGGGCACTGCCATGGGAGGATGAGGATGTGTTCCCATCATTCTCTTTCCTCGAAGATTTGAACAACGTCTCTGAAGAATCTGACACCTTTGAGCATTCTCCCTTGGTGTATCTCAAGCCTGCAAAGTGAGGTCTCTGCACAACCTCCAATGGTTGAGTTATGTCTTGGTTATTAACACTAATTTCTTTTTCCTCATCGTCCCTCGTCCTTGTAAGGAGCCTCATGTTTGTCCTTAGAATTGGGATCTCCAAATCTCCAATAGAAATCATACTATGTGAAGACAAAACCGAAAGGAAATCAACATCTTTTACCTCCTCTGTCGATTTGGAAAAAACTGATGAGGGCCACTCATCATTTGTTGTTGGTGGTTTGCTAGCTGTCTCAGAGCATTCCCCAACTTTCTTTCTGACATATCCAAGTCCTACCTGACATGGTAATTATTCTACTTTGATGGGGTTGACAATGCCTTGGCCATTAACACCCAAGCCTTTCCCTTCATACCCCATTGCCTTCAACAGTTTGGAGCCAATTCCTATGGTATTATTTTTGAAAATAGTGAAATCATCATCAGGACACATACATGAATTTAGAGAATTAATTTTTACCTCACATGGGTCACATTGTAGCTTTTCGAAGGCCTCGTCCTTAGCTTGGAGTTGTTGCAACGAACTTTGTTTTTCCTCTTTCTCTTCATGTAGACGCATCTTCAACTCAGCATTATCTGTTTGAAGACTTTGGTTGTTGTGCTTCAGTTCTTCTAGGGCCTCTTCCATGGCTCACAACTGAAGCTGCAATTGCTCCTTTTCATCTATCTCTTTTTGTAGAGTTTCATACATTATTTCCACCATTTTGGAAATGTTGAGTATGGTCTCGTACATCTCTTTTTCATCCTCTATCACTGCACGTTCCATTTTTAACGCTTGCAATTCACATCCATGCAAAGACTGCTCTGATACCACTTGATCCAAGTCCGGGTGTGACAAAGGACCCTTCTAAGACCTTTTAATTTCGTGATGTGTTAAATTGCATTTTTAAAAGAACATAAATGAATACATTTTCATGCTGAAAAGAAGAGGAACATGACAATCATCAGCACATGAAAACATAAGCCATTGATAACAGAGTTCGTCCAGGAGGGACTACGTCTCCGGACCCAGCTGTCAAGATGGTGTAGGCTACTGCATTAAGTGCTGTCAATAGTGATGATATACATAAGAGGTGATGTCGCTATCATACAAGGAAAATGCCCTCACGCAGGAGTAGCTCCAATAGATGTTCCGGTACAAGAACTCTCAGTCAAAGGGAATCCTATCAGTATGATACAAACTCATGCATGATGATAATGAACATCACCCGATGCAATGAGTGCTAAGTGAACTATTCAAAAATCATGAGAAATTAGTCAGTTACGACTACCTCTCATGGAAATGGTCATACGTTTGAATGACTTACTTAACGCAGTTGAATCCCAAAAATGATATCTAAGATAATGAACATCCTGCCAACATGGCATAATAGGGATCTCAACGAAAACATGCATGGCAGCACATGAGTATCCCTTCAACATAACAATAAAGGGATCTCAAACAAAACATGACGAATCATGACAACATGTACATCCCACAAATGATTTCGCATCACATCAAGAAGGAATCATGAAAACAAGTAAGAAACAAGATCCCACATCAAACATTAAACAGGGATCTATGTAGCACAATGCATAGAAAAAAGAAGTACATGAACACACTACATATACCTCACATCCATGGGCCATTTGAGGAAAAGGATGTCAAACTGCTGAAGCTGGTTGTACCATCAATCTTGCGGCGTCCAATCTCATGGAAATGGCTACTCGCACATGAATGCTGACACCTACACTACACTTAGAAAAGTGGCCGGAAAATGAAATGAGCAAATGGAAAATATGAATGCACCATCAGATTTGTGGTGTCGAATAGTGCAAAATCGACTGTCAGATTTCTGAATTCTAAGAAAGTGGATATCTGGGGCTTAAGGAATCTTTTAGATTCCGCCTAAATTCCTCAAAGTTTCACTCCACTAGGTCCTCTGCAAATCTGCGGCTCAGATTAGGAAACTAACTACGCCATCAGGTTCGTGTCACTGAGAAATCTAAGATCGACATAAGTTTGTCTAATTTGGACACCGCATAAATTTCACCCTCCTAAGAATTTTCGCTCAATCATGGTTCCACCTACAATAAATTAATTAAAAAATCCTGCCTCGATTTCCGTGTTTGCTCCTGGTTCCTCCATGCTTGGGCATACTGGTGAAATGAAGGTTTATATAAATTTTTATGGTAGATTAAACAAGAAAACAGTTTAGGCGGATTGGTATAAAATCCAAATTATGAGGAGGAGGTCGGGTGGTCAAACCCCGGCACCTCCATTTAAACATATATTTTGTTTTAGCAACCCGCATGCATTTTCTTTATTGGGGTTCGGGTCCGCATTGGGTGGGCCGCCCCATACCCTCTGTAACACATATTAATTGTTGATTGTTTTAAATATCAAATGGGTACATGGTTTCGTTTGTTAATGGTGAACGGAGGTTGGTTTATGCCGCCATACGGGGCCGCCCGGTGGGGGTCCGCCCACATGGGTCGGGCGGGTTCGATCCCCACCAACCTCACCTTAATCATTTTGTGTTTGGTATATGGGTACGTATGGTGAGGTGTCAGGTGGTGGGGGTGGTGGCCCACCACCTCTTATATATATATATATATATATATATATATATATATTGTTTTTTATATATAACCATGTGAATTTGAAAACTCTTGAACATCGACCGAAGGAGTCAATTTAGCGAGGCAACAATTTCGCTTAGGATCCAACTGGAGTTGACCGGATTCCGTCTATAGGAAAATGTCCAAATTGTGTCTCCATTAATCTTGCCGGGTCAGGAAAAGTCAACCCAACTTTGAATGTCTCTATCTTCCTCATCCGGACTCAGATTGATAAACTGTTTGCACTACCACAATTACACCATGATCATGATGACGAGATCTTTAACATGAACTTGGTTCGAGTATAATATAAACACTTTGATTTTTGACCCTTCCTGAATCCTCCTTAACTTTTGGATGTGTCAGGAGCCACCTGAATCAGTGTATCCGTGAAACTTAGGTATTTTTCTCCTATAATTCTAATTGTGGATATAAATAAAACTATAATTCTAACTTTTGATATAAATAAAACTAATTATCAGAGGCTATTATGAAATTATCCATGTTAAAATTTATCAAACTCATTGTATTTTTACATGTGAGATTTTCAAAACACTTTTATGTCTGCATGGGACAGGGACCAGCAATTTGGAAGGAGGAATTTGAATGTGAAATATGAGGCTAGTTTACTCGATTTGGAATCACGAGACATTAGCGTCTCATGTATCGTTATATATTATAACCTTATCATATCAACACGAGACATTTGCTTGTTATGTATTGTTATATATATTATAACCTTATCATATCTCAAACTGATTGTTTATATATATATATATAACACTTTGCTTCTATATATTTTGAGAGAGATAGAGAGAGTTTTCTATATTTTCTAACATTAAAGTTATATGGAATACAATGCAAATGTCATTGAAGTTATTTTTAATATCTTGAATTTATTGCCGGAAAAACATGGAATACAGTGCAAAAATAGTCAACATTAAAGTTATTTACAGCCAGAAAGAGATAAGACAAAATGACATGTTTTTATTGGGTAGAGGTTCCACGTACAAAGAATTATTAGTGTAATAATTAACTTTTTATATTATATTTTTATTTATTTATTTAAATTACATTTTTAATATATAGATATTTTAATTATATAATTTAAATCTGTAATTTAAATAAATTTGATTGAATTTAACATTTTTATTAAATTATAAACAAACCTAATTTTAATATTTTTCACCAAATTAATATATATGAGGTAAAGTATTCAATTTTTTAACAGCAAAGTGTATTTTTATTTCAAAACTAAAGGTTTTTGAAGTTTTTTTTTTTCAAATTATTTTTTAATAAAATACTTGGATTTTATTCACTAAGCTGCTATATAAACATGTCAAGGTTCATTTAAAAACAAACTCTCAAATCAAAAAGGCATCTTGGACCTATGTTTTATTCAGCTGGGTTAGTTTACATGTTTAATGAAAATGTTTTATTGGATGGTGAGCGACGTGATCTAGACTATTATCTCATAATTGATTTTTGCGTTTAATTTTAATTTTTGTAATGTGATTTCATAATTTATTTATGAATTTTGAACATAATAAAAACTGTTTCATAAAATTAATTAATTTATATTTTATAAATAATAATTCTTTATTATTATATTGATTTGTATAGTAATTTAAAAATATTATTAATGTTTTTATTAGTAAAATAACCTAATAAATTGCAATATTAGAATTTTCAAATAATACATTAAAATAATAATAAATATGTAATTTTAAAAAAAATGAATATAATAATAATGATAATTATTATTATCTTAAAGTTAATGGAATATGATGCAAGAGCATGTGATTTGGAAGGAAAAATCTTCAAACTTATTCCAAAAATCTAAAAAAATCTATAGGCAAAGGAGTGAGATCTTTTAGCCACCAATTTCCATGCTTTTCTTTTTTTCCAAGGAAAAAAACGGTAACCTTTTATTAACGAATTAATGAAAAGTTACACTAGCAGATGCATTAAAGCATTCTGTAAGCTGCCACATGGGCACGAGTGCTTTCGCACCCAGCGCAACGTTAGGAGACTAACGTGCACAAAGAATAAGAAGAGAGAAGAGAGGAGAGAGAAAGAAAAGGGCAAAAAGAACTGAATTCCGGCAGTGAGTAAAACTCATGCTTCAAGTTTTTCTCCCCTTTTTCTTTTCGACCTTGCGCCACTCTCCTTGAGTGGGCTCGATCGACGCAATGACTAGCTGTGTTTCTGTATTCTGTGTGCCGGTTTCTTTGTCCGAGTCTGAGGTGTCTGAGAGGTGATGCCGTTTGATGCCTCCCATACTTTGATCCGCTCTTGACATCTCTGCCTGATTCTTCTCTGGCTGATCTGCGTGAGACTGTGAGTCCTTTGTGACTGAGGTGGTACCCTTCTGGGTCTCCTTTTCTTGGGACAACTCTGCATTCTCTGCGGGAGGCTCTTCCTCCTCTGCTTCTGGTTCTTCGTCTTCTGAGTCTGGGGTGGAGAATTGCCATCCTTTCCTCTGCTTCCCTTTCTGCTTCTTTTTACTGTTTGTTTTCTTGGCTTCCGGACATGTGCTTTGCAAGTGTCCTGTCTGCCTACAGAGCCTACATCTGAAAGCGGTGTTTTCATAGTCTAATACTTGCAACCAATTTTGTTGTTTGTAGATCAGCCTGATGTTGTCCGGCAACCCTTTGCTTAGATCTACTTCCACACAAATGCGTGCGAAAGTGTAGATCCTTTCATCAATCCTTTCCAGATCTGTTTTGATGTATTTCCCTATGCTGTTCCCAATACCTTCCAGTACTTGTTCACTCCAGAAGTGAAGGGGAAGGTTGTGTAGGCGAACCCAAACCGGCACTGTGGTTACAGTCATTTTGTTTGGATCAAAGTCTGGAAACCATGGGGTCATAAACAGCCCCGCTGTTCCCCAAAACCAAGGCCCGGCGCTGATGACTGTATCTCTGACTTCCTTGGCTGTAAATCTTACAATAAAAAACCCCTTGGAGCATAGATGTATATCACATTCCATGGTCCAATTGGTAAAGATCCAGTGGAATAGATCCAATGGCTTAGGCCAAAAACTGTTAAAGCGGCATATAAGGGCCTGCGTTTCATAGGACTTTACAAAATCATCAAGTCCTGTAGCATCAAGGTTCAGTGCTGGGGATTGCCCCAGTTGATCTACTATGTATGGCCTGGGCTTATATCCGCCGTTGTCTGGCGAGGTCCCTGAGTTCCTGTTGCCTTGTAAAATGTTTTTGTAGGATGTGCCTCCCTTGGGGTGTTGTTGGGGTGCTGTCTTCCCCTTGTCTCCCCCTGAGGAGCTTGACTGTCCCTGAGGCTGAGCCCCTCCTCTCATCCTCAGATTTAGAACAATGTTTGTTCCTGGGCTGATCTCATAGTTTTCCATTGTTCTAGAGTCCTGGAGGGACCACCTACCCCTGACCAGATGTTGGATCTGGACTGGGTATCCCATCTCTGTCCATATCTGCTGTTTTAGCTGCAAGATGGTGTCTCCTGCATGAATCCACACTAATCGGGTTTTCCCCGCAGGGGGTTTAACAAAAATCTGAAAACGATTTGTTCTTACCTTCCCTGGCTGTGAACAAACTTCCAGATCTGGCCTCGTTTGGGGTCGTCTTTCTTTGTGCATGTCTGAATCTACGAGCCCTCTGCTCGATCCATGCTTGGTGCCGCCGATCTGCTGCGTGGGGTCTCGACTGTTGGCTGGAACAGGTAGATCTATACCGGATCTGCGAAGTTCTGGCCGAAACTTTAAAAGGAGGCGCCGATCTGTATCATGCAGACCCCGTCTGCCATTGCTCCGCGCGATCTGTGACTGGCACGTCCTGGCCTCTAAGTGCCGTTTGTCATGAAAGCAGAAAGCCTGATTCCTTGAGGCCGATAACCCCAAAGATTCGTTGCCGTGGTATTCTGCACGGGTTTGATCCGTTTGCCTGCGCCATATCCCGGAGGAGGTCCTTTCAGCAGCGTTGGGGACGCTGCTCACCATAACCCCGCGCCCTGGAACGCCGTCGGCCCCTGCACCATTCTTTGGACCGACTGCGGCCGCGAAACGATCTCTGCAAACCCTAACACTCGCCATTCTCACCCCTCGCCTTATTTCCATGCTTTTCTAGCTTAGGATAAGGATAAAATTTAAGAATAAGACCAAGTTGTAGTAATCGCTTTATGGATAAGTTGTAATAAGCTTTATGGATAGTCGCTTTAATCACTCTATGTAATTAGTATGCTTTTGTAAAGGATAAGGACTGAGAGGACTTTATCTATTAGTTTATAAAGGAAATAATGAGACCTCTCTCGAGGGAGTCGACTCTGGAGACATTGTCATCTTGAAACTCTCTCTATGCATCTGAATTCATGGTTCTCTGTTTACTAGTATTTTTATGCATGTATCAGTTGCGAATCTTTTCTTTTGAGTTTTATTAATGGTGATTCAGTCTTTGTTTCCAATTAACACTTAAGTTTAGACCTGTTGGGAGGTTTTCCCTTCATATCGGCGTGCATGTTCCTCTTACATGCATTTTTGAGCTTCCAAGCGGAAACTCTGTTCTACACAGGAAAACCCATGTAATTACTTTGTTGAACGAAGCTATGGACTTAAAATTTTATAAAAACTAGTTCATATCATATCGGGTCCAAACCGTTATTACATTGCAATACCACAAGTGGAGCGAGAAGGACCTTTGGAACCACCGAAGTCCGAAACTCCGACAACTCGGACCCGAACCACTATAGAGAAGGGTGAAAAGTTTTTCGAGTCCGTGAGGCTTATCGAATTGAAAACTTAGAGCAGAAGGAACCAAGCATTGATGTATTGAATTCGCCGATAGCGATTGTCGAGAGCCACGTGTTATCGCATCGGGGAAAAGGCTATCGGAAGGGCGATGGTTAACTGCCGTAGTGTTAAATAGCATATAATGCATCTTGACTAATATCTTGCGCCGATAGTGTATTTCCATTCCTTTGGAATGACAGCTCTCCGACTATGTATATTGCATTTAAAAATGCATTTCCCTCTGTTTAAAGCAACGATAGTGTATTTCTATAATTCCTATGGAATTATAGGCTGAGGAAAGGAAAACAGGCCTACTGCTTGATTTGCGCTGATAACGAGCGCTGGGATGGTCACAAAGGATACACTCATGAAGTTGTCAGTCTAATAATAGATGAGTGATACACTTGTTGAAGAAGAAAGAGGAATTCGACCAGAATTAGAAGAAATTGTAGCTAGATTTGAAAGGTTGTTTATATCGCTTGCACCTAGGCCACTAGAATAACATTAAACCATACGATTAATACTAAACTTAAAGGAATAACAATAAACATTAGGATTAATGTTAAACTCAAGGGATTATTTTTTAAAACTCAAGGGATTAATATTGAAAACCCAAAGGTTCGCTTGGAATAGTTTAATTGGCGATGGCCATGGAAATGATGTCTCACCGAACCGGAAGTCTTGGGTTCAAATCTTGTGCCATCCCGCCAATCATGTTGAGAAGTTGGACATGTAAAAGGATGTAGTCCTACAAAGCTTGCAAAAAAAAAAATTGAAAACCCAAGGGATTAAACCAAAGGATTATTATTATATACCCCATGAATAATATTAATCTCTCACAATATTAGCCCTTAGATTAATAAAAGCAAGGGATTGATATTATAAACTCAAAGGACTAATAAACTCAAGTGACTAATAAACACTAGGGTTAATATTATAAACCCTTAGATTAATATGTGAACAATGATTTATCAAAATCAATCATGGTCAACCATGGTCAATCATGGTCAACGATGGTCCAATGACGCATTGTGACAAAGATTGTTTCAACATGAAAATCAACCATGACCAACAATGGTCCAACGTCGCATTGTGATAAATATTGTCTCAATATGAAAATCATTCCTGGTTAACCTTGGTCCAACTTTGCATTGTGACAAGGATTGTCTCAATATGAAAGTCAACCATGTTTATTTTAGTGTTTATAATATTTATCTTGGGGACGATATACTTTAATTTGGTTTATATACCTTTGGTTTATAATACTAATCCCTTGAGTTTAATATTACTTCGTTGGGTTCATACTCCCTTGGGGTTTTAGTTTTAATCCCTTGGGTTTAGAATATCGACCCCTTAGGTTTACTAATCTAAGGGTTCATATTGCTAGGGTACATAAGTTTGTGAATTATTTTCTTAGTGTGTATAAAGAGTGGATTGATGGATAAAGCTATAAGGAAGGCTAGACTAAGTGGTTCAAAAAGGCAGAGACTTGGTTATTTGAAAAATTTCAGAAGGGATCATCAGAGGAAAAACTTTAGCAAGGGAGATATTAATCAACCACTCCAGTCTCAAGTGGGAACAAGTCCTATGAATGTAGATGGGAAAAATATCAGTGGAGGAAAAGAAAGAGAGCCACTAAAATGTTAAGGGTGTGCAGAACCCCATTTTCTGAGGGATTGTATGCATAATGGCAGATCTATCCAGAACATCCAAGCTATTCATGAAGCCACTAGCATGATTGATGTTGCTCGAAATTTTACGAGGATAAGCACAACTTTGGAAGACAAACAAGCAGAGGATGAATCAATAATGATTGAGATCGAAGGTACTCTTTCTAACCAAATTGTCTCTATTTTAATAGATCCAGGGGCTAGTTTAAGTTACATTGTAATAGATCTAGCCTAAAAATATATCACAATGCAAAATATATCCAATACTGCAATTAAACCCAGAAATAACAAGATCGATCAAATAATATAATACATAAATGCTTCTTTATTGATCAAAACCCTTAAGGTAGGGTAACACGATACAATCATTCCTTAAGGAAGGATAACACTCCACAATCCATATGCTTGTCCATACAATATTCCTTGACATCTCTCAGTGTGGAGTCTCTAACATCAATATGGGCCTCATACATACAATACCATGGGTCATTACCCTGCTTCTCTCAATACCATATATCTAATACAATGGGCTTATTACATTATTGCTAACTATTTTTGGTCCCTTACATGATGCGGGTTAATCACTTTATTCATTAACTATGGCCCATCACATTATTACATTATTCCCTTGGGTACCTCCCTCTATACCCCATACTATGCCCCCTAAGTAGACTACACACGCGGCAGGACAGTACGCCACTACTCTGCAATGCAAGGTGTAAGCCCATGTGAATTCGACAGATATGGAACCTGTGCAACTGTCCCATGGGCACGCGTCTCCAGAGTTGAGTTCTCTGAGGCATTTTCAAGCATTGAGATCTGTCACTACACGATCTACAGTCCAGATCTTTCCTCCCAAACCCTAACACCGTTTTGATCACCTTCTTTGTTGTGTTTTGCCATTTTCTCCTTCTGATGTACAGAGCCGAGGATGGCGTAAGGGTTCCCTCTTCTACTGTAGTGTTGTGATCTTTCTCTGCTTTCAAAGTTCAAAATTTTAACAGTTCTTCACGCTTCCTTTCGCCAATTGATGAAAATATTAAGGTTTTCACATCAAAGGTTCAATTTTGCGATTGTCTCATGCGAACTAAGTAATCTTCGATTCCTAGTCTGTAACTTCACTAAACTTTAATTTTATTTGTCAATTCAAAATTTTCAGGGTTAATTTTCGATTGGGTATTTTTATTTTCATTTTTTGATTTTATTTTATTTATTTTATTTTTTATTTTTATTTTTATTTTTTATTTTTTATTTTTTATTTATTTATTTATTTTATTTTATTTTATTTTATTCATTTATTTATTATTTATTTTATTTTACTTTATTTATTTATTATTTATTATTATTTTATTATTTTTAATTTAATTTAATTTAATTTAATTTTTATTTATTTATTTATTTTTTGGTTGACAGAAAGATCCCCTAGGATTAGGATTTCATGGCAGTTTCTCTCCTCACCACAATGGCGCTTTCTGTAGTCTTAGGTGAGCTCCCTGGGTATTCTGGAACAAACCCACTTCTAGTTTAATTTTTCTTCCTCTGATATTTGTCCTACTATCTTAATTCGGTTTCGGTGATGTACCTTGTAGGATTGGAGAACTATTCTCGGACCTTATGTTTGGACAAGTAACCCAAATCTTTCCCCTTGTTAGAGTTTTGAATTACTTTTCAGGTATACTAGTCTTCATATTGCTTTACTAATGGTTATGCTCGCTATTGTTTCAGGTATGCCCTAGAATGATTGGTTGATGCACAACTCTGTGAAATTTATGCGTTTAACTATTCGTATTCACCTGCTTGCCAGGTTGGTGGCTTTTGTTCCTCCTGAGTTTTTCTTGGGTTTTCTTTGTACAACTCTATCCCATTCACTCTCGACTTGCTATTTTGCAGATGTTTGTATAGTTCCAGAACTCCGTGAAGATGGGACATGCATCTTTTCACTTAAGCATTTGGGTTCCCATCCATGCCCTTGGCTTCCACAATATTTGATGGAAGAATATCTTCTAGCCACCTTGTAAGGGTAGTAATACTATTCATAAGACTTCAGATAGGCCGTAGTGCCATTGTCATGTGTATTTATTTTTATCTCTTGTTTTAATTGAACGAACAGTCGCTCGGCCGGATGTATGTGAGTTTTCTTTTTTGTTATTTGAGGGTTGCCATGGTTGTTTGGTCTCGCCTTATGGCCCTCTTAGACACGTGTTCGAACAGGGCTGTGAGAAATTTCTAAGACATAATGAATGTATAAACTGGACTTTTCTAAAAGTTATGGAAGTTTTCTTCAGTTTCCTTGACACTTAAATTGGTGCCATTTTTTGTCCTCCATTTGACATGGCTTCCTAGGTTATGTGTGTATTTGGCTTATAAATAAATAATAGCATAACATTTATGTAGATATCGATAATGTAACTTGACTAATACATTTTTTTCACTCTATTTCTTCTTCTTCGCTTGATTCTTCTAGGCAAATTCTGCTTTCATATACAAAAATCCTAGTATTGTTTTCTTTAAATAGGACTCTATCTTTATCTCAACCAATTTCCTGAATCTCTTTATGCACTTAGCTGCTGGAAGGGAGCAATATTGTGCCTTTCACACAACTTCTATGTAACTATAATCTATAGTTAATATTTCCATTTATAGTTTTAGTATGTTATCTCGCCTACAATACTCGTCCCAAATATTGTAAATCATTTAGAGGAAAAGGACCCTACAGGAACATATTTGTTATGCTATAGGTTTGTAGTCATGACATAAAGTATCCTAGGTTTGCCTTTAATATTTCATGTGTATTAAAACAAAAAGGTTTTTTTCCTCGTAGCTAAAACAATTCTATCATACAAACCCCTACTCTCACAGGAAAATCATGAAATGGGTTGTAAACCAGCCACCTAGATGCACTTATTCCAGAAGTACTCTTGAACTTAAGACATAATTCCTACTCCAAAAAATTGGACACCTGTGTGTCATGCACTCTCTGAGCCAACTAACCTGCATGCTTTCAATTAAATATTCCAAAATACAAATAGACAAATTCTTCAATATGAATTAATAAAATTTCCTACATGCATACCACTGATCTATTTAAGCTAGATTGCTCAACATAGTTGTTCTCATGCACTCATTGGAAGATATAAACGTACATACTCACACTCCAACCATTTACAAAATTATACATAAGAAGTGAGCCTGCAACCCATAGATAATTGATAATTCTGCAACTTATCAATTCAATTAAACTACCATTGATATCTAACCGTAAACATGCATATAATACAAACAAATATTCAAAGTATAGTTCATAATTTTTCACAAATTCACTTCAGAACAATAAAACAATGGTTGACCACACCAAGCCTCCCAACCTTGAACCCTCTGATTCACCCCGAGCTATGATAACTTTCCAGGCATGAGTAAGCACTACTATACCTTGATAATGCTTGTTTAACATTATCATGTTCACAAATTTTTTCCTTGGTAGCGTATTGCCTTTAGGGGTTTTGATTCCCCTTAGCCTAGGATTTTTCTATGTTTTTCCTTAAAGCTAAAATCCTGCCTTTTCCACTTGCAACACTTTTATTCCCGGTCTTTATCTCCCACTGGATTGGCGCATATATATATATATATATATATATATATATATATATATATGGAAAATCATGATGAATCTGATTCCTCTCAGCTTCCGGCAAGTTTCATTCTCTACTCTGGTGTCAACCAATGAAATTTCCAACATAAAATCAATAGATTTATTAATAAAAACTTAAACATCCAAACATACATGTTTCTCACATAATAGCATAGTCACTGTCGTAACCATTAAACAACTAATTAAGTTCTTAAAAATAGGAGGTGTTACAAAAAGTGAATGGATAGCAAGGGGGTTTATTATGGAAATATTAAAAGTTTGTAAAGGTCTAGTAGCATTCCAATTGTGAGTGTTCTTCCATCCAGTGTTGTTGAGGCTCAACTTAGTTCCAATAAAGATAAACAAAAAGGCCAATGAAATTTATTAATTGAAAGTGTAAGTTCTTCGCATTGAAATTAAAATGAAAATACTATTCACTTTTGTATACTTCAAAATCAAACAATGTTTCCATATGTTTGTTAGATAAATCCTTCAATGAATGAGTTTGTAAACATTATCATTGACTTTACTATTCATTGCAATTATATTGACCTTGAATTAACAAATATATTACAATGTACAAGAAGAAGTTAAGAAGCTCCTACAGAAGAATAAGTTGAACAAAATAATAGTTTAAAATTCACATGTTCACAAAAAACATAACTGATACATGCATATATAATTGGACAGAAAGAAAATGATTACCTTTTAGATGACTATTAACCATTTATTTTATAATTAGAATTAAAAATATTGTAAAATATGACATTATAATTAAATAGTTATCATGGGCGTAATAATTATTATCCATTAAATATGAAATTTTTATTTCAATATAAACACATATGTCAACCTAATTATATTTAACACATCACTTAATTATATTTTCAAAGCACATATGTCCACCTAATTATATTTTCAAAACAGTAACCTTTTAAATATTTTTTTCCATCGGAGAAATTTCGACAAACTTGAGAAAGCCCCTTACATTTGTACCAACTTGAAAGAAAAACAAAAGTTCGAAATGCAAATTGTGTAGAAAAATGTATGAGTTGATCCAGGCATCGAAATCGTGGAATGCGTGGATGGAGGAATTTTAGAAGATGGGTTTAACACTTGTAAAGGAGGAGTTTAGATTCTATATCGTCTCTTGTGAAATTGAGCGCTTGGTTAGGAAGAGTTGTAGAACACAAAAATTGCATTCATTCAGACTAGTTCATTTACGCTTTACACGTTTATAGCGGGGGTCGACTGCAGAATTGAGCAATCGGTTTGAGAGAGTTGCAAAAATTGCATTCATTTCAGAGTAGATCAGGTTTGACACATTTATAACGCAACAACAGGAGGATTTGGGGCGTAGTCGGTTGTAGCAATGAAAAATTTCAAAATAAATGTCGAAGAAAATGGGACATTTGTAATTAAAGTCAAAAGTTTTATTATCTCCTGGTCGTCCTGCAGATCTACGTGGATGAAGAAAAACTAGTTTAGGAACTTATATTTCTACCACACCTACGATTTATGGTAAATGCACTCACATTCTCTTTCTCTCTCTCTCTTAACTTTTCTCTACAAACAAACAGAAAGAAAATACTTGGTGCTCGTATTGATTGATGTAGCGGTGCATTGACCACAAAATGGATAAGTATGAGCAATTCGTTGATCTAGTTGATTCGTTGATCAACTAGGGCAAGATCTTTAGCAGTCGAGCTCGAGAGTTAAAATTACGGTATGCAAGGGATGTGCCTCTCATTGTGACTGAGGTGAACACTTTGATAATGTAGTTGAAATTTTAACTACTGAATTTATTGATTGTAATCCGTGATTTCCATGACCTACATGACCGATCCTAAGGGGATATGTTACAATTATTTCCTCAAGACGCTTTTCATCATCCAATACAAGTGTAGCGTCTACTTGTATTAGGAGGTGTGACCCCAGGAGTGGCCCAGACCTAGAACCAAATATTTCCATTCTTCCAAATTAGGATCGAGAATACCTGCTTTCTCATCAAGCACATTGTCCCATTCAGCTATAAGTTGGCATACCGGGGTCGAGCCTACATGGTATGCCCTCACTTCGTCCTTAATTATCCTAGAGGTGGGATTCCATCCACAATGTTTACCAGAGGAGGAACCTGAATTAAAAGGTTATGATTTAACCTGTATTCCATGACCATTGTAGCCACGGGTGGCTTTGTTATTTTGAGCTATTTCATGAGCCATGTGGTATACTTCAAAATACCCAACTATTAACCTGAAAACACTTAACTGAAAAACAAATGAGCCACCCCGACTGGCCAAGGAATGCCCTCTGCTGGAGCACTTGTCACGAAAAACATTGTTAAGAGGCACATCTTAAACAAAACCTACAATCGCCATTGGTTTCCTGTCAGGGCCGTAAGAGATAAGAACTTACCATAGGCATAGGTCATACAATATCCAGAAATATTGGAGAAAGAGAGAGACCTTAAACCAATCACATGCAGAGGCCTTAATAGATTTCAGCCAGAACCACAAAATAACATATGCAATCTAGATTGGATATGCCACTAGAAGAACCAGGTGAGCCATGAACATCTCAAGATCCTAACTATTAAATCTTGAACATATAAAGAGCCTAAATATTAAAACTTGTATACGAATTATATATATAATTCAAAAAAATAAAAATGTGATGAATATAAATGTATAATCATTATTATAGACAACAATTAAAGATAATTTATTATTGAAATTTTGTAAAAAATAAAGTTTCTTATTATATTTAAATAGAAATACAATGATTAAAAAAATATATTATACATTTTTATTTTGAGAAATGAAAATCAATTTGTAATAATTAGCATCATAAAATTAATTTAAGAGATATTTTTTTTTGTTCAACAAGGTATAATTACCTTAATAAATAAAATAAGATTTTCCAAGCCCTAACTTATATGCTAAAAAAAATTATTCTAAGAGATAATTTAAATATCAATAATATTAAATAGATATATTATATTTTTATAAAATGTACATTTTAGTTTTGAAAAATATGATAATAAATATAAAATTTGTTTTATTCGCCAGAGTTAGCTTAAGAGATCTATAGTTAGATATGGAATTTTTTGATATTGTTTTTAGCTATTGTTGATCATAGGTTTTATTGTCTTTGATTATCTAGTGTTGACCCTTGTAATCACACTTCACAATTTACCTAGATTTATATTTTTTAGTATCCATCAAATGCTGGGAAGTATTACGAGGTTTTATTGGCTTTTATTGTAAGTAAAACAATATTTTTTTGGTCTAGTAAGAGTGAATCATTCCATTAATTGAAATCATACATTACATATATTACATGCCTATGAAAATGCATAGACCAACACAGGAACCAACCTATTGTGGGACTGCCAACAAGAGGAAACTAACCAAAATCCTCGAGCTCACAAAAGTTGTTAAACAGGAAGGAGTATTAAACTCCCAAGGGCTCTCAGTCATCCACTAACCACTAAAAGGCTTCCACTAAGCTTCATAACATTGCTTCGGACTCGATGGTGGCTCAAACCTCAGTTAAGCACACTTGACATCCGCCCTTCTGAGAAAACGTCGGCTCTTCTAAACCATTGATAAAAAAGGAACCAACGGTCATAGCACATCCTGACTTCGGAACAAGTTTTCTACTATCAGTGATCAATCTCCGTCCCCCAGATGGAAAATCTTACACAGATTTCATACGATTAACTTGCACACTCCAAATCTGCCCGCAAAGCTATTCCCTTCTCTCTCCTCTTTGCTACGTGTCTCTATGTGAGTGGAATTAGAGCCAATGAGGGAAATACCATTTTCTACCTTTCCTCCGTCCGAAATCCACTCACGGTTCTTCCCTATCCGCTTTTGACCAACCAGATCTCAAAACACTGCAAACCATAGTTTTCAAAAAAGGTTGAGATCCACCTCGTCGAAGAAACACCGATGCTTCTCCACCATGTATCTAAATCCTAATCAACGGTCACAAACCTTCCCGTGATCAAAACTTGCTCCTCGTTCATCTACCGTTGATCTTGCTCCACAAGATCTAACGGCTCACATGAATTTCACACGACCAACTTGTGCACTCCAAATACACTCGATAAAGCGGTTTTCATCTCTCACCTTGTAGCTATGTGTCACTGTGTGAGTGGAATCAGAGCCAACGGGGAAATACCATTTACAGTTTCTTCTTCACCCGAAATCCACTTGTGGGTTTCATCAACCCTCTTCTGCTCGTTAACCTTCGGGTAACTTCCTTGCCCGACCACCGTAGATCTATTGCAATTGAGATCTAATGGTCCAAAATTAGTCTTCATGCCATTATGTCCTTGATCTTCCTCCTCTGCCCTCAACCATCCATTCAACTCTGCTGGAATGCTAGTATCAGTGCAATCAGTGGATTGCTGCCAATCACCAAGCAAACCGAGGGCTCCTGCCTATCTCCCTAAGCCTCCCTGCGCTTCTGCCTATCTCCTAAGCCTCATCAGTCCATCCTTTTGTTCCATCGATCCCTATCTTTGGCAGCCTGACAGAGACAATCCTCAAACAGTTTTCCCAGGGGTAAGAGCTCCAAAATGTGCCGAGTGTCCCTATCCTTAATAATCACTCCTTCATTCACTAGATGATCTACTAGCATGTTAGCTTTTCTTTTCACATGGACAAAGTTTACCGTTTTCAAGGCTTGCAGGTGGGTATAAATATGGTGAAAGACCCGCGAAAGCCTCCAGTGTTTTGAAACTTTGTCTGGTGATGTTCCATTGCATATTTTCTTGGCTTCTCTAATAGTCAATTCTGAATCTGCTTCCACAATGACGTTGTGTGAGTTTGAGTTCACCAAGATTTCCAGGCATTGCTCTAAGGCCATGAGTTTCACCATGTTGTTGGTGGCCTTCTCCAAGTGGCCATGAAACATTTCCCTTATTCGTCCCTATTCATCTCTTATAACACCTCCAAAACCAGCTAACCCTAGGTTACCCTTAGAAGCTCTGTCTATATTGACTTTTAAAAAGCCATGTGGAGGAGGTTTCCAAATATTCGTATCTTCATTTACTTGGATCACACCCTTTATTATGCCCTTTGGGCTTATAGACTGGAGACCAGATGTAGTATTATGCACGCATCTTGGGGCAGAGGAGGGTTAGCTTGTCATTGCAAGCATACCATGTTGTGAATATGGACTCTATCCAAGCATAAACTCCATTAAAATATTATAATTATAATAACGTACACATCAATTAGGGTGAGCATTGATGATTGGGAAATTGGAGTGAGAATATGGAATATAATGGGATATCCAATTTGATATTTTTTTCCTTTTAAGTTAGAAATTACATTTGGAATGAGATTTTTATTTTTGATGGTTTAAAATATTACTGTTAATGTATAAATAAATTCAATATTATGAAAAAATCATACTATATTCATTATTCAAATTTGATATTCTAATATTTTTAATTTTTGATTATATATATAAAAGATAAACATCTATTACACTTACAAATGGTTGCACCACTAAACACTGTTAGAACAGTCACACTCCCTATCTTAAAATAACTTGATCTTTGAAATGAAATTTGGTCTTTGAGATGCAAATGTTTTTCTATTTATTTTCATGATTAAATGATTCAGTTTAAAAGAACAATCAGTGTGGCTTTGACATCTTTTCTCTTCCTTTGGTATTTGTAATAGTTTGGTTCATTTATAGCTTGGTTGGTTTCAAAATTTGTTCTAAGCATGGTTAGAAATTGCAAAAACACAATTTGGATATCGAATTCTTTACATCACCAATCATTTATAGTTGTGTTGTGTGCAATAAAATTAACGAAGATACTTAAAAATTATGGATTGGCCTACATCACCCTAATCAATAGAAGTTATGGTATTTAATGATCATCCTAGTTGAATGGATCCAAATTCCAAGTATTTCCAAGGAGAATCTAGTTATGATTTTGTTGGATTTTGACAACTAATTAAGTAAATATGTGTAAATTGTATTAGTTACTGCCAAGTTAGTTTTATATCGAAGCAAAAGTTATGTAATGGAGGAGGCTCTTATATAACTGATGAATGCCCGAGCTATTGTAATCATGGAAAGTAATTGTTGATTGAATAAAGAATCCAATCCCTTGCCCCGTGGATGTTTCCTTGACACCCAGTCAAGGTTTTACCACGTAAAATCTTGTGTTTTTTTACTTGTGTCATTGCATTCAGTTTCATTTATACATTTCTTATTTAATTAACTGCTTGGCTAACAATTGGTATCAGAGCTATTGATTTGAGTTGAAAAAACTGGGGAGCCCTCGAAGAGAGACACTGCATAAGAAAAGGTGAAAGAGAGACGCTATGCGAAAATTGGGAGCCCTCGAAGACGCTGTGTGGTACCAAAGCTGCGTGAAAATTAGGAGCCCTCAAAGACATTGCATGGTATCAAAAGAAGGTTGGGTCATTTACCACCAAACATTTCCTAAACTTTAGCTTTGAGTATAGCAGCAAATATTTTATCTGATGTGGAAGACTGAACAGAATAAGTGTCCATATGGACACTACTCAGTCTCCACATTATATCGAGAAGCACACCATGTTTGCAGGGGTATTTTATTTCTACCAAAATAGCATCATCTTCGATGACTGAAACTGAAACATCCAACTCTATCATTGTTTCTACCAGTGTGCATGATCCTTTCTTAGGGAAGTCGTTCAAGTTTCGCTTAGATTCTGACCTAGGCAAGGGTCATTGAACTCGGTGAGGAAGTCAAGAAGCTCATCTGCAGTCTAAGCCAAGCAATATTGAAGGGAACAGGGTTCATTCTAGTGATTTCTTGTTTAAGCTGCCAGTCCAACAAAGAGTAGCCGCCGAAGGAAAAGAAATTTTTGTGTTCTTTTGGAAAAACCTGTACATTGAAGCCATGCACGCTGGAGGGAGAGAATCCACGTTGGAAAGAAGCCTACAAACGTGAAATCATGTTGTTTTTGGAGACAGATGCCACCACTTGTAGCTATCGGCCCCCTGTCCGTGGTACAGATCACTAAGAATTCAAATAAAGCCCGAATTTGAAATCAGGAGGAGAAGCTCAGAAGAAATCCTTCGATCAGAAGTCTAGGTATTTATTCAAAAAAAATTCACAATATTTTGAAGATCTGTTGAGCTGCCTGATGTTTTAAATACAAGAATTTCTGAGTATTTGAGGAAACATCAAGGTTTGAAGTCCGTGAAGTAAACTAAATAAAAGAAGGGGAATTTGTGATTTTTTTTTTTCTTTTCAGAAAAGGGTTCCATTGGTTTGTAGAAAAGGATTTCATTTCATTGAAGAGCTTCATTGAAGAAAGGAGGAAAGGGAATTCTTCTAGAAAAATTGTTCTAGGGTTTTTAAGTCAATTTGAAAGAATTTTGGGAAAGTAAAATTCTGAATTTTTTTGGGGAATTTGTGAAACTTTTTAGAAAATTGAAAGAGGAAAAATTAAAAAAACCTTAGAAAACGCTTGTTGGAAGAATACAAATCAAATTTTTATTTTGTTGAAAGACTAAAACCCTAGGAGGAAAGAAATGGCCAAGATGATGAATGCAAAGTTCGAGGTGGGGAAGTTCACTGGCAAGAACAACTTTTCTCTATGGAATTTGAAAGTTAGGGATTTGTTGGTGAAACAAGGGTTGCACAAAGCATTAGATGGGGCAAATAAGAAACTTGCTAGCATGACAAATTCAGATTGGGAGGACTTGGATGCTTGAGTTATCAATACCATCAGGTTATGCCTAGCGGATGAAGTTCTCTTCAACATTGTTGAAGAGAGTATAGTTGCAGCTTTATGGGAAAAAATGGAAAAGTTATATATGAGAAAATCATTTTAACCAATAGAGTTTATTTGAAAATACAATTGTACAGTCTACGGATGAAGGAGGGTACAAATTTTGAAGAACATTTAAATATTTTTAATACACTTATATGCCAATTATCAGATATGGAAGTTAAAATTAAGGAAGAAGACAAAGCTATAACCTTTTTGTGATCTCTGCTTGAGTAAGGGGACCACTTCATAACTTCAATCAGTTTGAGCACACCTGATTCTTTTAAATTTGAATCATCTGTGGGAGCTCTCTTATCTAAAGAAGTAGAGAGGAAATCCAATATTGAAACAATTGCACCAAAAGCCATGATAGCCAGAGGACGGTCAAAGGAGAGAGGTGAAAAAACAATGGGGGTCTTCCAGATCAAAATCAAAGGGAAAAAAGTGTAAGGCAAAATGTTGTCACTGTAATAAAATTGGACACCTCAAGAAAGACCATTGGAGCAAAAAGATTCTGATAACCCAAAGAAGGAAGAAAATAAGGTTGATTCAGGTATGATAGACGAAGTTTTATCTACTGAAGAATTATGTATGATAGATGAAACTTTAGCTATATATAGTGTCTCTCAGTATTTTGAAAGTTGGTTGTTAGAATCTAGTGCTTCTCATCACATGTGTCCACACAGAAATTGGTTTACTTCATATCAAGCTGTAAATGGTAGTTCTGTGTTTATGGGTAATAATGTCTCATCTCAAACTGTTGGGATGGGAAATATCAGGGTTAAAATGTATCATAACATAGTTAGAACATTAACTAGTGTTAGACATGTACCTGAATTGAAGAAAAATTTGACTTCTTTGGAAGTGTTGGATTCGTATGGTTATAAGTTTACAGGTCAGAATGGAGTGCTGAAAGTCTCAAAAGGCGCCCTAGTTGTTATGAAAGCAAAAAAGGTCGGAAATCCTTATAGACTCAAAGGAAGTACTCAAGTCAGTGAAGTGACGATTGTGTCAAGGAAAGAAGAAGAAGGTACTTGCCTATGGCATCAGCGATTGGGTCACATTAGCGAGAAAGGTCTTCTGGTACTGATGAATCGTAAATTACTTCCTGATTTGAAATCCTTGAAGTTGGATTTTTGTAAACATTGTGTCTATGGAAAATAGTGTAAACAGAGATTTAAAAATGGAAGTCATAGTAGTAAATATATTTTGGACTATATTCATTATGATCTATGGGGACCATCTCTTGTTGTATCATATGGAGGTGCTTTATATTTTTTAATGTTTATTAATGATTTCTCCCATAAATTTTGGGTCTTTATGCTGAAAAATAAAGTGGATGTATTCAATGTCTTTAAAATTTTTAAAGAAATGGTAGAAAAAAGAACACACAAATCAATTAAATGTTTAAGAACTGAAAATGGTGGTGAATTTACTTCTGTAGAATTTGAACAATATTGTAAGGATGATGGAATTGTTAGACACAAAACTGTTTTCTATACTCATCAGAAAAATGGTGTTGCTAAACGTATGAATCAGACTCTTATGGAAAGAACCAGAAGCATGATCAACAATGCTAACCTGCAAAAGGAGTTGTGGGCAGAAGCAGTATCCATTTCTTGTTATTTAGTTAACATATCACCTTTAATAGCAATTAACTGTAAAATTCCTGAAGAAGTTTGGTCAGGTGAGTCTTGTGATTATTCACATTTAAGGATATTTGGTTGTGATTCCTATTCTCTTATTCCTAAAAATCAACGTTCAAAATCAGATCCAAGCTCAAAAATTTTATGTCTTTGATGGGTATGACAATGTGGTGAAAGGATACATGTTGTGGGATCCTATGTTGCGAAAGATAGTCATTACTAGAGATGTAACATTTGATGAATCTTCTCTTTTAAAATCAAATGTTGAAAGAATTCAACAGGAACAAGTATCGCCAAATCAACAAATTCAGATGGAGGCTAGACCTTTGTTTGAAAGTCAAAAAGAAGGAGAGACTTTTGGAGGAATAGGTGTTGAAGATACAAAGGAAGTTTTTGAGGTTTCTGAACTATTTTAGCAACCAGTCACTCTAAGAAGCTCTACAAGGGAAAGAGAAACTCCTAAAAGGTATGAAGATTCTGCTTCATCCTTTGCTTTAAATACTGAAGATGGGGAACCTTGTTGTTATCAGGAAGTAGTAGATGATACGGATAACGAAAAATGGAAAATGGCTATGGAAGAAGAAATGGATTCCTTAGCCAAGAACAATACCTAGAATCTTGTAGAACTTCCCGAAGGGAGAAGTGTTGTTGGATGAAAATGGGTCTTCAAATTGAAATGGAAAGTTGATGGATGTATCGAAAGGTATAAGGTGAGACTTGTAGCAAAAGGGTATTCTCACATTGAAGGTATTTGTAACAAAAGATTAGTTTGCAAGCTTAGGAAATCATTGTATGGCCTAAGGCAGTTTCCCAGGCAATGGTGCAAGAAGTTTGTGTTATGAAACCCGCTCAAGAAAAGATAGAAAAGATAGATCAACACCTTAGAATTCAGCCTCTTCGAGGGGGCAACCTCCTTTACATTACATAAATGAACAATTCTTCGATGATACAAATGAAAATACCTCCTTTATATATACAGGAGTCTAAGGGGTCATAACATAATCAGAGTCGACATAACAATAATAATGTAAGGGCACAATAATAACAATAGTAGGCTTCCCGGATGTGGGTGCATAGGGGATATGGTAATGGCACGCGCCATCACGTGGGCAGGTGGCATCCCTACAGTGTCCGATGGTACCACGAGCAGCAGGGTATTAACCCGCTTGAATGCAGATGGCCGACGGCATTAATGCCTGTCTACTCGGCTCGAGGGAGAAAGATGGTTTTCAATGCAGAGAAAAGTTTAAAACAGAGCAAGCTGGATCGACAGAAGAATATGTGCACACATTGCAGTGAGACCCTGCTCCACTCAGATGGAAATGGGAGTGAGAATCTGAGGGGTATTCCGCCGGTTTATGAGCCTGGTAAGCACACCACCTGCAACGGTGTGGAGCTGAGGGCGTTGGTGTTGGTTCTTGCAGCTGTAGGAGCTCAGAGTGCTTGTGTTGGTTTCCAGAGAGGAAGGAGTGCTGTAATGCCGAGGGAAAGGCCGCGAATGGGTAGCCAAAGAGGGGGAATTACAGGCAGGGCCCTCCCGCAGTAGAACGATTATAATTCACCCTCTTCCTCCATTGAGGTAACGTCGCTGCCTCAGAGATTTTAGGGCAGCAATGAGGAGGAGGGAGGGCATAATGGCAGAAGCCCAAATTCTGAAGAAGGGCAGATGGAGCTCCCAATGCTCAGGTATCGGCTCCCCTGCCCTCAAGTTAATTCCACTTTGGTTGTTTCTATAATGATAGAGCCTGGCGTCAATCAGGACATGGAGGCCGAGCCTCGGCCGGATGGGCAGCGCTCTAGCAGAGAAGAATCTCCAATTGCGTGCCTTCCGGTTGGAGCTGGAACGGGTTGGTTGGCACCTGGACGTGAACATGGGCCGGATCTTGAGCGCCCAACAACCAATTTCGACCCGGACGCTAGCCCTTCTACGCATGCTGGTTATTCACTTGCTGGTCCGAGCAGGCCAGCCCAAGAGGGAAGCCCAGACGCGGTCATCCAACTTTCTCACTTCGAGGACACGCTCCGTTTCGGGTTCCGAATTGAATAGGTGCCCCAGACTACTGAAGATGATTGAACTCGCCCCGGTAATCTCTGCTATTTTTGTTGGGATTTCGTTGTATAACTCGGCTAAGTGGCGGCATTATCTCTGTCAATGTGTCGGCTATAATGTTCAGGTGTCAATTGTAATTGTTCAGGTGTCGATTGTCTTTGTCCAGCTGTATGTTTGTCTTTGTCCGGGTCAGTCCAAGGCCCTGGTGTCTGTTCAGTTAATACATGTTATGTAATTGTGTCGGCAATGGTCAAGCAGCAACTCCAATCTTGAACTTTTCAATTTTGGAACTGATAGCAGGGCAAGGCAAGGGCTGACAGGCAAAATTTCTTAGCCTTGCCCTATGTACTCTATCTTGTATCTTTGTTTTGTACGATAATAGAATTAGTCATATTCAGAAAAAAAAATAACAATAGTAGGCTTCTATGGGGCACAATAGTAATAATATGGGCACTACATGGGTACGTCAATATAATAAGTGGGTTGTACTAATAACAGTAAGGGGTTACGCTAGTAGTATAGGGGCCTAACATGCCCCTCTCCTTCAAAAAGAGTTGTCCTCAACGCTTGAGTAGTTCTTGATGCTTCTGTATAAAATTCTTGTCCTCCCATGTGGAATCTTCAGCGGGTAAGTTCTTCCACTTGATGAGATACTCTGAAATTGATCAATTTTGTAGCTCTCAGATTCTTGTTTCTGTGGCTGCTCCAGGTTCCAATATGATTTTTCCTTCCTCTTCAATTTCTGGCAATATTGTTTGAATTGGGATATTTTGCAACTTTTGAATAAGTGGCCATACTTCTTCATCCTTCTTCCATTCATCCCTTGCTTTGTTTATCCAATTTGGTTGGATAATAGAAATAGCACAAAACAATGCTTCCACATCCTCATCCTTGAAGAGTCTTCCCATTCTGTAAGGTCGCCATTTTTTAAGTGCATGTAGTATTGCCAACATTTCCTTCTCATAAGTAGCTTTCTTTAGATGTAGTAGTAAAAATACCCATTCACCTACATCAAAACATTTTTCACTATGATGTTCATCTACTTGTTGTTTCATTTGATTTTGCATCGAAGTGGCATTATCCTTTAAAAGTTGGAGAACTTGTTGTTGATGCTCGATGTGAACTTTTAATACTTGAACCTTTTTCATCTTGATATGTCCTTCTATCTTTAGAGTTTGAGGAGTGGTAATTTCTTCCAATCCTTTACAAGATATGGTCATATTCATTTCTTGACGCTCGATGTGATCCTTCACTTCTTGAACATTTTTCTTCTTGATATGTCCTTCTATCTTGATAGTTTGAGGAGTGGTAATTCCGACCAATGAATTACAAGATATGGTTGGATTCATTTCTTCTTTCTTTGGGGTTGGGTCCTGGCATATATCCTCTTCTTTTCATGTTTCTTGATCATTTTCCTCCTCCTCTTCATACTCTATGTAAAATAATTTTTTCTCAACACACTTATGACCTTTAGTGCATTTGCTATCACAATTGTAACAAAGCCCTTTTTCTCTTTTTTCTTCCAATTACTGTGGTGTAACCCTTGTAGGTTGTGGAATGCTAGGAGAAACAACACTTCCATCTTTATAGTTATGAGGGGTACACTTCCTTGTTGCCATAATTTTACTTTCCAATATGTCAC
Organism: Pinus tabuliformis; assembly: GCA_031772625.1. Taxonomy (NCBI): domain Eukaryota; kingdom Viridiplantae; phylum Streptophyta; class Pinopsida; order Pinales; family Pinaceae; genus Pinus; species Pinus tabuliformis. The sequence continues at coordinate 517,599,783 of CM062818.1, forward strand.
AAAGCCCTCTTAGTCTTTCAAATTGTTTTGGTGTTGCTCTAAAGAAGGTGTTGCGCTTTGTATCCTCATAATGTGCTATCATTTCCTCCATGAGAATTGACCATGTAACAAGTTGTTTACGAGAACAATGCCATTTATACCATAAAAATTGATCTGGTTCTAAATATGAAGATGCAATACATACCTTTCGTAACAATGGTACACCATGTAGATCAAAATATTGCTCCATCTGAAGCATCCAATTTACTGGATCCTTGCCATCAAACTTCCTCATCTTGCTTTTTCTTGATTTTAGGACCTCAATCTTGAAACAACTATAACTCTGTACTTTTGGATATTTAAGTTATAAAACTGCTACCTGTACTAGCCCTCTATGTCCTCTTTCCAGTGCCATCAGTCTGATCCAAATTGGATTCTCCAAGAAAGAGTTATGCACAATCTCCCAAGATGACCTGATTATAGACCTCTCTAGAAGAGCGAACTTGTATGATGTTCCACGTGTCAAATTTTCGACCTTTGGTTCTGAAAAAGATATACAAGAAACTACAGTCCGTCCGCTTTCTATACCTTTTATCGAAATTTCTATCCGATGCACATAGAGAAAGTTGTGACGATTTTCCCCAGGTCACCTGTTCGGAATGTAATTCAGGAGTTTGCAAAAAGACCAACTTCCTCAGATCATATCTCCATAAATATAGCACCAAAAGCTCTAAAATTCGGACCAGAGGTTCAGAATGATCGCTTTTCAAATGGATTTTTTTTGAAACTTCTGAAACATCACAGAAAAATGTTATAGTGAAAATTCCATGATGACCTGTTTGGAGCAGCGAAACCCTAGAATCCAAAGCTCTCATACCAAATGTTATGAAACCAGCTCAAGAAAAGATAGATCAACGCCTTAGAATTCAGCCTCTTCGAGGGGACAACCTCATTTACATTACATAAATGAACAATTCTTCGATGATACAAATGAAAAGACCTACTTTATATATATAGGAGTCTAAGGGGTCATAAAATAATCAGAGCTGACATAACAATAATAATGTAAGGGCACAATAATAACAATAGTAGGCTTCTATGGGGCACAATAGTAATAATATGGGCACTACATGGGTACGTCAATATAATAAGTGGGTTTTACTAATAACAATAAGGGGTTACACTAGTAGTATAGGGGCCTAACAGTTTGACTCCTTCATGGTGAGCCAAAACTTTATTAGAAGTGAGTATGATCATTGTGTATACTTCAAGAGTTTTAGTGGCATATTCATTATCTTAGTTTTTTATGTTGATGATATGCTTATCGCAAGAAAAAGCATGGAAGAGATCAACATGTTAAAGGCTCAACTCTCTAGGATGTTTGATATGAAGGATCTTGGAGCAACAAAACATATCTTGGGCATGGAGATACACATAGACAGGAAAAATCGTAAGCTTTGTTTATCACAGTAGAAGTATGTGGAAAGAGTACTTGAAAAGTTCGGTATGAACAATGTGAAACCTGCTCATGTTCCATTAGCTTCCCATTTTAATCTTTCTTCAGTTTTGACTCCTATAAATGATGAAGAAAAGGAGTATACATCTCATGTACCATATGCGCATGTTGTAGGCAACTTAATTTATGTGATGGTATCTACAAGACCTGACACTTCACATGCAGTTGGAGTTGTCAGCAGGTTCATGGCAAATCTAGGTAAAGAACATTTGCGAGCAGTGAAATGGGTGCTTTGATATTAAAGAGGCACAATTGATCATTGCATCATCTTTAATGGCAGTGAAGGAACAATATGCGGATATGTGGATGTTGATTATGAAGGGGATTTGGACAGAAGGATATCTACTACAGCTTATGTCTTTACTCTTGCAGGTGGAGAAATTAGTTGGATGTCAAAGCTTCAAGAAACAATTGCATTTTCCACTACTGAAGTAGAATATATAGCGGCTTTCCATGCCAGTAAATAAGTAATCTGGTTAAAGGGTCTACTTTATGAGATTGGAAGGACACAGGAGAAAGTGAATGTACTATGTGACAGTCAGAGTGCTATTCACTTGGCTACAAATCCAGCTTATCACGGCAAGACGAAGCACATTTATGTAAGGTATCATATTAATATAATTCTTTTAAATATCATATATCATCTAAACACAAAAAAAAAAAATCACAAGTGTGTAATATTATTATTTTCAGATGTCATAAATAAATTCCATATTAAGTAAAGAGAGAATTACACCTCTTTTTCATACCAAACGAAATTATATACTATAAATTATTTTTATTTTATTTTATTTTATTTTTATTTTCAATTAATTATTTGAAACCAAAAAAAATTAAATAATTCAATGCACGCTCGTCAAAACAAAATGGATGTTTACAACATGAACTATATTTCAACGAACAAAGATACATACAAGTAAGCACCCTTGTGCAAGGACTTCCGTGCATTCTACACCAGTGACACAACTGAATGATGCAAACTGTATTAGTCAAAGGGAGCGACTCACACGCAGTCTTTCTGTTAAGATAAACAACGGTCCTACAAAATGAGAATGTTTGAATAGTACACAAAGGTCAGTATTTCTAGTGTTTTTTTGGTTCAGCAGCACGCCATAATGCGGGGAAAGTACTTATACCTTCATTCCGACTTGCATGGTCCAAAGATAAATATGTCAGCAATCAAATTGAACAACAGACAAACTAGAATTTGGATACGTTACAATAGTACACTCTCCATAGTGCCCACTGACAGTTAAGTCAATTTTGATGGGCAAGTTGTGGTCAGAAAAAAATAAAGCAGACTAAATCGAGTCCCTGAGATAGAAAGAAAAGAAGAAATAGGAATATGTTTTAAATGGCTTGTAGCACTATAAAATCCTCACTCTTCTTCTTGCCATGAAACACGTTTCGATCACCTGTAGGTTGCATCAAAGGTTCAGCTTCAAAATTTTCGCAATGGCTTTTAATCATTCGTAATGACTTAAGCACACTATGGTTCTATAGGTTGCAAACAATATGATTTCAGTTCTGTGTATGAGAAAAAATGATAAGACGCTTTTAACAAAGAAATTATCTATAGTTTGTGAGTGTGAAAAAATGATAAGACACTTTTAACAAAGAAATTATTTGCAGACTACATTTGCTTCACCTATTGCTATTATGGCCTTGTTAATGGTGGATTCAAGTTGGACTACTCATAGAAAGGTGCTGATGAGCAAAAGTGATCCCAGCACTTCACTAATCTTCAATGTCATGGACTACGGTGCACATGGCAACGATCTAAACGATGATCGGATGGTGACTACCTTTTAATCAATTATTATATATGTTCAATAATCTTTTGATACTCGTGCAAAGTTTGATGTGCTGAGCATACCTTGCCCTTCGACTCATTGTAGTATTTTTATGGTGGGAATAGGTTTTTCTTTCTTCTAACCATCCAGAAAACATACTTGTTCCTTGATATATTATATTACTTTGTTATCTAATTAAATTTTTTACAACCAATTTAGAAAATATACATGTTCCTTTATATATCTTCCACTCTAACTGAGATTTGGAAAAATATATTATACACACTTTGTAATCTAATTAAATTTTTTACAACAAATTAAATCTTATTCATGAGAATATATTTTCTTCCCCCAACCAGAAAATGTGACTAATTAAATTATTAGTATTGTTGTGATTATTTCTTCTTTTGTGGTTATTAACTCGGTGTTTATTGTTTTTTTTTTGTTATTTTAGGCATTCCAAGAAGCATGGCAAGTAGCATGCACGACACCTTCCGATGCAGTGTTCCAAGTACCATCGGGAAAGAAATTTCTAGTTACACCAGTGAAATTTTTTGGTCCTTGCAAGTCTCATATTTCAGTAGAGATAAGAAATTTGGATGTGAGGTTATCTATCTGTGATGATAATAGACGCAGAGTATGCTGACATAGATAACTTGCAAATTACAGGAACAATAGTTGCACCCAATCAACAATCTGCATGGAATAGCAATGAATGTGGTATGTGGCTCTGATTTTTTGGTATATCTGGGTTGACCATAGAAGGTGGTGGTTTCATTGATGGTCAAGGCTAGGCTTGGTGGTCGAAGTCTCGCAAAGTCCATGAACAAGACGTAAGTGTTTCTATTTCACCTGGCCTTTTTGTCAATGTTGTGTTGCATTCTATAATATTTCATCATCTCTCCTCCATTGTATATCCATGTACGACTCCACCCTCGAGCCTCTTGACTAGCACCATCCACACCATCTCTCCAAATCTTAACATTTAACATTAAACATCAATACAACAAGTATAAACCATCTACTTCAATTTATATTAATCATCAGAAATTTTCATGGGTGCAGGGTTGCCTCGATGCGGCTCCAACAGTTTGTTTCCAACCTAATCACCTTGTTTATTTGCTTGAAGAGAGACACGATGTTATAAATAGTTTATTTTTATTTTTATTTTTTTCTGTAAATTTTAATTGGAGGCGGTTGTTCTCATGCAATGGTTTGGATTATGTGTTGGTCTTACAGGCAATGTCTATCATTGGATGTTCGAATGTTTTGATTAGAAATCTGCAATTTGTCAATAGCCAATAGATGGATCTCACAGTGCTGGACTCTTCAGAGATCCAACTAAGCAGGCTGTAGATACAAGCTCCTGAGGATAGCCCAAACACTGATGGTATTCATATACAAAGAGTTCAGAATGCCAAAATCAACAACTATGTAATCAAGATAGGTTGGAAACTATTAATTTCACTGCTTTGCGTTAATTTGTTCATTCACATAAACCCATTTATCATAGATCCAATAGCTTAATAGTAATTTAGTATATATACATCTAGCTTAGACCTATCTTAAAGTTGCTATAAGTGCAAACATTAATTTTACCTATCTAAACTTCAAATTGACAAACACGTAATAAACATAAAATGTTATGCTAATTATGATTATAAACACTGTATGCCAGGGGACGATTGCATTTCCATTTTGTCGGGCTCATCTATTATTAATGTCAAAAATACAAATTGTGGCCCAAGCCATGGCATCAGGGGAGATATATATTTTTGCTCTTATCATGCAGAAAATACAATGCAATTAGATGAGATAGTAAGAATGCAATTTTAATTGTACTTCTTATTTTCTGCAGTATTGGAAGCTTAGGAGAAAATGGGGAAGCAACCAAAATTGATGACATTCTTGTCCAAAACATCACTTTTAGCAGAACATCCAACGGAGCTAGAATCAACACTTGATAGGTTGGTTTAGCATGTGTATGACTCTTTTAACTATTTCTATTGATTTTAAAATTTTCTCTTGAAATTTTCAATATGCAACAACAATCCATTACAACTTGTAATTGATATTAATATTCATTATCTACCATGATTGTAACATAATTCATGATTTTTATAAATATACATGGTGGTTCTGTCTATGCATAGAATATCACATTTGAGTACATAGTTGTTGATAATGTTAGGAATCCGATTATCATTGATCATTATTATTGTGATTCGTCTCTACCATGCAAAATTCAGGTGATTAACTAACTTTTGCGCACAATTCCATGTTGTTTTCATAACATACCCGAGGGAAAAACATATACAACACACATCTTAATTAATTGGGCATCATAATCCTTTTGTCTCTTTTAAGATTAGGTTTTGTTCGAGATGTTCTTGAAATATCAGTTTGAATTCTGTGGGTATATAGTTCCCATATATGTCGTCAATTTTGAAATACTCATGTATGTGCATATAATAAGCATGAAAGTACAATTTTTTTCCCTTTAGTATCTATTGGCTTGAAATAGGTAATTAATTATTTTTAGCATCATTAGTTACAACTACTCCAATTATAAACAAGTTTTGGATATGGGTTTTGAAGTTTGGAATCAGTAATCATGTCTCTGATATCATTTTTCGCCATGTTAAATGCATAGAAATGAAAAATATGATATAACACAATAATTTTCATACATATTAGTTATCACAATATCTTTTGGACATATTGGTTTTGAGGTTTGAAATAAGAAATAATGTTTGTGATGATGTTGTGTGCTATCATCTGCGGTAAAAATACAAGATGTCACTTTTAAAAACATCCACGAAATGTCATCAACCAATGTGGCCGTGAATTTTTCGTGCAGCAAAACAATTGCGTACACAGGAATTACTTTGGAAAATGTTCAGATAAGTTCAACGGTTACAAACATAGCAAATTCAATATGTACCAATGCGTCGGGAATGGCGTTGGGGACTACTTCGCCACCCAGCTACCTTAAAGACTAGTGCGTTCCTTTTATTTGTTCAAAAGCTTCACAATAAAACATGTCCAAATTCATTTATATTGTTATGGGAAAATTTAACAAGATTCATTTATATTATTATTGCTAAAATTAAGAAGATTCATTTATATTGTTTTCTTGAATAATGTGAGTTCAATTTGGTTGTTTGCATCTACTTACTTTCTATTATATTAGACTAAGATATGGTATTATATTCTTATATATATTTTGATGTTTGATTCATCTTGCTACCACTATAACCTCCAGGTGGATCTTTGTCATCTTAACTTGTACAATTCCATGACTTCATATCCAAAATATTTGTATATGGAATCTTCTATTAACATTTACTTTACATTTTCACAAACTTGCAAAGTGAACTTCATAAAAAAATTCATATTTAAAAATAAAATAATTTAAAATATGTATAATTAGAAATAAAGTGTGTAATTTTGACCCAAATTTTTTTTTTTCTTCAATTTGAAATAATTCGTTTGTCTTGAATAAAATCTTATGTATATTCATATTTGAAACTAGTTCTTAGTGTTTATATTGTAGGAAAACATTTAAGCATAAATTGAATTCTTATTGGTGTAGAGTAAGTGGTTATGTTAGTTATATTTATTTTTATTTGCATCTAGTTAGTTTGACAAATTGTATGCCTCTTACTTCAATATTAAATGTTTTTATATTCCAAATTAAGAATTGTATATATGAATGTCAAATTTACAATTCGTTTACATCTTATACTAATCTTTCACAATACTTTGTATTCAAAATTACTACTTGTACATAGAATTTACGCATCCTCAATATATAATAAATTGAGCATTAAAATACATTTAGATTCATACATGTTTAAAATGAATAATAATAATTTTGAATTAAATGATATATAATTCAAATATATATTTTGGAAATTCATTATGTTATGTTAAATATTATAAGAAAAATTGTTAAAATAATATTATATCATAAATGGAGAGAAAAAAAATGAAAAAGCATTCAAATCTTGGTTTCAGGTAAAATGCATTTGATAGTCATATACTTATTATAATGATAAAACCATTAAAATATACATAATGTATTTAGTAAAATTAAATATATATTTTTAAAAAATAATAACTTGATGAATATAATTGTTTAATTGTATAATCATCATTATATATTATTGAGAATTTGGGAAAAACGAAGTGGCTTATGTTAAAAAATATATTATATATTTTTGTTATGACAAAAAAAAATTGTAATAATTTACATCATAAAATTGATTTAAAAAATATTTTTTTTGATTCAATATTTATGAATATTTTAATAAACAAATGAACAAATATAAAACTCAATTATTATCACTTTAATAAATAAAATGACAAATATCAAACCCAAAATTTTAATCAGAACTTTTTTTTTTTTTTTTAATAAAAGATATTTATAAAGACGAATAAGAATTTAATGATAATAATTTTATTTTTTTATAAAAGGTGTATTTTAGGTTTTAAAATGATTATAATAGATAAAAAAAATTGGTTTATTCTCAAGAGTTAGCCGAAGTGGTCTAGACCTAGACACAAGGTTCTTGATGTTGTTGGTTTTGTGTTTGACTCTTTAATTACATTGTGTCCCACAAACATGACCTACCATTCAATTTAACATTCACGATGAAGTGCTCCCACTTTTCCCTACTTTCATTCCATGTAAAACAAAAAGAAGAATTTAATAAATTTTGATAATAAATTTATTTAAAAAAAATTAAAATGCCTAATAATAGAGAAAATAATGCAATACTTGAATATTAAAAATAGATAAATTTTAATAATACATTTTTAGTTTGTAAGTTAATAATCAAATTATATATATATATATATATATATATATATATATATATATATATATATATATATATACATAGAGAGAGAGAGAGAGAGAGAGAGAGAGCACTTATGTGAGTCCTAAGATGACTGGCATGCCTAATCTACTCATCGTGGGGCACACTAGCCCTATCCTTAGCCACACCGCCTAAGCACGAATGGATTCCTCAGCCGCACCAGTCATAAGCATGAATGGATTTTTCCAGAGAGAGTATTAAACTTATAACCAGAGAGAGTATCAAACTTATACCTTTACAACATCAGGTACCTTGAAAAAACACTACACCCTATGGGTTTAATTAAATTTTATATTATATAAAATATCTAGTTACTTTAAATATATAAATATAATATTTTTGAAATATTTAGAATTATAATTAAAAATAGCTACTCTGCACATTGAAGAAGATAAATTAAAAAAAAATAATGGTTGAAAGTCAATTAAAATTTATTATTTTACTAGAGAGTTACTAATTAAAGAAAATAATAAAAATAAATAATGACAGATGAATAAAAAAGAGCTTGAAAATAAATTAAAAATTAAATAAATAATCATAAGGATGATTTTATATATGAATAATAAACTTATTAATAATTTACTAAATTATTTATATATAAAAAGTTTGCATAATTTATGAGGAGACAAGGTTAAGCGCTTAAATATTTTTTTTAACTATTAAAGAAGATAATATAAAGAAATCACAAAATACTTTGATGGATACAAAATGAAATTTTAAACATTCTTATTGATATTGATAACTATTAAAATTATATTGATATTAATAAATAAATTACAAATTGTAAAATAAAAAATTAGATGAGCTCCTACAAAGCAATTAATTGATGATATCAATAATTTAATGGATAATTTTAATAATTGAATTTATAATATTAAAAATTTAGAATTGAATAAACACTATTCAAATATATATAATTGAAACTTTTATAACATATCTCTAAAATTCACTCAAATAACATTTCATATTTAACACTGTTTTTTGTAATTTACATCACCCTTGCGAGCCACTATCAGCTTAGCTATTACATCATTAACAAACGAAAGAATTTTGTTAGACATTGTTTACAATTTTCTTCTCAAATAGACTACGTGTCCCACACACACACACACACACACACACACACACACACACACACACACACACACACACACACACACACAGATATATGATAAAATCAATCGAAATATATGACAATGATTTTTGAGCATATTGGTTTTGAAGTTTGGAATTAGTAATAATGTCTCTGATGGTGTTGCGTGCAACCATTTGCAATACAAATACATGATGTCACTTATAAAAGCATCCATTTGAAAAATGTGACTCTGAATTTTATGATTTTATAGTACAAATACAATACAAATACATTATGTCACTTATAAATGTATCCATTTGAAAAATGTGGCTGTGAATTTGATGATTTTATAGTACAAATACATGATATCGCTTATATATATATATATGTATATGTATATGTATATGTATATGTATATGTATATGTATATTATATATATATATATATATATATATATATATTATATATTATATATATATATATATATATATATATATATATATATATATATATATATATAATGGTTGATTTTATACCACTATAATCTCTAGGTTGATCTTTGCCAACTTAACTCAGTACAATTCCATGGGTTAATATCTCGAAGATTTAAACATAAAATCTTGTATTAACATTTACTTTATATATTCACATAACTTCCAAACAAAAACTTGTATTTAAAAACATTAAAACATTTACCAATATAAATTATTATTATATTTAACAAAAGTTTCATATTTTGTATTGTTTGATATTAAAAACTAAAAAATATATATTTAAGATTATTAATAATTTAAAATATTTATAAATAAATACAACGTACAATTGGAAATTTAATTTCCTCAATTTGTTTTTTGTGTTTGGGTGGTGCATTTCTATTACTTCGAACTATAATCGGTATTACAACATAAGCATCCATGTCCAAATGGCCTCAACCTGCACATTGGGAAACCAAATATCTTCACCATCTCGTTGTATTATAACTAGTCCAAAAATGGTAATGCCTAAGCTTTTCCAGCAAATAATTGTCCTTATATTCTCTAATATCAACCAATCTACACAATAATGCCAAAATATCCTTCCTCTGCATCTAAGAGGCATTAATCATCTGAAGATTCAACTAGATAAGGATATTTGGCACTAGAATTTGGTTGTTCTCTCACAGGCATGCATGAAATATGTCTTTCAATCCATGCCACACTTGCATTCTGCTGCTGGATTTGACACTCAATTAGTTGGACTTCCCTATGCATTTCCTACATATCTTCTAAGGGGTATGGGATACCTATAAGTGGAAACATTAATGCCTTAGCCAACAAATTCTTCATCCCATAATAGATATGAAGAGTTTTCATTAAAAAGGTTCGTCTACCATGTGTCTCACATGTGTATGGTAAACTATCACCAAAGTCAGCCAATATCGCTTGGTCGTTGGGATCCATCTCAACTCTAATTTCCTCCCTCCATTCACTAATTATATTTCTGGCCCATGAAGGAGTTCCTATTTTGTATGTGTTAGCTACTACACTACCCAAATGATCAATACTACCACACCAATGACCCTTTGTGTGGTTGTTCAAAGTGTGTCCTTTACCACGCCCCCTGCTTGAGTTCGAGCCATGGTTTCAGAGCAATGAGGGACGTTCCATCATTGCACAAGGGTCCCTTATGAAAACCTTCTTAAGTTTTCATACAATAAAAGTCCCAAAGACCTTGGCCCACGGTTGGATAATCACATAGGGAGGATCCAGTGGAGAGAGAGGGTGATATGGGGCTTGTTGTACCAAGGGTCGAACTTTCATAGGAGATCTAAAAAATAACAATGAATAGATAACATTTCAATAAATTTGACCCATAAGTTCCTCTGATGATGTTGCACAAGGATGATCTTAGTAAAACCAATCCATCTTCGATGGGGCTTATCCTATGACAACATATGAGGCTAATCTTACAGAGTGTGATCCTGGGACTTTACCTCTTCATTAAATTGAGGTCCGAGAGACCCCATGCGTAAATGAAGAGTCAACCACCTTCTTCCCTGAATGTAACATATCACCCATTTGAGTTGACTTCCCATTGACCTTAAATTCTTCAGAATTGAAGTGACCCATTCCAAAGATATTTGAATGCTCTTGGCATCACCTAAATGACTCCGCATGCACCAGAAAACCCCCATGCACAAGCCTAAATCTACTAACAAAGGAGCATAAACAAAGTAGGCCCGTGGATGCAAGGGTTACTAGAATACAAAATTCCAAACAAATAGGAACATAACTAGAATATTCCCAAAGCAAAATAGAGAGAACAATACAAACAGACCAAAGCGATTTGATGTTGATACACATCACTAAAGACATAATAGAAATATATGGGCATACTATAACATATGCACAAGAGCGAAGGAAGTGTGGTGAGGTTTCACAAACACTATCCTTTTAAACTTCCCTTTACACTCCGCACACAATGGCCATTTCCCTAAAACGAAACTTTTGATTACCTGCAAAATTTCCATCTTTTTCGTCTCGAAATTTTGATAAATATTATACCAACTATGTAACTGGCCTTATTCATTGTCCTATGCCACCATATCTCCTCATTGATATGCCCAAGCTTCGCTTGCATGAGTTTACATGTGAGGGGCTAGCCATGCCAACCCTTGTTGTTTATGACCATCATTAACATGATTACTTCGACTCAGATCCCATAGCGGTTTCTTGATTAACTCGCACCTTGATTAAGGATTCCTCAATTTGATATAATATGTTTTCTATTGAGTAAGTTATTATGTATCTTCATATTTGAAACTCGGTACTATTACTTGAATGTGTCCATGTCCAAATGGTCTCAACCTGCCCATTAGGAAACCCGGTATGTTGACCACTTGGTTGCATTATAGTGATTTCAAAAACAAAAATGTCTAAGTTTTTCTAGCAACGATAAATAAATGTATTTTCCTTTATATCCTATAATATCAACTAGCCTACACAATAATTCCATAAAAACCTTCCTATGCATCTAGGAGGTATTAATCATCTAAATATTCCATCGGAGTTGGATATATTGCATTAGATCCAGGTTGTTCTATCGGAGGCATGAATTGTATATGTTTTTCAATGTGTGCTAGATGTGCATTCTGCTGTTGGATTTCACACTGAATCAGCTGAACTACCCTATGAATTGGTTGAATATCTTCTGAGGGCCCTAGGAAACGTATAAGTGGCAACATTAATTCCTTCGCCAAAAAATTCTTTATCATCCAATAGATATGAAAAGTTTGCATTAACAAGGTTCATTTACCACAGATGTGGCTTGGTTCTATTAGACAATCACCAAAATAAGCTAGAATATCCTCCTCTTTGGGATCCATTTCAGCTCAATTTTCCCTTTACCATTCACTAATTACGCTTCTACCCTGTAAAGGAGTGCCAATTCTGTATGCGTTACCTGCTACATTACGAAAAACTATCAATACTACCATGCACCACCATTGGTGGACCTATTCTAATCGCTTCCTTGACCACGCCCCTGACATGGGATTGGGCCATGACTTCAGAGGGATAATAGGTGTACCGTCATTGCATATAGGGCCATTATAAAAGCCTTCCTAAGTTTGCTTGTAATAAAATACCCAGAGTCATTAGCCCATGGTTCTTGATCACATAGGGAGGCTCCAATGGAGAGAGGTATATGAGTCTTGGTGTCCCGAGGGCAGAGCTTTCTTGTGAGAAATAATAGACAACAACGAATAGATAACTTTTTAATAAATATAACCTGTAATTTCCTCTCAGGATGTTGCACAAGGATGATCTCTGACAAACTGGTTTATCTTCGATGGGGCTTATGCCAGGACCAAATGTGAGGCTTATCTTGCAGAGTGTGACCTTGGGCCTTGACCTCTCCACTACATCGAGGGCTGAGAGACCCCATGCATAAAGGAAGAGTCAACGACCTTCTTCCTCAGTTGTAACCTATCACCCGGTTGGACCAAATTTCCATTGACCTTAAATTCTTTAGACTCAAAGCTACCCTTTACAGAGATATTTTACTATTGTTGGCATCATCCAAATGACTCCACATGCACCAGAAACCCCTCATGCCCAAGCGTGAAGCTACTAACAGAGGAGCATAAACAAAGAAGACTCGAACCTCCCTACTCCAGTTTGGGATTTAAATTTAGGAATGGATAGGAGGGATTCCATGAATCAACATATCTACAGACTGAAGGGTTACAAGAAAACATAATGCCCAAGAAATAGTCACATAACTGGAATATTTAAAAGAGAATACAAACATAAGAAAGTTCTTTTACATTGATACATAGCACTAAATATATAATAGAAAGAGATGGGCTGACTAAAATGTACCCACGAGAGTGAAGGCAATGTGGCAGGGTCACTAAAACACTAGCCTAGTAAACTACTCGTGGTACTACCCATGTAATGCCTGTTGCCCTCAACCTTGGCTCGGTCTTACCTGATAATCGTTCCTAGCTCTTTCATGCTGAAATTTTGATAAATATTATACCAACTGTGCAATTGACCTCGTTCGTCGTCATATGCCACCACTTATGCTCATTAATATTCCCAAGATTTCCATGCACGAGTTCACATGTGTGGGGTTATCCATGCCACCCCCCATCGTTTATTACCATCATTAACATAATTACTGTGGCCTAAACCCCACAATGCTTTCTTACTCAACTCGCACCCCGATTAGGGATTCCTCAATTTGAAATAATTTATTTTCTATTGAGTAAAATATTATGTATCTTCATATTTGAAAATGGATATTATTACTCGAACGCCTATTAGTATAGAATGGGTGGTTTCATTAATTATATTTATTTTTCCGTGTCCATTACTGATACATCTAATTAATTTGATATATGCATGTTTCCTACTCTGATATTAAATTTTTTTATATTCAAAACTAAAAATTGTAGTATAAACTCCAAATTCGATGTTAGTTTATATCATATACTAATAGTTTGCAATGTTTTTAGATTGTTTTATATTCAAAATTACTACTTGTATACATAATAGTTTGAGCATTAAAATAAATTTATATTCATATGGATTTAAAATCAATAATAATAATTTTGAATTAAATGATATATATTATAAATATATATTGTTGGAATTTATTCTCTTATCTTTAATATTACATAAAATGTTCTTTTGGAAAATCTTAAATCATAAAAGAGAGAAATAAATGAAAAATCATACAAAACATAATTCGAAGTGAAAAGGGTTTGATAATCATATGCCTATTATAATGATAAAAACATTATGTATATTTAGTAAAATTATGTATAATTATAAAAAGTAATAATTTGATAAGTATAATTATATAACCATAATAATATAATGATTAGAGATCATTTAGGTATAATTAGTAACTTATGTCTATAAAAATTAAAAAAATTAAGGTTGGTAGTTCCTTTCTTTTTCATTAATTTTAAGAAAAATGGGCAACATACATCCATCATCAGAATGGTTAGGTGGCCTCAGCTTTCCCTGAGTGAAACCATATCTGTTGGCCACCTAACAACATGATATTCCATCTAAAAAACGTATAGAATCAGTCTATCTATCCAAGCTATCATTCTCTGATTTTCTCTAAACTTCCTAACATCTAGATAACTATAAACATACTGGAAATACTAGACATACAAAAACTGCTGCATATATTATAAACTAAAACATAGGGAAACCATTCAACTATTCATCTTCTATAGAATCAACTAGGGTCAAATCTTTAGTAGTCGAACTAGGGAGTTAAAATTGCGATATGCAAGGGATGTTCCTCTCATTGCGACTGAGGCGACCACTTTGCTATTGTACCTGAAATTTTAACTACTAAAAATATTGACTGTACTCCGTGACTGCCACGACCAACATGACCAATCCTAAGGGGATATGTTCCAATTCATTCCTTAAGAGGCTTTTCGTCATCCAATACAAGTGTAGTGTCTAATTGTATTGGGAGGTGCGACCTCAGGAGTTGCCTGGGTCTAGAACCATATCTTTCCATTCTTCCAAATTTGGGTCGAGAATACCTGCTTTCTCATCAAGCACATTGTCCCATTCAACTATAAGTCGGCATACCGGGGTCGAGCCTACATGGTATGCCATCACTGCGTCCTCAATTATCCTAGAGGTGGGATTCCGTCAATAGGGTTTACCAGAGGAGGAACTTGAATTAAAAGGTTATTATTTAGCCTATTTTCCACGACCATTATAGCCACGGGTGGCTAAGCTATTTCGAGTTGTTGCACGCAACTATCAACCTGCAAACACTTAACTGAAAGATAAATGAGAAACCCTGATTGGCTAGGGAATGCCCTCTTCCTGAGAACCTGTCATGATAAACATTGTTAAGAGGCACATCTTAAACAAAACCTAGAATCGCTATCTGTTACTTGTCAGGGCCGTAAGAGATAAGGAATTACCATAGGCATAAGTCATATAATATTGAGAAATGTTGAAGAAAGAGAGAGACCTTAAACCAATCAGATGCAAAGGCCTTAATAGATTTTGGCCAGAACCACAAAATCGCATATGCCACCTAGATTGGATATGCCACTAGAAGAACCAGGTGAGCCATGAACATCTCAAGAGGATAACTATTAAATTTCGAACATATCAAGAGCCTAAATATTAAAAGAAAAGAAAATCAATTTCTAATAATTAGCATCATAAAAATAATTAAGAGATATTTTTTTTGTTCAACAAGGTATAATTACCTTAATAAATAAAACAAGATTTTCCAAGCCCTAACTTATATGCTAAATTTTTTTTATTGTAAGAGATAATTTAAATATCAATAATAGTTCAATAATATTAAATAGAGATATTATATTTTTATAGAATGTACATTTTAGTTTTGAAAAATATGATAATAAATATAAAATTTGTTTTATTCTCCAGAGTTAGCTCAAGTGATCAATAGTTAGATATGAAATTTTTTGATATTGTTTTTAGTTGTTGTTGATCATAGGTTTTATTGTCTTTGATTATCTAGAGTCGACCCCTGTAATCACACTTCACAATTTACCTAGATTTATACGGTTTAGTATCCATCAAATGTAGGGAAGTATTCCAAGGTTTCATTGGCTTTTATTGTAAGTAAAACAATATTAATTTTAATGATGTTTAATATTAAATTTATTTAAAAGAATGAAAATGCATAAATAATATAGAAAAACATGCAATAGTTCAATATTGAAAATAACTGAATTTTGTTAATATGTTTATACATAAATGTTATATGAATATTCAATGGTGTCCTATGTTTATAGTGGTCTCACCATTAATCATCAAGGATCAAGATAGAAGAGAAAATTGTGTTGTGTTGATTATAAAAAATGAATTAACTAAATGGATGTTAAAAGGAAGAAATACCTAAGTAAATGATTAAGAGTATTGATATGATGAAGGAAATGATTAAGAGTATTAATATGAGTAATTTTAAGGAGGAAACTATTAAGAGTATTAATATGAACCATAATCAAATTTTGAGGAAAATATTTAAAATTAAGAGATCATGACCATAATTTAAGAAAAAAAAAAGGCTTTTAATCATAATTTAAGAATAATAAATAAAAGAATGAGAGCACTCTTTAAGAATCAATATATGAATAACTCATTTTGACCATAATTTCTAACAATAAATAAAATAATATAAAGATGAGATTTTCTGACCAAAAAATTAAATCATAATAAATAAATATTTTCTTTAGAATTGGACAATAAAGATTTATGACGAAAATTTTAAGAAGTTATTTCTAATAATCCTATAAGAATGATCTTATCAATGATAATTTTGATAACGATGATGATTAATTTCCACTAGACCTTAAGAAAAGAGATTAATTGTTGCTTCTAAAAAAACAATTTTATGATCAAATAGAACAGAAAGAGGTGTTCCTCTATCATTATAGAGATTAATTGTTGCTTCTAAAAAAAACAATTCTATGATAAAATAGAATAGAAAGAGGTGTTCCTATATCATTATAGTTTTTGTGATTGAACAAGTAAAAGAAATTGATAGTGTGGTAGATGTTAAAAACAATAAAATAAATTACATTAAAAATGTACAAAACGATAGTAATAAATTGATAATAATAAAGTGTAAAATAATAATAAACTATAAAATAATTGATTGGTTGTAGTGTTAAGTCACTTAGTAATATGAAGGTCACTAATTCCAAACCTCTTGTGAAAAATCCTAGCCATGTTAAGGGTCGGTGTGGCCGAAACCAAGTGTAGTTTCTCAAGCCAATGGTTAAGCTTGCAATCAATAAAAGTATATATATATATATATATATATATATATATATATATATATATATATATATATATATATATATATATATATATATATATATATATATATATATATATATATATATATTTGACATGTGATTTCAATAATTATTTAAAAAAAAAGGAAATGATAATAACATTGATTGAAAAATATAAGTATAGAAATTTAAATTAATAACGAGCAATCATCTAAGATTTATAATATGTTAAATAAGAGGGAGGAGAGGCAGTTGGCCAGAGGGAATTAAACAGAGGAAATAAGGTGGGGGAGGAGATCAAAGAGAAAGGAATTCCTAAAAAGGAGGAAAAGGAAAGAAATAAAGGGGAAGGAAAGAGCAGAAAGGAAATAAGTACATTTTAGATAAGTATTAGCCCTTAATTTATAATTTCTATTAGAAATATTCTAAAATATTGCATAAAAGTAAAATACTTATCATCCACATAGTGATTATTGACACCTAAAATAATTTTTTAGAAATTGGTTCTTCCTCAAAGGGCGGTGACTCAATGGAATGAGAGGTACCATAGGGAAATTACTTGGTTAATGAGTGAATAGTAGTTAATGAGATTGTTTCCTAGTGAGCTAATTCCCTAATGATTATCTAAAAAAATAAGATCGAGAATCATTTGAATAACACTGGTTTAAATGTTTGACAAATTATCTAAAAAAACCTAAATACTATATAATCTATTTTCTTAACAAGATTTTCAAAATCATAAAATTGAATCTTAGCCATTTTTATTTCAAATACATAGCTGAATAACAATTATTGTAATAACTACTAAATAATACTTTATAAAAAAAAGATATTAAAATTTAAAAGGTAAACCAAAAACATTTAAAAAATGATATTGTAATTTATAAAATACTGTAAACAATTTTTTTCACGTAAAATTGAAAATGATTTTAGGATGATATTTTAGATATGCCAATTTGAGGCTGAAAACTTAAACACGGACTAATTAACATATAATATGATATTCAATATTTTTATATTTATGTTTTTGTTAATTTTATTTTTTAAAATAATTTTTTCCTTTAACCTAAGAATTAAAAACTTCTTGTATATGCATGCACATTCACTATGTATATTTGGAGTTAAATATCTCTCTTTTATTGGTTGGCCTTGCAGGGGATGTGGAACTTTGAAGTGAATTAGACTTATCTTAAACCTACCTAGTGTCTACCTATAACTTACAAAGAGAGGCTCTAGAACTTTGTGAGAAGAGATTTCATAGAAAGAAACAAGAATGACTTAAGATCTAAATATAGAACCTAGAGGGCTAAAGATACAAAACCAAGCATTTTTAAAATATAAGGAATTTCATAGGAGCCTAGGAACAATAATTATGGACCCTACTAGAGGAGGAAAGAATAAGATCTCTATTGGGAAGAGTGATAATAACATGCACAAGATACCTATCATAATAGAGTGCAAAGGAAAAGGAACTGGGGAGGGAACTGATGGAAAAAGGGATAAAATTTATGGTATTTAATGATCATCCTAGTTGAATGGATCCAAATTCCAAGTATTTCCAAGGAGAATCCAGTTATGATTTTGTTGGAATTTGACAACTAAATTAGTAAATATGTGTAAACTGTATTAGTTACTGCCACGTTATTTTTATACCTAAGCAACAGTTATGTAATGGAGGAGGCTCTTATATAACTGATGAATGCCCTAACTATTGTAATCGTGGAAAATAATTGTTGATTGAATAAAGAATCCAATCCCTTGCCTCGTGGATGTTTCCTTGACACCTTGTCAAGCTTTTACCACCTAAAATCTTGTGTTCTTTTACTTGTGTCATTGCATTTAGTTTCATTCAGTTTCATTTATACATTTCTTGTTTAATTAACTGATTAGCCAACAATTGGTATTAGAGCTATTGATTTGGGTTGAAAAACTGGGGAGCCCTCGAAGACAAGCGTTGCATAAGAAAAGGTGAAAGAGAGACACTACATGAAAAATGGGAGCCCTCGAAGACACTGCGTGGTATCAAAGCTACGTGAAAATAGGGAGCCCTTGAAGATGATGCATGGTAGCAAAGGAAGGTTGGGTCGTTTACCACCAAAATTTTCCTAAACTTTAGCTTTGAGTACAACAACAAAGAGTTTATCTGCTGTGGAAGACTGAACATAATAAGTGTCCATATGGAAGCTGCTCAGTCTCTACATTATATCTAGAGGCACACCATGTTTGCAAGGGCATTGCATTTCTACCAAAATAGCATCATCTTTGATGACTAAAACTGAAACATCCAAATCTCTCATTGCTGCTACCAGTGTGCATGATCCTTTCTTATGGAAGTCGTTCAACTTTTGCTTAGATTCCGACCTAGGTAAGGGTCATTGAACTCGGTGAGGATGTTGAGAAGCTCATTTGGAGTCTAAGCCAAGCAAGATTGAAGGAAACAAGGTTCATTCCAGTCATTTCTTTTTTAAGCTGCCAGTCCAACAAGGAGCAGTTGTTGAAGGAAAAGAAATCATTGTGTTCTTTTGGAGAACCTTGTACATTGAATCCATGCACATTGGGTGAAGAGAAATCACATTGTAAAGAAGCTTGCATAGGTGAAATTGTGTTATTGCTAGAGAGAGATGCCGCCACTTGTAGCTGTCGGCCCCCTGTCCCTGCGTACAGATCACTAAGAATTCACATAAAGCACAAATTTGAAGTCAGGAGGAGAAGCTCAGAAGAAAGCCTTCGATCAAAAGTCTGGGTATTTATTCAAAACAAAAATTAAGAATTTTTTGAGGATTTGTTGAGCTGTTTGAAGTTTTAAATACAAAAGATTTCTGAGTATTTGAGGAAATCTCAGGGTTTGAAGTCTGTGAAGTAAAATAAATAAAACAAGGGTACTTTGTGATTTTTTTTTTAAAGGGTTTCATTGCTTTCCAGAAAAGGATTTCATTTCATTCAAGAGTTTCATTGAAGAATGGAGGAAAATGAATTCTTCCAGAAAAACTGTTCTAGGTTTTTTAAGTCAATTTGGAAGAATTTTGGGAAGTAAAATTCTGAATTTTGCTGGGGAATTTGTGAAATTTTCCAGAAAATTGAAGTAGGAAAAATAAAAAAAACTTGGAAAACCCTTGTTGGAAGAAGACAAATAAAATTTTTATTTTGTTGAAAGATTGAAACCCTAGGAGGAAAGAAATCGCCAAGATGACGAATGCAAAGTTCGAGGTGGAGAAATTCACCGACAAGAACAACGTTTCTCTATGGAAACTCAAAGTTAGGGATTTGCTGGTGTAAAAAGGGTTGCACAAAACATTAGACGGGGCAAATAAGAAAGCTGCTAGCATGACAAATTCAGACTGGGAGGACTTGGATGCCCGAGCTCTCAGTACAATTAGGTTATGCCTGGCGGATGAAGTTCTTTTCAACATTGTTGAAGAGAGTACAACTGCAGGTTTATGGGAAAAACTGGAAAAACCATATATGAAAAAATCATTAACCAATAGAATTTATTTGGAAAGACAATTGTACAATCTACGGATGAAGGAGGGTACTAAAGTTGCAAAACATTTAAATATTTTTAATGCACTTATATGCCAAATATTAGATATAGAAGTTAAAATTCAAGATGAAGACAAAACTATAACCTTGTTGTGTTCTTTGCCTGAGTCATGGGACCAATTCATAACTTCAATCAGTTTGAGCACTCCTGATTCTTTAAAATTTGAATCAGTTGTGGGAGCTCTCTTAACTGAAGAAGTACGAAGGAAATCCAGTACTGAAACAACTGTGCCGGAAGCCATGATATCTAGAGGACGGTCAAAGGATAGAGGAGAAAATACAAGGGGTTCTTCTAGATCAAAATCAAAGGAAAAAACGTGTAAGGAAAAATGTTGGCAATGCAATAAAATTGGACACCTCAAGAAAGGCTGTTGGAAATGAAAAGAGTCTGATAAGCCAAAGAAGGAAGCAAATCAGGATGACTCAGGTATGATAAACAAAGTTTTATCTACTGAAGAATTATGTATGACAGATGAAACTTTACCTGTATGTAATGTCTCTCACTATTTTGAAAGTTGGTTATTAGACTCTGGTGCTTCTCATCACATGTGTCCACACAGAAATTGGTTTACTTCATATAAAGTTGTAAATGGTAGTTCTGTGTTTATGGGTAATAATGTATCATCTCAAACTGTTGGGATGGGAAATATCAGGATTAAAATGTACGATAACATAGTTAGAACATTAACTAGTGTTAGACATGTACTTGAATTGAAGAAAAAATTGATTTCTTTGGAAGTGTTGGATTCTGATGGTTATAAGTTTACAGGTCAGAATGGAGTGCTGAAATTCTCAAAAGGTGCCCTAGTTGTTATGAAAGAAAAATAGGTCAGAAATCCTTACAAACTCAAAGGAAGTACTCAAGTCAGTGAATCAACAACTGTGTCAGAGAAAGAAGAAGAAGGTACTCGCCTATGGCATTAGCGATTGGGTCACATGAGCGAGAAAGGTCTTCAGGTACTGATGAACCATAAATTACTTCCTGATTTGAAATCCTTGAAGTTTGATTTTTGTAAACATTATGTGTATGGAAAATAGTGTAAACAGAGGTTTAAAAATGGAAGTCATAATAGTAAAGAAATTTTGGACTATATTCATTCTGATCTATGAGGACCATCTCTTGTTGTATCATATGGAGGTGCTTTATATTTTTTTAATGTTTATTGATGATTTCTCCCATAAAGTTTGGGTTTTTATGCTAAAAAAGAAAGCTGATGTATTCAATGTCTTTAAACAATTTAAAGTAATGGTAGAAAAAAGAACATGCAAATCAATTCAATGTTTAAGAATTGAAAATGGTGGTGAATTCACTTCTCTAGAATTTGAACAATATTGTAAGGATGAAGGAATTGTTAGACTCAAAATTGTTGTTTATACTCCTCAACAAAATGGTGTTGTTGAACATATGAATCGGACTCTTATGGAAAGAGCCAGAAGCATGGTCAACAATGCTAACTTGCAAAAGGAGTTGTGCGCAGAAGCAGTATCCATTTCCTGTTATTTAGTTAATAGACCACCTTCAGTAGCAATTAATTGTAAAATTCCTGAAGAAGTTTGGTTAGGTCAGTCTTGTGACTATTCACATTTAAGGATATTTGGTTGCGATGCCTATGCTCTTATTCCTAGAAGTCAACGTTCAAAATTAGATCCAAAATCGAAATTTTATGTCTTTTTTGGGTATGACTATGCGGTGAAAGGATACAAGTTGTGGGATCCTACTTCACGAAAGATAGTTGTTAGTAGAGATGTAACATTTGATGAATCTTCTCTTTTAAAATCAAATGTTGAAAGAATTGAATAGGAATAGGTATCTCCAAATCAACAAATTCAAATGGAGGCTAGACCTTTTTTTGAAAGTCAAAAAGAAGGAGAGAACTTTGGAGGAAAAGGTGTTGAAGATACAAAGGAATTTGTTGAAGTTTCTGAACTAGTTCAGTAACCAGTCACTCTAAGAAGGTCTACAAGGGAAAGAAAAACTCCCAAAATATATGAAGATTCTACTTCATCTTTTGCTTTAATTACTGAAGATGGGGAACCTTGCTTTTATCAGGAAGTAGTAGATGATACGGCTAACGAAAAATGGAAAATGGCTATGGAAGAAGAAATGGATTCCTTAGCCAAGAACAATACCTGGAACCTTGTAGAACTTCCCGAAGGGAGAAGTGTTGTTGGATGCAAATGGGTCTTCAAATTGAAACGGAAAGTTAATGGAAGTATCGAAAGGTATAAGTCGATACTAGTAGCAAAAGGGTACACTTAGGTTGAAGGTATTGAATTTCATGAGATTTTTTCACCAGTTGTAAAACTTGTTTCTATTCGTACTGTTTTGGCACTAATTGCATTACTTAACCTTGAGTTAGAACAGTTGGATGTTAAAACAACTTTTCTACATGGCGATTTGGATGAAGGGATATATATGGAACAGCCAAAAGGTTTTGTACAAGGTCACAACAAAAGATTAGTTTGCAAGCTTAGGAAATCATTGTATGGCCTGAGGTAGTCTCCCAGGCAATGGTGTAAGAAGTTTGACTCCTTTATGGTGAGGAAGAATGTTATTAGAAGTGAGTATGATCATTGTGTATACTTCAAGAGTTTGAATGGCATATCCATTATCTTAGCTTTGTATGTTGACGATATGCTTATTGCAAGCAAAATCATGGAAGAGATCAACATGTTAAAGACTTAGCTCTCTAGGATGTTTGATACAAAGGATCTTGGAGCAGCAAAACATATCTTGGGCATGGAGATATACACAAACAGGAAAAATGGTAAGCTTTGGTTATCACAACAGAAGTATGTGGAAAGAGTACTTGAAAAGTTTGTTATGAACAGTGTGAAACCTATTAATGTTACATTAGCTTCCCATTATAAGCTCTCTTCGGTTTTGAGTCCTAGAATTGATGAAAAAAGGCAGTGTATGTGTCATGTACCATATGCAGATGTTGTAGGCAACTTAATGTATGCGATGGTATCTACAAGACCTGACACTTCACATGCAGTTGGAGTTGTCAATAGGTTCATGGCGAATCGAGGTGGAGCAATTAGTTGGATGTCAAAGCTTCAAGAAATAGTTGCGTTGTCCACTACCGAAGCAGAATATATAGCAGCTTCACATGCCAATAAAGAAGAAATATGGTTAAAGAGTCTACTTTATGATATTGGCAGGACGCTTGAGAAAGTGAATGTACTATGTGACAATCAAAGCGCAATTCACTTGGCTATAAATCCAGCTTACCATGGCAAGACCAAGCACATTGATGTAAGGTATCATTTTCTGAGACATGTGATTGATGGTGGAAAAGTAGCTCTCAAGAAGGTCCATACACAGGAGAATTATGCACACATATTCAAGAAACTAGTTACAGTAGAGAAGCTACGATGGTGTTTAGCTTCTCTTGGCTTGCAGAAGAGATGATGAATGGGCATGGTCAAGGGATTAGCAAAATTGTTGTCAAGGTGGAGTTTGTTGGAATTTGACAACTAATTAAGTAAATATGTGTAAATTGTATTAGTTACTACCAACTTAGTTTTATACCAAAGCAACAACTATGTAATGGAGGAGGCTCTTATATAACTGATGAATGCCTGAACTATTGTAATCGTGGAAAATAAACATTGATTGAATAAAGAATCCAATCCCTTGCCCCGTGGATGTTTCCTTGACACCCTGTCAAGGTTTTACCACGTAAAATCTTCTGTTTTTTTACTTGTATCTTTGCATTCAGTTTCATTCAGTTTCATTTATACATTTCTTGTTTAATTAACCACTTGGCTAATAGATTTGAGGCAAGGAAAATATTTGAAAAATTCCTTGTAACTCATGAGATGGGTGAGCACTATTACATGTCTACACCCTTTTGTAATGCTTGTAACACGCCATAGCTTCTATGCAAGTATATCTATTTCTAGTTCCTTGGATTTCCTTAATGCGGTATTAACGAAGTTTGCTAAACCGTCAAAAATACGTTTAACATAGTTTCAAACACATCAAGAGAGATGAAGATTAAAAAATTCTACACCTCAAATACTACTTAGATGCCTGTCACATTTTACATGGTTTCAAACACATCAAGAGAGACAAGCATTAAAAAATTCTAAACCTAAAATACTGGCAAAATGCCTGTCAAATTCGGTCCCTGAAAGCGAGGGATGAAAAATCATTTTAGTCAGGTTAATCTATGAAGTACAAAACATGTCATGCATTTTCCGATCATGACCACTTGTGAAAGTCTCGTACAAAGATGGTGATTAAAAATCCATACAGTTTTTTTTACAAGTAGGTATTTATGTATTTTTTTAATGTGGTTAAATGAAATACACATATACTAGACATCTAATTAATTAAATGAGGATCACAATACTCTGGTCCCTTTTAAGAATAATTTGAGTGTATTCTTTTCTTCTAACCATTCTTCAAATATGAGTTTAAAGTTAGTTCTTTCATGAGGGCTCTTAAGAATAATTTGAGTGTATTCTTTTTGTTCTAACCATTCATATTCTTCAAATATGAGTTTAAAGTTAGTTCTTTTTTGAGGGCTCGCAATTTGGGTCGCCATGTACATTGATTACAAATGCATCTTTTTTTTTTTTTGGATAGAGTAAACGAAAAGAGAGAAATAGAAAAATACTAATAACTAGCTAAATCATTTATGCATAAAAAATCTACACAATAGTAAAACTAATTTTTAATATAAACGATATATAATGACACAAACTGAAGTATCATAATATCAAACTGAAAATATTAATAACTTACCAAATAATTTGTGCATGAAAAAATGTACATAATACTAAAACTATCTTTCCAACTAAACAATATATAATGGTATAAACATAAGTTCCGCAATATTACCTTATCTTAGGGTAGAAAAGTGAATAGATACCAAGGGGGTTTATTATGGAAATATTACAAATATGTAGAGGAATACTAGTATTCCATTGGTGATTGTCCTTCCATCGAGTGTTGTTGAGGCTCAACTTATTTCAAATAAAGATAAAAAAGCCAATGAAGTTTATTAATTCAAAGTGTAAGTTCTTCTGGTTGAAATTAAAATGAAAATACGATTCACTTTTGTATACTTTAAAACCAAACAATGTTTCCATATGTTTGTTAGATAAGTTCCTGAATTAATTTGTAAACATTATCACTGGCCTTACTATCCATTGCAATTGTATTGATCTTGAATCAACAAATATATTACAATGTAGAAGAGGACGTTAGGGAGCTCCTACACAAGAATAAGTTAACGAGAATAATAATTTAGAATTCATATGTTTAAAAAAACATAACTCATGTTCACATGATACATGCATATATACTTAGGAAAAAAAGAAATAATAAAATTTTAGATAAATCTTAACCTTTTATATTATAATTAATATTAACTATTTTATAATTAGTATTAAAAATATGATAATTAAATAGTTATCATCGGCATAATAATTATTTACGAGGAAATTTTTATTTCAATATAAACACAATGGTCAGCCTAACTATATATGCCCACCTAATTAAACAGATCTACCCACCTAATTATATTTTCAAAACACTAATTTTTTTCAATACTTTTTTCCACTGGACAAATTTCGAGAAAGCCCCTACATTTTTACAAAATTGAAAAGAAAAGAAAATTTTGTGTAGAAAAATGTATGAGTTGACGCAGGCATCCAAATCCTAGCATGCATGGATGGAGGAATTTTAGAAGATGGATTTAACACTGGTAAACGAGGAGGTTATATTCTATATGGTCACCTGTGAAATTGGGTGCTCGGTTAGGAAGAGTTGTAAAACAAAAAAATTGCATTCATTCAGACTAGTTGATTTAGGCATTCCAAGAAGCATGGCAACCACCATGCGCGACACCTTCTGATGCAGTGTTCCAAGTACCGCCAGGATAGAAATTTCTAGTTACACCAGTGACATTTCTTGGTCCTTGCAAGTCTCATATTTCAGTAGAGGTAAGAAAGTTGGATGTCGAGTTGTCTACCTGTGATAACTTGCAGATTACAGGAACAATAGTTGTACCTAATCAACAATCTGCATGGAATAGCAATGAACGTGGTATGTGGCTCCTGTTTTCTGGTATATTTGGGTTGACCATAGAAGGTGGTGGTGTAATTGATGGTCAAGGCCAGGCTTCGTGGTCGAAGTCCTACAAAGTGCACGAACAACACCTAAGAATTTCTATTTCAGTTGGCTTTTTTGTCACCGTTGTGTCGCATTCTCTAATATTCCATCACCTATCCTCCATTGAATATCCACATACGACTCCACCCTCGAGCCTCTTGACTAGCACCATCCACACTCATCTCTCCAACTCTTAACATTTAACATTAAACATCAATACAACAAGTATAAGCCATCTCCTTCAATTTATATTAATCATCAGAAATGTCCATGTGTACAGGGTTGCCTCGATGCGGCTTTGACGATTTGTTTCCAACCTAATCACCTTGTTTACTTGCTTGAAGAGAGACACGATGTTATAAATAGTTTTTTTATTTTATTTTATTTTTTCTGTAAATTTTAATTGGAGGTGGTTGTTCTCATGCGATGGGTTTGGATTATGTGTTGGTCTTACAAGAAATGTTTATCATTGGATGTTCGAATGTTTTGATTAGAAATCTGCAATTTTTCAATAGCCAACAGATCCATCTTGCAGTGGTGGACTCTCTGGAGATCCAACTAAGCAGGATACAGATACAAGCTCCTGAGGATAGCCCAAACGCTGATCGTATTCATATACAAAGAGTTCAGAATGCCCAAATCAACAACTGTGTCATCTAGACAGGTTGGAAGCTATTAATTTCACTGCTTTGCGTTAATTTGTTGATTCACATAAACCCATTTATCATAGATCCAATAGCTTAATAATAATTTAGTATATATCCATCTAGCTTAGACCTATCTTAACATTGACATAATTGCAAACCTTAATTTTACCTATCTAAACTTCAAATTGACAAACACGTAATAAACATAAAAGGTTATGCTAATTATGATTATAAACATTGTATGCTAGGGGATGATCACATTTCCATTTCGTCGGGCTCATCTACTATTAATGTCAAAAATATAAGTTGTGGCCTAGGCCATGGTATCAGGTGAGATATGTATTTTTGTTCTTATCATGCAGAAAATACAATACAGTTAGATGAGACATTAAGAATGAAATTTTAATTGTACTTCTTATTTTCTGCAGTATTGAAAGCCTGGAAGAAAATGGAGAAGCAACCAAAATTGATGACATTCTTGTCCAAAACATCACTTTTAGTGGAACATCCAACAGAGCTAGAATCAAGACTTGGCAGGTTGGTTTAGCATGTGTATGACTCTTTTAACTATTTCTATTGATTTTAAAATTTTCTCTTGAAATTTTCACTATGCAACAACAATCCATTACAATTTGTAATTGATATTAATCTTCATTATCTACCATGATTGTAACATAATTCATGATTTTTCTAAATATAGAGGGTGGTTTTGGCTATGCACAGAATATCACATTTGAGGACATAGTTGTTGATAATGTCAGGAATCCGATTATCATTGATAAGTATTATTGTGATCCGTCTTTGCCATGCAAAATTCAGGTGATCAGCTAACTTTTGTGTGCAATTCCATGATGTTTTCATAACATACCTGAGGCAAAATCATATATAACACACATATTAATTAACTGGGCATCATAGTCCTTTTGCCTCTTTTAAGATTGCATTTTGTTCCAGTTGTTCTTGAAATATCAATTTGAAGTCCGTGGGTATATAGTTCCCATATATGTCATCAATTCTGAAATACTGGTGTATGTGCATATAATAGGCACGAAAGTAGAATTTTTTTCCCTTTAGCATCTATTGGCTTGAAATAGGTAATTAATTATTTTTAGCATCATTAGTTACAACTACTCCAATTATAAACAAATTTTGGATATTGGTTTTGAAGTTTGGAATGAGTAATGATGTCTCTGATATCATTTTTCGCCATGTTAAATTCATAGAAATGAAAAATATGATATAACATAATAATTTTCATACATATTGGTTATCGCAATATCTTTTGGAAATATTGGTTTTGAAGTTTGAAATCAACAATAATGTTTGTGATGATGTTGTGTGCAATCATCTGTGGTAAAAATACAGGATGACACTTTTAAAAATGTGGGAGCCCTTAATATTCCTAGACATTTGAATGTGATCCTTCTCTTGTGAATGTTTGGCATATTTTTGTTTCCAAATCTTAGCCCAGGGAGTACTCGATTCCTTGATCAACCTCCACTAGAGTTTGGCTCTCGAATCTCTGCTGAGGGTTTGAGGGTCATGAAGCCCCAAACCACTGTGGCTCTTGGGTTTGCAGATCTTGTGCCAGGCTACTAAAGGCCTTTTCTTTTTCTCTTCTCCTCTGCCCCATAGAAAATCTGTTTATATGATCTTGATTTGTTGCTTGACTCCTTTAGGAGCAGGAAGAGCTGATAACATGAAAATGGGAATTTCCTGCAAGACAGGCTGAGTGAGCACCGGGCGCCCTACCAAATTCAAAGACCTACATGTCCATTTCCTGATCTTGTCTTGAATTTTATTTATAATTGGCTCCGACGCTCCCTTACTTAGAGGATATCTATAAGAGGTATGCCCATATAATTGGAAGGTAGTTGGCTCCTTTGAAATCCAAGAATTCTGGTGATGTTTCTCTGAATAGCAAGGCTAGTGTTAAAGAAAAAAACTTTTGATTTGTTGAGGCTGACCTCTGTGCCGATTGCCATAGAAAAATCATTCAAGATATGTTTGATCACCCTTGCTTCCTTGACTGTGGGTGTGCCCTATAGCATTGTTTCATCCACAAATTGTTGATGAGTATTTGCCACTCCAAGGTGAGTCTGATACCTTGAATTCTTCCTTCAAAATTTTCCATTTTGATCCTTCTGCCTAGCTCTTCCATCATGAGAACAAAGATGAAGGGTGAGAGCAGATCCTGTTGTTTAAGACCTTTGGAGGGTGTGAAGGTTCTTGAAGGAGCACCATTAAGCAGGATGGAAAAACTGGTTGTGGTAACTAGTTCCATAACCCATCTTATCGAGTTTTGGTCGAAGCCAAAGGCTTCTAGAACTACCCTTATATAAGACCAACTTATTTTATCGTAAGCTTTCGCTAGGTCCAGCTGAATGATCATACCTGCTTTTTTGTTTCTTTTGAGAGAATGTACCACCTCATGAGCTTGTATAATGTTGTTGAGGATTTGTCTTCCTTCCGCATAGCCTGTTTGCTCCTTTGAGATGAGAGCTGGTAAAAGGGGCTTGAGTCTATTAGCAATCACCTTGGAAAGCATCCAGAGTCATAGTTTTTTCCTGTATTGAGATCAGAGCTATGAAGGAAGCATTAAGAGCCTTCAAAGCGTTTTTGGACCTTCTTGAGTCTTCCACCACCTCAAGGATGTCCTGTTTGATTGTTTTCCAATAGGCTTTGAAGAAGTCAACATTGAACCCATTCGAGCCTGGGGCTTTTCCATCCCGCATTTCATTGATCACTTCACTGACCTCCTCTTCCGATACTGGTCTATGTAGATTATGGTTGTCCTCTCTTGTAACCAGCTGAGGTATATACTAAGTGAAAAGGTTGATGTATCTAGATCTATCCTTGAAAGGCTCCTTTGCTATACTGATGAAGTGTTGTACAAGAACTGATTCCATATCTTTGTGAGAGACGACTTATATCCCTTGAGAATCTTTGAGATTTGTTATTCTGTTGTGTGCTTTGTTATCCATGGTGGATTTATGAAAAAACTGTGTGTTTCTTTCTCCCTATCTAATCCATTGCACCCTTGATTTTTGTCTCCAGAAAATCTCCTTTTGCAAGCACAGGTCTTCCCATTATTCCTGCAGAGATTTGGCTAGCTTTTTTCATTCCTCGGTAAAGCCATATGTAATGTAGATCTGATTAATCTCCTATAGTTTCTTCTCATCTTCTATTTTGGCTTTGATGATATTGCCAAATTCCTTCTTGTTTCAGTCTTCAAGCCTAGATTTAATATGTTTAAGTGTCTATAGGAGCAGGAAAATTCTAGTGCCTTGAATGTTCAAATCCTCTTTCCACCATTTGTCAATATTGCTGGTGAATTCAGGGCGAGAGAGCGAGGCGTTTTCAAACCTAAAAGGTCTGTCTCTTGGTGTGCCCATAAAAGTTGCTTCCAACTAAATAGGCCAATGGTTCGAACCTCCAAAGGGGAGAATAGAAGTTGTTATGGCAGGGCCTGAGACAAAGAGGTCCTTTGAAATAATGAATCTATCTAGTTTAGAGGCTACTTGTGAAACTCCTCCCCTCTTGTTGTTCTAGGTGAAGGTCTCGTTCATTGTATCAGTGTCCACTAGCCCCATGTTCATTATGAAGTTTTGGAAGGCCATGGAATATCTTCCAAGCTATCTAATACTACCCTTTTTCTCTGAAAGAGATATTATATTATCATATTGAAATCCCCTGCCACTATCCAGAGCATATTGAGGTCTCTTGCTCTTAGATCCTCAAGGGAGGTGAGAAGCTTGAGTTTGTCTTCTTTCTTTTGAGGTCCATAGACATTTTTAATCATGTATATATTCTGATCTCCTGAAGGTTGACATGCCAAAGGGAGACAATTCTTGGATGCTTCAGCATCCAGGATTCCAAATTTCTGGGGATCCCACAGTGTGAGAATCCCCCCCGCTGAGTTGTTTGCTTTAACCTCTAGATACTCATTCTTTATTAACCATTTATTATGAATTTTCCTTATCTTATCTATCGAAAATTTTGTCTCCTGAATAAAGACCATATCTAGTTTTTCTTCTTTTATTCTATTACTGAGATTTATTTGCTTCCTTTTATTTCATGTGCCTCTAATATTCCAGGTTGTGAGATTCATCAAGAAAGTTTTGTAAAGGAATAACTGGTGAGCTCTTTCATCTTACCTGAGTTAATCAATATTTTCCCACATTCGTTCAACAACTCATTCTGTCTTTTCTTCCTCTTTTTCTATTTGAGTTCTTTCGAGATTGTGCCTGTATATTCTCCATCATTTTGACCCCACTTTGCTCCTATATTTCATGATTTCTTTTAACTCCAGATCCCTTCGATTGTGATGTCCATAGAAAGAGTTGTTGAACTATATCATAATCCTCTTTTGGCAGGGAGTCCACTCTATGGTTGTCCCTTATTCCAGAAAATTTTCTAGATCTAGATTTTCCCTATCTAGAATCTCCTACAATTCATGGTCCTCTATTCCCGCTTCACTTGGAGTCATTTCATGGCCCCTACTTATCTCCATACTGCTTGGTAGATCATCCTTTTGCTGGTTGTTTACTGTGATATCCTTCATGTCAGCTTTCTTTTCCTTCTCACTGATTGTGTTCTCCATATCCTAGATTTTTTCTTTGTTCCCCTCTTCTTCCTCTAGGATCTTGAAGCTATTGTGTCTTGTATATATATCCTCATTGATCTTCTTTTGTGAATTATTTCCACCTTTCCCTTTGCCCCCAACCTTGGTGAAACCCTCGTCATTTTTATCCACAGTGGTTTTCACATTTCATTCCATGATGTTTGTTGGGCAGTCTCTGAATAAATTCCCATGTTCATGGAATTTGTGACACCTAAATGGGATGCACTCATAGTCCACCATTTGCATCCATTATTCATCATAAAATTATAAAATTATCGCTTCCTATTGTTTTCAGAGATTCTGGTAGCCAATAATCCAGAGGAAGGGAGTATAGTCTAATCCATACTGGTAACGATGTGAATGTTTCGCGTTCTGGGACAAATTTCATCATCCATGGCTAGATGTAGAGTCTTGCAAAAGTGTACAAATATGGCCCCCGTTCAAACACTCTGTCTTTATCCTCTAGGCTCGTGAACACCACTGTGAAAAAGCCCTTAAATCCTAGATGGAGGTGTATTTCCCCCTTTGGCTTCCAATGGCTCCTTATCCACACGTGCAATGCCCTCTCCATCGGCCATATCCCCATGAACTGGCATATGATCGTATGTTCCCTCATATGATCCCTATGCACTTGAGGCCTTGGATCGCTCAAGATGATCTGAGGAATAATGCTCGACTTGGGTTTGAAGACCCTAGTTGTCCTTATGGAAGTAGGTTTTTCGCTGCTGCCTCCATTCTCCTTCTCCTTACTTGTTTCCTATTGATCCTCTTCCTATTCCTGAAGTCCATTTCTTCCCAATGTTCCCATGCCTTTTACCTTTTTTACCTTCTCCAGAGGTTTTTTGAAACACTGCTTTCCCATCTCCTTACCTCTATCTATAACTACCTGATAGTAGGAGGGAGCAACACTCTCCCCTGTGCGTCCTGCCATGGTATCCAAAGTCAAAACCCTAACAACAACTCCAATGCTAGCTCAAGTTGCAGACTTCTCATCAAGCTTTTATTCCACCATAAGTAAAACAATATTAATTTTAATTATGTTTAATATTAAATTTATTTACAAGAATGAAAATGAATAAATAATATAGAAAAACATGCAATAATTCGATATTGAAAATAATTGAATTTTGTTGATATGTTTATACATAAATGTTGTATGAAGATTCAATGGTGTCCTATGTTTATAGTGGTCTCACCACTAATCATCAAGGAGCAAGATAGAAGAGAAAATAGTGTTGTGTTGACTATAAAAAATAAATTAACTAAATGAATGTTAAAAGGAAGAAATACCTAAGTAAATGATTAAGAGTATTAATATGATGAACGAAATGATTAAGAGTATTAATATGAGTAATTTTAAGGAGGAAATGATTAAGAGTATTAATATGAACCTTAATCAAATTTTGAGGAAAATATTTAAAATTAAGAGCTCATGACCATAATTTAAGAAAAAAATGGCTTTTAACCATAATTTAAGAATAATAAATAAAAGAATGAGAGTACTCTTTAAGAATCGATATATGAATAACTGATTTTGACCATAATTTCTAACAATAAATAAAAGAATATAAAGATGAGATTTTTTGACAAAAAAATTAAATCATAATAAATAAATATTTTCATCAGAATTGGACAATAAATATTTATGACCAAAATTTTAAGAAGTTATTTCTAATAATCCTATAAGAATGAAGTTATCAATGATAATTTTGATGACGATGATGATTAATTTCCACCGAACCTTAAGAAAAGAGATTAATTATTGCTTCTAAAAAAAACAATTCTATGACCAAATAGAACAGAAAGAGGTGTTCCTATATCATTATAGTTTTTGTGATTGAACAAGTAAAAGAAATTGATAGTGTGGTAGATGTTAAAAACAATAAAATAAATTACATCAAAGATATACAAAATGATAGTAATAAATTGATAAATTATAAATTATAAATTGATAATAATAAACTATAAAATAATAATAAACTATAAAATAATTGATTGGTTGTAGTGTTAAGTCATTTAGTAATATGAAGGTCACCAATTCCAAACTTCTTGGGAAAACTCCTCTCCATGTTAAGGGTCGGTGTGGCCGAAACCAAGTGTGGTTTCTCAAGCCAAAAGTTAAGCCTGCGATCAATAAAAGTATATATATATATATCTATATATCTATATATATATATATATATATATATATATATATATATATATATATATATATATATATATATATATATATAGATATATATATAATCATAATAATAATAATAATAATAATATTAAAGAATAAAATTATGAAAATATAAATATAAATTTGACCTGTGATTTCAATAACTATTTAAAAAAAAAGAAATGATAATAACATTGATTGAAAAATATAAGTATAGAAATTTAAATTAATAAGGAGCAATCATCTAAGATTTATAGGATGTTAAATAAGAGAGAGGAGAGGCAGTTGGCCGGAGGGAATTAAAGAGAGGAAATAAGGTGGGGGAGGAGATCAAAGAGACAGGAAAATTCTAAAAAAGGAGGAAAAGAAAAAAAAGAAAGGGGAAGGAAAGGGAGGAAAGGAAATAATTACATTTTAGATAAGCATTAACCTTTAATTTATAATTTCTATTAAAAATATTTTAAAATATTGCATAATAGTAAAATACTTATCATTCACATAGTGATTATTGACACCTAAAATAATTTTTTAGAAATGGGTTCTTCCTCAAAGGGTTGTGACTCAATGGAATGAGAGGTACCACAAAGAAATTACTTGGTTAATCAGTGAATAGTAGTTAATGAGATTGTTTCCTAGTGAGCTAATTCCCTGATGATCATCTAAAAAATAATATCAAGAATCATTTGAATAATATTGGTTTAAATGTTTGACAAATTATCTAAAAAAACCTAAATACTATATAACCTATTTTCTTAACAAGATTTTCAAAATCATAAAATTGAATCTTAACCATTTTTATTTCAAATATATAGTTGAATAACAATTATTGTAATAACTACTGAATACTACCCGGATGCAGGTGATAGCCATGGTAATTAATGTGATAAGATGGTCAGCCAGTAGACAGGTTGGCCACATGGCCCCTGCGTCGTCCCCCATGCCAACCTCGGGCGCAATCAAACCCCCTTTCTGGAGCCATTAATTGTGTCTGAAGGCCGAGAATCATCTATGATCTTCATTGACATGGAGCCTGTTGAGCATCAGGTAATTCTCCCCCCCTTGCTCCATTGCATCTGCCCTCCATAAGCCATAGAGCCTTGCTCTCGTATTGTGACAGGAAGACGGTGCTGGTTACTAAGTTGTCTTGATCTGGGTAATGGATTTCACTTCTCGCATTCCAGTCTCTGCATCTTAAACCGAGCTCAGACATCCCATGTTCATTCTTTGCCTCGAATTTTCTCCAACCCCTCTCCTGCCAACCTTGCCCTCAACCCTCCCATGGCTCGCCTCAGACATTGTATGTGAAGCAGACATGGAGGCACTCGCGGAGGCACCATTCACCCACCATCTTCACCTAGCTCTGCCATAGCCTCCCATGCCTCTGCCGTTGATAATCCCAATCCTTTCAGCTCTCTCTATAACCGTAACCCAAACACCCAGAGTGGAAGGGAACGCGCCAGGATCCATGGAACAGAAGGGAGGGATGCTGCAATTCACTCAGCGAATTTCCCTCTTCATTTGCATCCAACTCCCCATGTCACTCATTTCTGGTTCTGCAGCACCTTAATCCGACCTGTAATCGCTACCACGGTGACCATTTATTTCTCGGAAGAAATTGATCCATAGACTCCTCTGCCTGACCACAAGGACGAGCAGAACAGAGCGACTCCTAGAAATTGCAGCATTAGCATCCCTGGTCATCGACAGTAGGACAAAGGCAAAGATGCCCTGCATGGCAAAGCAGTTGCTGGCAGTCAATCATCTATGGACGGCAAGCATGGTGACACAAGGGCCTCGGGAAGCTGTCAAGGTGACACGTCCACAATGCTGGTGGGCATAGGTAGCACCGCGACCAATCAAGCTGGTTCTGAGGACTATGGATGGTGTCTGATCTTGGAGGAAGAACCAACAACAGACACCTTGTAGCCACTGGACAGGTTACGTGGCATGCCTTGATTATGTCTCTGATTAGTTTTGTCACTTCTCATTTTAAGTCTTGTTTCATCTCGGGTCTTTTTTCTAGTTTTGTCCCCAACTCGAGTGAGGAAAATTTTGAAATTTTGTTCCAAATTGTCGATTTAGAGTGGAAAAATCCTGAGCTAAGGATTCGAAATTATAGTTTTTTATTAGAATTTTTGAGTTATGGAACTACAGCCCCTGCGAGGGTAATCTGAACTGTGCTTACTTTTTGTACTCGGATTGGTTTCCACATGTGGGGAAGTCTCGATTTCAAGGTTTGATGCTCAAAATGGTCATGCAATTGACCCAGTACCATTGAGGCTGAAGCCTCTTTGTACATTATGTCTTTATAAATAGATCAGTTTTACTTAGAAAAAGAAAAATCAACTACTAAATAATGCTTTATAAAAAAATATATATTAAAATTTAAAAGGTAAACCAAAAATATTTAAAAAATGATACTGTAATTTATAAAATACTGTAAACAAATTTTTTCACATAAAATTGAAAATGATTTTAGGATGATCTTTTAGATATGCCAATTTGAGGCTGAAAATTTAAACTGGGACTAATTAACATATAATATGATATTCAATATTTTTATATTTATGTTTTTGTTAATTTTTTTTTCAAAATAATTTTTTTCTTTAACCTAAGAATTAAAAACTTATTGTATATGCATGCACATTCACTATATATTTTTGGAATTAAATATCTCTCTTTTATTGGTTGGCCTTGTAGGGGATGTGGAACTTTGAAGTGAAACAGAATTATCTTAAACCTACATAATGTTGACCTATAGCCTACAAAGAGAGGCTCTCGAACTTTGTGAGAAGAGATTTCATAGAAAGAAACAAGAATGGCTTAAGATCTAAATATAGAACCTAGAGGGCTAAAGATACAAAACCAAGCATTGTTAAAATATAAGGGATTTTGCAGGAGCCTAGGAATGATAATTATGAACCATACTAGAGGAGGAAAGAATAAGATCTCTATTGGAAAGAGTGATAATAACATGCACAAGATACCTATCATAATAGAGTGCAAATAAAAACCATCGGGGAGGCAACTGATGGAAAAAGGGATAGAAAATGAACCAAACCATTATAAATAACAAATCATTTAATCATTAAAATAAATAGAAAAATGTTTCCATTTCAAAGATCAAATTATTTTAAGATAGGAAGTGTGACTGCACTGACATGCACTTAGTGGCCTACGTATCTTATTCATGTAAATGTAACATTTTTTCTTGTCTCTCAAGACACCTACATTACCCTAATGTTCTACGTAATTATTCGAATGGACTAATTTTACTATGTTTTCATTAATTCTTAACTAAAATTTGCTACACTAGTTGAAATGTGGTGGTTTAGAGTGTATCTAGTTTATTTTGTAAGAATGAATTGTATGTAAAATGATAAAATGTTTTGAAGTTAGATTATAGGTACCTAGAAAGGGTTCCCTATGTGACAATGCACCAAATTTAGCAATATGAAGTTCTTTGAAGCATAGTGGAAATTGTTACTTCAATTCACTGCAACCTTTCAGTTTGATGTGATCTACGACGAACTTCTAATTTGATGCTAATGCAATGGTGTCGTATCTTGTATATTTGCAATTGTATATTATGGACTATAGAAACAAGAGTTAAATAAGTGTTTTGAGAGAAGTAAAATATAAATGACTTTGCATGGATTTACGACCCATTTTATAGAACTAAGGGTTCACTTGTGGGTTCAAATCTTGAGAGTTCATCTAGTTATTGGAATTTATATTTATTATTGTAAACATCAAGAGAGTGACGTCTTATCCAAATTAATGCTTTTTTTAATCAACCAAATATTTGTTCTATGTCATGCATTTCCTTTAAATCCTCGTCCATAATCTTCTCTAATTTATGTCAATATTCATTGAATTGCCTAGTTTAATTAATTCATGACATTCTATAAGTATGTGGTGACCGATCTATAGTTTGATTCACATGTAGTTCTTCTCTTCGACTACCATTTTATTACTAGAAGAAAAGAACATCTTCGTATATTTGATAATATATTTGCTTTCGAGGAAGAAACAAATATTTTGACTAAACAATTTTAGGATGTTTAGTTTATTTCGAGGAGACCATGTTGTGAATATGGACTCTATCCAAGCATAAACTCCATTAAAATATTATAATTATAATAGCGTATACATCAATTAGGGTGAGCATCGACGACTGGGAAATTGGAGTGAGAATATGGAATATAATGGGCTGTCCAATTTGATATTTTTTGCCTTTTAAGTTATAAATTGCATTCCGAATGAGATTTTTATTTTTGATGGTTTAAAATATTATCGTTAATTTATAAATAAATTCAATATTATAAGAAAATCATACTATATTCATTATTCAAATTTGATATTCTAATATTTTTAATTTTCGATTATATATATATATATATATATATATATATATATATATATATATATATATATATATATATATATATATATATATATATATATATATATATATATATATATATATATATATATATATATATATATATATATATATATAAATATAGATATCTAGATATATAGATAGATAGATATATATATATATATATATATATATATATATCAAAAAGAGAAACATCTATTACACTTACAAATGGTTGCGCCACTAAAGACTGTCAGTATAGTCACACTCTGTATCTTAAAATAATTTGATCTTTGAAATGAAATTTGGTCTTTGAGATGCAAATGTTTTTCTATGTATTTTAAGTATTAAATGATTCAATTAAAAGAACAATCGGTGTAGCTTTGATGCCTTTTCTCTCCCTTTTGTATCTAGAACAGTTTGGTTCATCTATAGCCTGGTTGGTTTCAGAATTTGTTTTGAGCATGGTTAGCAATTGCAAAAACGCAATTTGGATATCAAATTCTTTACATCACCAACCATTTATAGTTGTGTTAACGGAGATGCTTAAAAACTATGGATTGGCCTACATAACACTAATCAATAGAAGTTATGGTATTTAATGATCATCCTAGTTGAATGGATACAAATTCCAAGTATTTTGAAGGAGAATCTAGTTACGATTTTGTTGGAATTTGACAATTAATTTAGTAAATATGTGTAAATTGTATTAGTTACTGCCAAGTTAGTTTTATACCGAAGCAGCAGTTATGTAATGGAGGAGGATCTTATATAACTGATGAATTCTCGAACTATTGTAATCATGGAAAATAATTGTTGATGGAATAACGAATACAATCCCTTGCCCTGAGGATGTTTCCTTGACACCGTGTCAAGGTTTTACCACTTAAAATATTGGTATTTCTACTTGTGTCATTGCATTCAGTTTCATTCAATTTCATTTATACATTTATTGTTTGATTAACCCCTTGGCTAAAAATTGGTATCAGAGCTATTGATTTGAGTTGAGAAAATTGGGGAGCCCTCGAAGAGAGACACTGCATAAAAAAAGGTGATAGAGAGATGCTACATGAAAATTGGGAGCCCTCGAATATGTTGCGTGGTACCAAAGCTGTCTGAAAATTGGGAGCCCTTGAAGATGCTGCGGGGTACCAAAGTTGTGTGAAAATTGGGATCCCTCAGATACATTGCATGGTATCAAAGGAATGATGGGTCACTTACCACCAAACGTTTCCTAAACTTTAGCTTTGAGTACAATAGCAAAGATTTTATCTGCTATGGAAGACTGAACAGAATAAGTGTCTATATGGAGGCTGCTGACTCTCCGCATTATATCTAGAAGCACACCATGTTTGCAGAGGCATTGTATTTCTACCAAAACAACATCATCTTCGATGACTGAAATGGAAACATCCAAATCCATCGTTGTTGCTACTAGTGTGAATGATCCTTTCCTATGGAAGTTGTTCAACTTTCTCTTTGATTTCAACCTAGGCAAGGGTCATTGGACTCAGTGAGGAAGTCAAGAAACTCATCTACAGTCTAAGACAAGAAAGATTGAAGGGAATAGGGTTCATTCTCGTTATTTCTTTTTTAAGCCACGAGTCCAACAAGGAGCAGCCACTGAAGGAAAAGAAATCGTTGTGTTCTTTTGGAAAACCCTATACATTGAAGCCGTGCACACTGGAGGGAGAGAAGCCACGTTGGAAAGAAGCCTGCAAAGGTGAAATCATGTTGTTGTTGGAGAGAGATGCCACCACTTGCAGCTGTCGGCCCCCTGGCCTTACATACAGATCATTAAGAATTCACATAGAGCCAGATTTGAAGTTAGGAGGAGAAGCTCAAAAGAAATCCTTCGATCAGATGTCTGGGTATGTATTCAAAAAAAAAAATCAAAATATTTTGATGATCTGTTGAGCTGTCTGAAGTTTTAAATACAGAAATTTCTGAGTATTTGAGGAAATTTCAGGGTTTGAAGTCTATGAAGGAAATTAAATAAAAGAAGGGGAATTTGTGGTATTTTTCTTCAGAAAAGGGTTTCATTGATTTCTAGAAAAGGATTTCATTTCATTGAAGAATTCTTCCAGAAAAATTGTTCTAGGTTTTTAAAGTCAATTTGAAAGAATTTTGGGAAAGTAAAATTCTGAATTTTGTTGGGGAATTTGTGAAATTTCGCAGAAAATTGAAGTAGGAAAAATAAAAATAAAAACCTTAGAAAACCCTTGTTGGAAGAAGAGAAATCAAATTTCTATTTTGCTAAAAGACTAAAACCCTAGGAGGAAATAAATGCCCAAGATGATGAATGCAAAGTTCGAGGTGGAGAAATTCACCGAAAAGAACAACTTTTCTCTATGGAAATTGAAAGTTAGGGATTTGTTGGTGAAACAAGGGTTGCACAAAGCATTAGACAGGGAAAATAAGAAACCTGCTAGCATGACAGATTCAAACTGGGAGGACTTGGGTGACCAAGCTCTCAGTACCATTATTTTATGCCTAGCGGATGAAGTTCTCTTCAACATTGTTGAAGAGAGTGCAGCAGCAGGTTTATGGGAAAAACCGTAAAAACTATATATGACAAAATCATTAACCAATAGAGTTTATTTGAAAAGACAATTATACAGTCTACGGATGAAGGAGGGTACAAAAGTTGCAGAACATTTAAATATTTTAATACACTTATATGCCAATTATCAGATATGGAAGTTAAAATTCAGGAAGAAGATAAAGCTATAACCTTGTTGTGTTCTCTGCCCGAGTCGTGGGACCACTTCATAACTTCAATTAGTTTGAGCACTCTTGATTCTTTGAAATTTGAATCAGTTGTGGGAGCTCTCGTATCTGAATAAGTACGGAGGAAATCCAATACTGAAACAACTCCACTAGAAGCCATGATAGCTAGAGGATGGTCAAAGGAGAGTGGAGAAAAAACAATGGGGTCCTTCAAATCAAAATCAAAGGCAAAAAAGTGTAAGGAAAAATGTTGGCACTACAATAAAATTGGACACCTCAGGAAAGACTGTTGGAAATGAAAAGATTCTGATAACCCAAAGAAGGATAAAAATCAGGTTGATTTAGGTATGATAGACGAAGTTTTATTTGCTGAATAATTATGTATGATACATGAAACTTTACCTATATGTAATGTCTCTTAGTATTTTGAAAGTTGGTTGTTAGACTCTGGTGCTTCTCATCACATGTGTCCACACAGAAATTGGTTTACTTCATATAAAGCTGTAAATGGTAGTTCTGTGTTTATGGGTAATAATGTATCATCTCAAACTGTTGGGATGGGAAATATCAGGATTAAAATGTATGATAACATAGTTAGAACATTAACTAGTGTTATA
The DNA here is from genome assembly GCA_031772625.1 of Pinus tabuliformis. Classification (NCBI taxonomy): domain Eukaryota; kingdom Viridiplantae; phylum Streptophyta; class Pinopsida; order Pinales; family Pinaceae; genus Pinus; species Pinus tabuliformis. Next base: position 517,642,164 of record CM062818.1, read on the forward strand.
TATGTACCTGGGTTGAAGAAAAAATTGATTTCTTTGGAAGCGTTGGATTCAAATGGTTATAAGTTTACAGATCGGAATGGAGTGCTGAAAGTGTCAAAAGGCCCCCTACTTGTTATGAAAGAAGAAAAGGTTGTAAGTCCTTACAAACTCGAAGGAAGTACTCAAATCAGTGAAGCGACGGTTGTGTTAGAGAAATAAGAAGAAGTTACTTGCAAAGGAAACAATGATTGGGTCACATGATCGAGAAAGGTCTTCAGATACTAATGAACCATAAATTACTTCATGATTTGAAATACTTGAAGTTGGACTTTTGTAAACATTGTGTGTATGGAAAACAATGTAAACAGAGGTCTAAAAATGGAAGTCATAATAGGAAAGAAATTTTGGACTATATTCATTCTAATCTGTGGGGACCATCTCCTGTTGTATCATATGGAGGTGATTTATATTTTTTAACATTTATTGATGATTTCTCCTATAAAGTTTGGGTCTTTATGCTGAAAAAGAAAGCTGATGTATTCAATGTATTTAAACAATTTAAAGAAATGGCAAGAAAAATAACACACAAATCAATTAAATGTTTAAGAACTGAAAATGGTGGTGAATTTACTTCCCTAAAATTTGAACAATATTGTAAGGATGAAGGAATTGTTAGAAATGAAACTATTTTTTATACTCCTCAAAAAAATCATGTTGCTGAATGTATGAATCAGAATCTTATGGAAAGAGCCAGAAGCATGATGCATAATGCTAACCTACAAAAGGAGTTGTGGGGAGAAGCAATATCCATTTCTTGTTATTTAGTTAACAGATCACCTTTAGTAGCAATTAATTGTAAAATTCCTGAAGAAGTTTGATCAGGCCAGTCTTGTGATTATTCATATTTAAGGATATTTGGTTGTGATTCCTATGCTCTTATTCCTAAAAATCAATGTTCAAAGTTAGATCCAAAATCGAAATTTTATATCTTTGTTGGGTATGACTATGTGGTGAAAGGATACAGGTTGTGGGATCCTACGTCACGAAAGATAGTCATTAGTAGAGATGTAACATTTGATGAATCTTCTCTTTTAAAATCAAATGTTGAAAGAATTGAATAGGAACATGTATCGCCAAATCAACAAATTCAGATTGAGGCTAGACATTTTTTTATAATCAAAAAGAAGGAGAGACTTTTGGATGAAAAGGTGTTGAAGATACAAAGGAAGTTGTTGAAGTTTCTGAACCAGTTCAGCAACTAGTCACTCTAAGAAGGTCTACAAGGGAAAGAAAAACTCCCAAAAGGTATGAATATTATACTTCATCTTTTGCTTTAATTATTGAAGATGGGGAACCTTGTTGTTACCAAGAAGTAGTAGATGATAAAGATAACGAAAAAAGGAAAATGGCTATGGAAGAGGAAATGGATTCCTTATCCAAGAACAATACCTGGAATCTTGTAGAACTTCCAGAAGGGAGAAGTGTTTTTGGATGCAAATGGGTCTTCAAATTGAAACAGAAAGTTGATGGAAACATTGAAAGGTATAAGGTGAGTCTGGTAGCAAAAGGGTATTCTCAAGTTGAAGGTATTGACTTTCAAGAGATTTTTTACCAGTTGTAAAACTTGTTTCTATTCGTATTGTGTTGGCACTAACTACATTACTTAACCTTGAGTGAGAACAATTAGATGTTAAAACAACTTTTCTACATGGTGATTTGGATGAAGATATATATATATATGGAACAGCCAGAAGGCTTTGTACAAGGTTTCACAGAAGATTAGTTTGCAAACTTAGGAAATAATTGTATGGAGTGAGGCAGTCTCCCAGGCAATGGTGCAAGAAGTTTGACTCCTTCATGGTGAGCCAAAACTTTATTAGAAGTGAGTATGATCATTGTGTATACTTCAAGATTTTCAATGGAATATTCATTATCTTAGTTTTGTATGTTGACGATATACTTATTGAAAGAAAAAGCATGGAATAGATCAATATGTTAAAGACTCAACTCTCTAGGATGTTTGATATGAAGGATATTGGAGAAACAAAACATATCTTGGGCATGGAGATACACACAGACATGAAAAATGGTAAGCATTGGTTATCATAGCAGAAGTATGGGGAAAGAGTACTTGAAAAGTTCGGTATGAACAGTGTGAAACATGTTTACGTTCCATTAGCTTCCCATTTCAAGCTTTCTTTAGTTTTGGGTACTAGAATTGATGAAGAAAAGAACTATACATCTCATGTACCATATGCGGATGTTGTAGGAAACTTAATACATGCGGTGGTATCTACAAGACCTGACACTTCACATGCAGTTGGAGTTGTCAGTAGGTTCATGGCAAATCCAAGTGAAGAACATTGACGAACAATGAAATGGGTTCTTTGATATTTAAGAGGCACAATTGATCATTTCATCATCTTTAAGGGCAGTGAAGGAACAGTTTGTAGATATGTGGATGGTAATTATGCAGGTGATTCGGAAAAGACGAGATCTACTATAGGTTATGTCTTTACTCTTGCAAGTGGAGCACTTAGTTGGATGTCAAAGCTTCAAGAAATAGTTGCGTTGTTCACTACCGAAGAAAAATATATAGTGGCTTCACATGCGAGTTAAGAAGCAATCTAGTTAAAGGGTCTAATTTATGAGATTGGAAGGATGCAGGAGAAAGTGAATGTGCTATGGGGCAGTTAGAGTGCTATTCACTTGGCTACAAATCCAGCTTATCACGGCAAGAACAAGAACATTGATGTAATGTATCATATCAATATAATGCTTTTAAATATCATATATCATCTAAACACAAAAAAAATAAAAAAATCACAAGTGTGAAATATCAATATTATTTTTAGATGTCATAAGTAAATTCCATATTAAGTAAAGAAATAATTGCACCTCTTTTTCATACCAAAAGAAATCATATGCTATAAATTATTTTTATTTTATTTTTATTTTTATTTTTATTTTTATTTTGAATTAATTATTTAAAACCAAAAAAATTAAATAATTCAATGCATGCCTGCCAAAACAAAATGCATGTTTACAACATGAACTATATTTCAATGAACAAAGATACATACATGTAAGCACCCTTCTGCAAAGACTTTCACGCATTCTACACCAATGACGCAACTGAATGATGCAAAATGTATTAGTCAAAGGGAGCGACCCACACGCAATATTTTCGTTAAGATAAACAACAGTTGTACACAAAGGTCAGTATTTCTAGTGTTTTTTTGGTTCAGCAGCACGACATAATGCGGGGAAAGTACTTATACCATCATTCCCACTAACAATTAAGTCAATTTTGATGGGCACATTGCGGTTAGAAAAAAATAAAGTGGACCAAATCAAGTCCCCGAGGTAGAAATAAAAGAAGAAATATAAAGCGAACCAAATCAAGTCCCTGAGGCAGAAAGAAAATAGGAAATAGGAACACATTTTAAATTTCTTTTAGCACTATAAAATCCCCACTCTTCTCCTTGCCATGAAACAAGTTTCGATCACCTGTAGGCTGCAACAAAGGTTTGGCTTCAAAATTTTCACAATGGCTCTTAATTCATTGGTAATGAATAAAGCACATTATGGTTCTGTAGGTTGCAAACAATATGATTTCAATTTTGTGTGTGTGAAAAAATGATAAGATGCTTTTAACAAAGAAATTATCTGCAGACTGTGTGTGTGAAAAAGTGATAAGACGCTTTTAACAAATAAATTATTTGTAGACTACATTCACTTTAGTTGTTGCTATTATGGCCCTGTTAATGGTGGATTCAAGTTGGGCTACTCATAGAAAGGTGCTGCTGAGCAAAAGTGATTCCAGTGCTCCACCGATCTTCAATGTCATGGACTACGGTGCACATGGTAGTGATCTAAATGATGATCAGACGGTGACTACCTTTTAATCAATTATTATATATGTTCAATATTCTTTTGATATTTGTGCAAAGTTTGATGCACTAATCATACCTTTCCCTTAGACTCATTGCAGTATTTGTATAGTGGGAATAGGTTTTTCTTTCTTCTAACCATCCAGAAAACATACTTGTTCCTTGATATATTATATTACTTTGCAATATAATTAATTTTTTTACAACCAATTTAGAAAATATATGTGTTCCTTTATATACCTTTCATTCTAACTGAAATTTGGGAAAATATATTATATATACTTTGTAATCTAATTAATTTTTTTACAACAAATTAAATCTTATTCATGAGAATATATTTTCTCCCCCCAACTAGAAAATGTGACTAATTAAATTATTAGTATTGTTGTGATTATTCTTCTTTTGTGGTTATTAACTCGGTATTTATTGTTTTTTTTTGTTATTTTAGGCATTCCAAGAAGCGTGGAAAGCAGCATGCACGACACCTTCCGATTCAATGTTTCCAAGTACTGTCACGAAAGAAATTTCTAGTTACACCAGTGACATTTCTTGGTCCTTGCAAGTGTCATATTTCAATAGAGGTACGAAAGTTGGATGTTGGGTTGGCTACCTGTGATAACAATATACACAGAGTATGCTGACATAGATAACTTGCAGATTACAGGAACAATAGTTGCACCCAATCAACACTTTGCATGGAATAGCAATGAACGTGGTATCTCACTCCGATTTTCTGGTATATCTGGGTTGATCATAGAAGGTGGTGGTGTCATTGATGGTCAAGGCCAGGCTTGGTGGTCGAAGTCCTACAAAGTGTACGACCAACACGTAAGTGTTTCTATTTCACCTGGTCTTTTTGTCACCGTTGTGTCACATTTTCTAATATTCCATCATCTCTCCATTAAATATCCACGTACGACTCCACCCTCGAGCCTCTTGACTAGCACCATCCACACTCATCTCTTCAACTCTTAACATTTAACATTAAACATCAATACAACAAGTATAAACCATCTTCTTCAATTTATATTAATCATCAGAAATGTTCATGTGTGCAGGGTTGCTTCGATGCAGTTCTGATGGTTTGTTTCCAACCTAATCACCTTCTTTATTTGCTTGAAGAGAGACTCGATGTTATAAATAGTTTATTTTTTATTTTATTTTTTTCTGTAAATTTTAATTGGAGGCGGTTGTTCTCATGAAATGGGTTTGGATTATGTGTTGGTATTACAGGCAATGTCTATCACTTGATGTTTGAATTTTTTGATTAGAAATATGCATTTGTTAAATGCCAACGGATGCATCTCGCAGTGGTGGACTCTTCGGAGATCCAACTAAGTGGGCTGTAGATACAAGCTCATGAGGATCCCAAACACAAATGGTATTCATATACACAGAGTTCAGAATGCGCAAATCGACAACTATGTCATCAAGACAGGTTGGAAACTATTAATTTCACTGCTTTGCATTAATTTGTTCATTCACATAAACCCATTTATCATAGATCCAATATCTTAATAATAATTTACTATATATCCATCTAGCTTAGACATATCCTAACATTGCTACAAGTGCAAAACTTAATTTTACCTATCTAAACTTCAAATTGACAAACACATAATAAAGATAAAGGTTATGCTAGTTATCATAATAAACACTATATGACAAGGGATGATTGCATTTCCATTTCATCAGGCTCATCTACTATTAATATCAAAAATATAAATCGTGACCCAAGCCATGGCATCAAGTGAGATATGTATTTTTGCTCTTATCATGCAGAAAATACAATACAGTCAGATGAGACATTAAGAATGCAATTTTAATTGTACTTCTTATTTTCTTTGGTATTGGAAGCCTGGGAGAAAATGGTGAGCAGCCAAAATTGATGACATTCTTGTCCAAAACATCAATTTTAGTAGAACACCCAATAGAGCTAGAATCAAGACTTGGTAGTTTGGTTTAGCATGTGTATGACTCTTTTAACTATTTCTATTGATTTTAAAATTTTCTCTTGAAATTTTCACTATGCAACAACAATCCATTACAATTTGTAATTGATATTAATCTTCATTATATACCATGATTGTAATATAATTCATGATTATTCTAAATAAACAAGGTGGTTCTGCCTATGCACAGAATATCACATTTGAGGACATAGTTGTTGTAATGTTAGGAATCCGATTATCTTTGATCAATATTATTGTGATTTGTCTTTGCCATGCAAAATTCAAGTGATCAACTAACTTTTGTGCGCAATTCTATGTTGTTTTCATAACATACGCGAGGGAAAAACATATACAACACACATCCTAATTAATTGGGCATCATAGTCCTTTTGTCTCTTTTCAGATTGTGTTTTGTTCCAGTTGTTCTTGAAATATCAGTTTGAAGTCTGTGGATATATAGTTCCCATATATGTTGTCAATTCTGAAATACTGGTGTATGTGCATATAATAAGCACGGAAGTACAATTTTTTCCCCTTTAGTATCTATTGGTTTTAAATAGGTAACTAATTATTTTTAGCATCATTAGTTACAACTACTCCAATCATAAACAAATTTTGGATATGGGTTTTCAAGTTTGGAGTCAGTAATCATGTCTCTGATATCATTTTTTGCCATGTTAAATGTATAGAAATGAAAAATATGATATAACACAATAATTTTCATACATATTGGTTATCGCAATATCTTTTGGACATATTGGTTTTGAAGTTTGGAATCAACAATAATGTTTGTGATGATGTTGTGTGCAATCATCTGTGGTAAAAATATAGGATGTCACTTTTAAAAACATCCACGAAACATCATCGACCAATGTGGCTGTGAATTTTTCACGTAGCGAAACAGTTGCATGCACAGGAATTACTTTGGCAAATGTTAAGATAAGTTCAACGGCTGCAAACATAGCAAATTCAATATGTACCAATGCGTTGGGAATGGCTTTGGGGACTACTTCGCCACCCAGCTGCCTTAAAGACTACTGCGGTCCTTTTATTTGTTCAAAAGCTTCACAATAAAACATGGCCAAATTCATTTATATTGTTATGGGAAAATTTAACAAGATTCATTTATATTATTATTGCTAAAATTAAGAAGATTCATTTATATTGTTTTCTTGAATAATCTAAGTTCAATTTGGTTCTTTGCGTCTACTTACTTTCTATTATATTAGACTAAGATATGGTATTATATGCTTATATATATTTTGATGTTTGACTCATCTTGTTACCACTATAACCTCCAGGTGGATCTTTGTCATCTTAACTCTTACAATTCCATGACTTCATATCCAAAATATTTGGATATGGAATTTTCTATTAGCCTTTACTTTACATTTTGACAAACTTGCTAAGTGAATGTCCTAAAAAAAACTCATATTTAAAAATACAATAATTTGAAAGATGTATAATTAGAAATAAAGTGTGTAATTTTGACCCAAAAATATATTTTCTTCAATTTGAAATAATTCATTTGTCTGGAATAAAATCTTATGTATATTCATATTTGAAACTAGTTCTTAGTGTTTATCTTGTAGGAAAACACTTAAGCATAAATTGAATTCTTATTGGTGTAGAGTAAGTGATTCTGTTAGTTATATTTATTTTTCTTTATCCATTACTAATAGATCTAGTTAGTTCGAAAAATTGTATGCCTCTTACTTCAATATTAAATGTTTTTATATTCCAAATTAAGAATTGTATATATGAATGTCAAATTTACAATTAGTTTACATCTTATACTAATCTTTTACAATACTTTGTATTCAAAATTACTACCTGTACTTAGAATTTACTCCTCCTCAATATATAATTGATTTAGCATTAAAATACATTTAGATTCATACATGTTTAAAATGAATAATAATAATTTTGAATTAAATGATATATAATTCAAATATATATATTTTGGAAATTAATTATGTTATCTTAAATGTTATAAGAAAAATTATTAAATCATAAATGGAGAGAAACAAATGAAAAAGCATTCAAATCGTGGTTTCAGGGAAAATGCATTTGATAGTCATATACTTATTATAATGATAAAACCATTAAAATATACATAATGTATTTAGTAAAATTAAATATATAATTTTAAAAATAATAACTTGATGAATATAATTGTTTAATTGTATAACCATGATTATATATTATTGAGAATTTGGGGGAAAACGAAGTGGCTTCTATTAAAAAATATATTATATATTTTTGTTATGAGAAAAAAACAAATTGTAATAATTTACATCATAAAATAGATTTTAAAAATATTTTTTTGATTTAATATTTATGAATATTCTAATAAATAAATGAACAAATATCAAACCCAATTATAATCACATTAATAAATAAAATGAAAAATATCAAACCCAAAATTATAATCAGTAAAAAATTATTATAAAAGATAATTATAAAGCCGAATAAGAATTTAATGAGTAATTTTTTTTTTTTAGAAAGGTGTATTTTAGGTTTTAAAATGATTATAATAAATAAAAAATTTGGTTTATTGTCAAGAGTTAGCCCAAGTGGTCTAGACCTAGACACAAGGTTCTTGATGTTGTTGGTTTTGGGTTTGACTCTTTAATTACCTTGTGTGCCGCAAACATGACCTACCATTCAATTTAAAATTCATGATGAAGTGCTCCCACTTTTCCATACTTTCATTGCAGGTAAAAAAATAAGAATTTAATAAATTTTGATAATAAATTTATTTTAAAATATGAAAATGCCTAATAATAGAGAAAATAATGCAATACTTCAATATTGAAAATAGCCAAATTTTGATAATACGTTTTTAGTTTGTAATTTAATAATAAAATTATAGAGAGACATAATATGTTTTTAGTTTGTAAGTTAATAATCAAATTATCTATATATATATATATATATATATATATATATATATAGAGAGAGAGAGAGAGAGAGAGAGAGAGAGAGAGAGAGAGATTATGCGAGTCCTAAGATGACTGACATGCCTAATCTACTCATTGTTGGGCACACTAGTCCTATCCTTAGCCACACCAGCCCTAAGCACAAATGGATTCTTCAACCACACCAGTCGTAAGCATGAATGGATTTTTCCAGAGAGAGTATCAAACTTATAACCTTTACAACCTTAGGTACATTGAAAAAACACTACACCCTATGGGCTTAATTAAAATTTATATTATATAAAATATCTATTTACTTTAAATATAGAAATATAATATTTTCAAAATATTTAGAATTATAATTAAAAATAGCTACTCTTCACATTGAAGAAGATAAATTAAAAAAAAATCATTCAAAATCCATTAAAAATTATTATTTTACCAGAACGAAAGTATCTATATTTACTAATCATGATAAATATCAAATTATGTTAAGTATGCAAATAAAATAATAAAAATAAATAATGACAAATGAATAAAAAAGAGCTTGAAAATAAATTAAAGACTAAATGAATAATCATAAGGATGATTTTATATATGAATAGTAAAATTATTAATAATTTACTAAATTATTTATATATATAATGTTGGCACAATTTACGAGGAGAGAAGGTTAAGCGCTTAAATATTTATTTTAACTATTAAAGAAGATAATATGAAGAAATCACAAAATAATTTGATTGATACAAAATCAAATTGTAAACATTCTTATTAATAATTTAGAATTGAAATAAACACTATCCAAATAAATATAATTGAAACTTTTATAACCTATCTAAAATTCACTCAAATAACATTTAATATTTAACCTTTTTTTTTTAATTTACATCACCCTTGTGAGCCAAATATCAGCTTAGCTATTACATCATTAACACACGAAAGAATCATTTGCAATCACCATTTGATGCCTACTCTTATATTGTGAGACATTGTTTACAATTTTCTTCTCAAATAGATTACGTGTCCCTTTTATATATATATATATATATAATAAACTCAATCAAAATACATGACAATCATTTTTGAGCATATTGGTTTTCAAGTTCGGAATTAGTAATGATGGTGTTGCGTGCAACCATTTGCTATACAAATACATGATGTCACTTATGAAAGTATCCATTTGACAAATGTGACTCTGAATTTTATGATTTTATAGTACAAATACAATACAAATACATTAGTCACTTATAAAAGCATCCACTTGACAAATGTGGCTGTGAATTTTATGATTTTATAGTACAAATACAGGATGTCGCTTATAATTTTTTTTTTATGTGTTTACAGTACAAATACAAGATGTCACTTATAGAAGCATCGACATAATGGCATAGGCCAATGTGGCGGTGAATTTTATGTGCAACTAAATAATTGCGTGCACAAGAATTAGTTTGACAAATGTTTAGATAATGTCAACATAATTGTGTGCACAAGAATTACTTTGACAAATGTTTAGATAATGTCAACATAATTGCGTGCACAAGAATTACTTTGACAATTTTTTAGATAATGTCAACGACCCTAAATAAGGCTAAATCAATATATGATCTGGGAATGGATTGGGAACTATGTCACCACCTAGCTGCCTTGAAAACTAGTGAGGTCCTTTTTATTCCTTCTAAAGCATACATTTAATGGGAAAATTCATTTATTTTGTTATGACCAAATTTAATAAAATTCAGATTAAATTTGTATATTGTTATGGTAAACTTTAACAAGATTGTTTTATATTATTTTTTTTAGTTTAATGGTTGCTGAATTTGGTTATTTGTGTTTACTTACTTTATATATATATATATATATATATATATATATATATATATATATATATATATATATAGATATATGTATAATGGTTGATTTTATGCCACTATAATCTCTAGATTGATCTTTGCCAACTTAACTCACTACAAATCCATGGCTTAATATCTCGAATATTTAAACATAAAATTTTGTATTAACATTTACTTTATATATTCACATAACTTCCAAACAAAAAGTTGTATTTAAAAATATTGAAACATTTACAAATATAAATTATTATTATATTTAATAAAAGTTTCATATTTTGTATTGTTTGATATAAAAAGCTAAAAAAATATATATTTAAGATTATTAATAATTTAAAATATTTATAAATATATACAACGTACAATTGGAAATTTAATTTCCTCAATTTGTTTTTGTATGTTTGGGTGGTGCCTTTCTATTACTTCGAACTATAATAGGTATTACAACATAAGCATCCATGTCCAGATGGCCTCAACCTACCCATTGGGAAACCAAATACCTTCACCATCTTGTTTTATTATAACGAGTCCAAAAATGGAATTTCCTAAGCTTTTCCAACAGATAATTGTATTTATATCTCTAATATCAACCAAACTACACAATAATGCCAAAAGATCCTTCCTCTACATCTAAGAGGCATTAATCATCTGAATATTCAACTAGATATGGATATTTGGCACTAGATCTTGGTTGTTCTCTCACGGGCATGCATGAAATATGTCTTTCAATGCATGCCAGACTTGCATTCTGCCGTTGGATTTGACACTCAATTAGTTGGACTTCCCTATGAATTTCTTGCATATATTCTAAGGGTTCTGGGATACCTGTAAGTGGCAACATTATTGCCTTAGACAACAAAGTCTTCATCATCTAATATATATGAAGAGTTTTCATTAACAAGGTTCGTCTACCATGCGTCTCACATGGGTATGGTAAAATATCACCAAATTCAACCAAAATCTCTTGGTCATTGGGATCCATCTCAACTCTAATTTCCTCCCTCCATTCACTAATTATATGTCTGGCCCATGAAGGAGTTCCTATTTTGTATGTGTTAGCTGCTACATTACCCAAACGATCAATACTACCACACGAATGACCCTTTGTGCGGTTGTTCAAAGCATGTCTATTACCACGCCCCCTGCTTGAGTTTGAGCCATGGTTTCAGAGTGATGAGGGACATTCCATCATTGCATAAGGGTCCCTTATGAAAACCTTCCTATGTTTTCATACAATAAAAGTCCTAACACCCTTGGCCGATGGTTGGATGATCACATAGGGAGGATCCAGTGGAGAGAGAGGGTGATATGGGGCTTGTTGTACCAAGGGTGGAACTTTCCTATGATATCCAACAAATAAAAATGACTGGATAACATTTCAATAAATTTGACCCATAATTTCGTCTGATGATGTTGCACCAGGATGATCTTATCAAAAGTGGTCCATCTTCAATGGGGCTTATCCTAAGACAACATATCAGGCTTATCTTTCAGAGTGTGATCCTCGGACTTTACCTCTTTATTAAATTGAGGGCTGAGAGACCCCATGCGTAAATGAAGAGTTAGCCACCTTCCTCCCTGAATGTAACCTATCACCCATTTGGGTTGACTTCCCATTCACCTTAAATTCTTCAAAATCAAAGCGACCTATTCCAAATATATTTGAATGCTCTTGGCATCACCTAAATGACTCCGCATGCACCAGAAAACCCCCATGCACAAGACTAAATCTACTAACAAAGGAGCATAAATAAAGTAGGTCCATGGATGTAAGGGTTACCAGAATACAAAATTCCAAACAAATAGGCACATAACTAGAATATTCCCAAAACAAAATAGAGAGAACAATACAAACAGACTAAAGCGATTTTGATGTTGATACACATCATTGAAGACATAATAGAAAGATATGGGCCCACTGGATCATATGCACGAGAGTGAAGGAAGTGTGGTGAGGTTTCTTGTACACTATCCTTTTAAACGTCCCTTTAAACTCCACACATAATGGCCATTTCCCTCAACTGAAACACCTGATTACCTGCAAAATTTCCAGCATTTTCGTCTCGAAATTTTGATAAATATTATACCAAGTATGTAATTGGCCTTATTCGTTGTCCTATGCCACCATCTCTCCTCATTGATATGACCAAGCCTCCCTTGCATGAGTTTACATGTGAGGGGCTAGCCACGCCAACCCATATTGTTTATGACCATCATTAACATGATTACTGTGACCCAGATCCCATAGTGGTTTCTTGATTAACTCGTACCTTGATCAAGGATTCCTCAATTTGATATAATATGTTTTCTATTGAATAAGTTATTATGTATCTTCATATTTGAAATGCCGTACTATTACTTGAATGTGTCCATGTCCAAATGGTCTCAACCTTCCCATTGGGAAACCAAGTATGTTGACCATTTGGTTGCATTATAATGAGTCCAAGAACAAAAATGTCTAAGTTTTTCCAGTAGCGCTAAATAAATGTATTTGCCTTTATATCCTGTAATATCAACTAGCCTACACAATAATTCCATAGAAACCATCCTATGCATGTAGGAGGTATTAATCATCTGAATACTCAATCGGAGTTGGATATAGTGCATTAGATCCAGGTTGTTCTATTAGAGGCATGCATTTTATATGTTTTTCAATGTGTGCAAGATGTGCATTCTGCTATTGGATTTCACATTGAATCAGTTGAACTAACCTATGAATTGGTTGAATATCTTCCGAGGGCCCTAGGATACCTATAAGTGGCAACATTGATGCCTTCACTAAAAAATTCTTCATCATCCAATAGATATGAAAAGTTTTCATTAACCGGGTTCATTTACTACACATGTGGCTTGGTTCTTTTAAAAGATCACCAAAATAAGCTATAATCTCCTCCTCTTTGGGATCCATCTTAGCTCAATTTTCCTCTTACCATTCACTAATTACATTTCTAGCCCATAAAGGAGTGCCAATTCTGTATGCCTTACCTGCTAAATTATGAAAAAATATCAATAATACCATTCACCAGCCATTGGTGGACCTGTTCTAATTGCTTCCTTGATCACACCCTTGACTTGGGATTGAGCCATGAATTTAGAGGGATAACACGTGTACCATAATTGCACAAAGGCCCATTATAAAAACCAACCTAAGTTTCCTTGTAGTAAACAACCCAGAGTCGTTGGCCCATGGTTGTTGATCACATAGGGAGGCTCCAATGGAGAGAGAGATATGAGGCGTGGTGTCCCGAGGGTGGAGCTTTCCTGTGAGAACTAATAGACAACAACAAATAGATAACATTTCAATAAATCTAACCCATAATTTCCTCTTAGGATGTTGCACAAGGATGATCTCTGCCAAACTGGTACATTTTCCATGACCATTGTAGCCACCGGTGGCTTTGATATCTCGAGTTGTTGCACGAACCATGCAGTTTACTTCCAAATACCCAACTATCAACCTAAAAAAACTTAACTAAAAGACAAATAAGCAACTCTGACTAGCCAAAGAATGCCCTTTGTCGAAGCACCTATCACGATAAACATTGTTAAGAGGCACATCTTAAACAAAACCTAGAATCACCATCGGTTACCTGTCAGACTCGTAAGAGATAAGAACTTACCATAAGCATAGGTCATACAATATCCAGAAATCTTGAAGAAAGAGAGAGACCTTAAACCAATCACATGTAAAGGCCTTAATAGATTTCAACGAGAACCACAAAATCGCATATGCAACCTAGATTGGCTATGCTAGTAGAAGAACCAGGTGAGACATGAACATCTCAAGAGCCTAACTATTAAATATTGAAAAATAATAATTTTATGGATATAAATTAATAATCATTATTATAGATAACAATTAAAGATAATTTATTATTGAAATTTTGTAAAAATTAAAGTTTCTTATTATATTTAAATAAAAATACAATACATTAAAAAATATATTATACTTTTTTAATTTGAGAAATGAAAATCAATTTGTAATAATTAGCACCATAAAATTAAATTAAGAGATGTTTTTTTTTGTTCAACAGGGTATAATTACCTTAGTAAATAAATGAAGATTTTCCAAGCCCTAACTTATATGCTAATTTTTCTTATTGTAAGAGATAATTTAAATATCAATAATAATTCAATAATATTAAATAGAGATATTATATTTTTATAAAATGTACATTTTATTTTTGAAAAATATGATAATAAATATAAAATTTGTTTTATTCTCTTGAGTTAGCTGATGCAGGAGCATCCAGCTCACCATGACCGGGTGAAGTCTCTGCCAGGTTGGAAAGTTGTTTGAGTATTTGGATTGTTTTTTTTTTTTTTTATGTTTAGTTTATCAGGACATGGGATAGGATTTTATTTTGTGTTACTGTTAATTGTTGTGTTAGTCAAAGTTAATAGTCGGTTAGGGTTGTTATTTGTTTAACAGAAATAAGCAACAGTTTAATAATTGTTCTATCAACTTAAGAAGGAAAAGACAAAATTGTATAAATGAAGATCTTGTCATGTAAACTGAACTGAGAGTTAGAAGTTCCACAACTATAATATTTATGTTTAACTGAAAGAAATTACAGTTTCCGTTAAATGTAAACAAAATATGTATAAATATTTCAATGTAAAATAGGGAAAAGGTTCAGTATTTCCAAAATCAAGGAATAAAACAAAGGCAAAACATTTTCCTAAATTGTCCATCTATGTCATTGCCTACATACTGTACTATTTTATTCTTCATTTCCTTGAACTGTTAATATAATGCTAGTAGACAGAGAATGACCACTGTAGGTCGTGTTTCCTTTTGTCCTCATCGAACAACAAACAATATCAAATTCACGCATAATCAGAGTGGAGAGCAACCGAATTGAATCTACAGCCAGAACAATAAATCACAGCAAGAACACCGAGGAGATAACACCGAAACAGAGTGTCGAAGAGAACAGAATAGAACAAAGGTAATTTCGAACGAACCCTTTAAATTTTCATAAGTAAACAGAGATCCATAGAATTGTGTTCATATTGCTATTGTTCAAGTCACACACATATTACAGTCATTCATAAACAAAAATCAGTGCCAGCGTCCATGGAACGGACAAACCCTAGCCTAGGGTTTGATAACAGGAATCATTTTTTTTAACCAAAATGGGACAGCCAACCAAAATAGACATTGAAGCCAGATTCAAGCTTCATCCTTGAAAGCGATTCAGACTAAATATGAATGCAAAACGGCGAGCGACAAACCCTACAGAAACTCAAAGACCCTAACTGTAAATTGACGGACTTTAAGAGCCAGAGCCTACCGGTAGAGGGTTGCCACATTTGGAGACCGAACCCGTAAGGAATTTACATACCCAACTCGAGCTATTGACTTGCACATACCAAACATAGCTCAGTCAGCATACCTATATAGTGAGACCTGAAAATCAAAGCAGAATAGAAGCAAAGGGGATATATAACTTACCTGAGTGCAGCCAGACCAAGGGTTTTTCGGAACAGAGCCGCTGACGAATCAAAGGAGCCTTTGACAAAAGGAGCAGGTTTGGTCAGTGTCAATGCTAGAGGAAGGTCGAATTAAATCAAGGAGAGGACTATTTAACTGTTTGTAGCCACGGAAGACCTTCACCATGTTACCTGAGTTCATGGACACAAGAAGTTAACCGATTTTCATACTGAGTAGAGACAAAGGCGATAACAATAACAGCAAGTGACAATCATAGGATGAGAGACCTTATTCCATAACCAAAATATAGAAGAACGAGAGCACGAGATCAAGAAACTTACTGTGTGAAAAGAGTTTGAGCAGGCGCACCTCTAGAGCCAAGACAGGCTCGTGCCACAGGAGAAGTCCACAGAAAACCGCATCAACAAGTTTGGAAGGCTGGCATTCATTTACAACCATAGCCAAAGAGAAACTAGGGATTGTCATACGCACCGGAGCAGAAACCACACAGAGTGACAAACAAACCCTTGGAGAGTCGCTCAACAGAACAGAACCATCGCGAATGACTGGGAAGCAGAACCATTTTGGGCATAGACCAAACGGAGGAAATTATGCCCGAGGATCATAGATGGAAATTGAATAACACATTAAATCATTCCAACTTTCCAAAACAAAATATCTGTTATCCACATTACATATAACTGCCGGAAACAACAAACGAACACACCACATCATAAAGCCTGAAATAGGTGTAAAGCCGAGGCTACGTGGAAGCGTGGGTTAGGTCACATCATAGTGGTATCAGAGTTGTTGTTTATGTTAGTAGGAGGAATGGAGAGAGGAAGGCAGGGTCGTGGTAGAGGTGCTTGAAGATTGGTAGAGGAAGGATTAAGAGAGGAGATCAGAATTCTTACTGCCCGTTTGTAGGCAGTAGAGGCAGGGAGACGCAGAGATCCAGAAATAGGCGCTGATAGCAAAGAGGAGACTGAACCAGTAGCAGATGGACCAGAAGGTGAAAGCCCAAAAGTGAGATTGTTGAGATCTGTTTTAGTGGCAAGCAGTAAACCCAAGCCAGAACTCCCGACTTATGACGACAACCTGTCTATCAAAGTTTTATTGGATTGGATCAGCGAGATGGATAAGTATTTTGAGTGCGAGGAAGTTAGTGAAGATCGTAGAGTGAGGTTTGCAGCGACAGAATTGAAGGGACACACAACCCTGTGGTGGGATAGTGTCCAGAACGAGAGGAAAAGATTGAAAAAGTTGCCAATTAAAACCCGGTCAAGGATGGTGGCCAAGTTAAAGGGTAGATTTATGCCAAAGGACTATCAGATTGCACTGCACAGGTAGGTGTAGAATATGAAACAGAAAGGATTGACGGTAAAGGAGGACACGAAGGAGTTCTATCGAGTGAATTTATGAGTCAGATATGCAGAGGATACTGCAGAAAGAATAGCCAGGTATGCCAATGGGTTAAGGCTATATATTCTGGATGAAATCAATATTTTGTCTCCGAAAAACACTGAGGAAGTATATCAGAGTGTGATGAAAGTTGAAGAGAAAATTACCAGAAGGCATAATGCCCGGAGAGGATGAGGAACCGACAGGGGAAAATTCCAGTCATATGGCAGAGGCTAGACTACTAGTAGCAATGAGGAAGGAAGCAATTCCAAAGCTTCTGGATCAGCAGATAGAGGTGATAGCATGAGAGGGTGTAGGTCATCCTAGCGAGGCAAGGGAAATGGCCGAGGTAGAGGGGCTGGTTATCAGTGTTATAGATGTCATAAATGGGGACCCCGATCGCTTGAATGTCCAAAAGCAGATCAAGCTGGACAACAGGGTGCATATGTGGCATAACCAGAGGAAGCAGTGGCAGCTCCCCAAGAGGAAAAAAATGCTCCAGAGATAGGGGAAGCTCTGGTGCTGCACAAGATGTTGTTAAAACTAGTTAAGGAGGTCACAGAACAAATGTAGCGGAAGGCTTTTTTCAGAATAATTTGTAAGTCACGAGGTAAGTGTTATAATTTAATTATTGATAACAGTAATACTGATAATTTAGTGTCCACAGAGATGGTAGAAAAATTGGATTTGAAATACTTGAAGCATCCTAATCCTTATAGAGTTTCATGGTTTCAAAAAGGCCATCAGTTGCTGGTGGATGAACTGTGCGAGGTGGAATTTCAAATAGGCAGATATAAGGATAAAGTTGTTTGTGACATCATGTCGATGGATGTATGTCACATACTACTTGGAAGGCCTTGGCAGTACGATAAGAAAGTTGTACATGATGGATTGGCGAACTATTATAAATTTGTTAAGGATTGAATCAAGCATATGCTTGTGCCCATCAAGGAAGAAGGGATAGTAGAGAAAGGTGAACTAAGAGCATTGTTGGTTAGCAAAAACCAGTTTCTGAAATAGGTCGAGGACAGTGATATAGGTTACGTGGTTGTAAAGAAAGCAAGGACAATATTTTTACATACAGAGGTATGAGATTTTCCTACATAAATCTAGCAAATGTTGCAGGAATTTGCGGACATAGTTGTAGATGACTTGCCAGACAAGTTACCCCCAAAAAGGAGCATAAGTCATCATATTGACATCATACTAGGAGCCAGTTTTCCGAACAAAGCGGCATACCGAATGAGCCCCAAAGAAAATGAAGAAATCAGGAAGCAAGTGCAAGAACTGTTGGACAAGGGGTTGATAAGGGAAAGCTTAAGCCCTTGTGCTGTTCCAACGGTCCTCGTTCCCAAGAAGGGAGGAGAGTGGTGGATGTGCACCAACTCAAGGGCCATCAACAAAATCACCATCCGGTACAGGTTTCCACTATCACGGATGGACGATATGATGGATTGTTTAAGCGAGGCAGCATATTTCTCTAAGATAGAATTGAAGAGCGGGTACCATTAGATTCGGATACAAGAGGGAGATGAATGGAAGAAAACCTTTAAGACAAATGAGGGGTTGTACGAATGGCTGGTCATGCCTTTTGGACTGAGCAACGCACAAAGTACATTCATGAGGTTAATGAAGGAGATGCTAAAGGAGTACATTGGGAAATTTGTGATAGTATATTTGGATGACATACTTATTTTCAGCAGGACAAGGGAAGAACAACTTCAACACGTACGGAAAGTGCTGGAGAAATTACAACAGAATAAACTGCTAATAAATTTGAAGAAATGTATGTTTCCGCAGAAGGAATTGATTTATTTTGGGTTTGTAATTGTAGAGAATGAACTGAAGATGGATCCGGAGAAGGCGGCAGCGATAGTGAATTGGCCATCTTCAAAAAATTTATTTGAGGTACGTAGCTTTCATGGACTATCACGTTTTTACAGGAAATTCATAAAGAATTTTAGCAAAATTCATGAACTTATGTTGGACACCATTAAAAAGGCCAGCCAACCTTTTCAATGGACAGAGGTAGTGGAGAGAAGTTTCCAGTTGTTAAAGAGAAAGATCACTGAGAGGCTGATCCTGAGATTACCAGAATTCAAGAAGTTATTCCAGGTTCTCTGTGATGCTAGCGGGACAACAATTCGAGCTGTACTCAGCTAGGAGGATAAGCATGTAGAGTTTTTCAGCGAGAAGTTGAATGAAAGTCGACATAAATATTCATCGTATGATAAGGAGTTCTATGCTATTATACAGGCATTAAAATATTGGAGACATTATCTATTGGGAAATGATTTTGTGTTGTTTTTAGATAATTATGCACTACAGTATGTAATGCAACGGCACAAGCTAAACCATAAACATGCCAGAAGGGGGGAGTATTTGTAGAGTTTCAACTTTGTATTGAAGCATATTAGCGGGCAGGCCAACGAGGTGGCAGATGTGCTGAGTAGGAAATCTTTACTTCTTCAGGAAAGAACTTTGCAGGTGTTGGGTTTTGAGCACTTAGAAGACTTATACTAGACTGATACAGATTTTAAGGAGGTCTATGAGGCATGTGAGAATCCCTTAGTGAGAGATAATAGTCCTTGGTTGGACTACAATCTACAGGAGAAGTTGCTGTTTAAGGGAGGACAACTGTGCATACCTGACTGCTCGATGAGGGAGAATATTATTCGAGAGAAGCATAGTGGAGGTTTTGCTGGACATTTTGGCATGGAGAAGACACTCGAGCAGCTAAGTCATTTCTACTTTTGGCCAAAGATGTGGAGAGATGTACAAAAATTTGTGGCCAGATGCAAAGTGTGCTAGCTAGCAAAGGGTCATAGTCAAAACACAGGACTGTATACATCGTTACCTGTTCTAGGCAGATCGTTGGATTTAGCTAGCTTGGACTTCGTCTTATGTCTACCTAAGACACAGTGAGGTTATGACTCGGTAATGGTAGTAGTGGACAGATTCTAAAAAATGGCGCATTTTATTCCTTGCAGAAAAACCAGTGATGCCACTCACGTAGCCCACTTGTTTTTCAATGAGATTGTCAGGTTACATGGATTTCCTAAATCTATTGTTTCAAACAAGGATGTGAAGTTCCTGGGACACTTTTGGCATACCCTGTGGAAGAAAATGGACACACAGCTGATTTACAGTTCTGCTTATCATCCACAAATGGACAAACAAACAAAAGTTGTAAAAAGGAGTCTAGGAAACCTACTACGAAGCCTGGTTTCTTATAATGACTCACCTAACCGTAGCATAGGTTTCAGCCCATTTAACATCCTGTATGGCATGCATCCTCGCAGAGTGCATGAACTGCGAGATCTTGGACTACAGGAAAGGTGAAGCATAGATGGAGAAGATTTCACTAACGCGATGAGAGATTTACATGAATAGGTAAAAATTAAATTGCAGGACAGTAGCTTAAAGTATCAACAACAAGTAGATCTGAAGAGAAGGGAAGTATAATTTAACGTGGGGGATGAAGTCCTCGCGCATTTGTGCAAAGAACGCTTCCCTAAGGGTATGTACAATAAATTGAAGTATAAGAAGATAGGACCCTGCAAAGTCCTTCGGAAATTTTCGGCGAATGCCTACAAGATACAATTGCCACCCAGAATAGGCATTTCACCTATCTTTAACGTAGCAGAACTATTCCCCTACACGACTGACCCAGAAGAGAAGGAAGAAGATGGAACCACGTGACCTACACGGAATACCCAGGACAAAGGAGAAGCTTGGAAGAGACATATGCCTTACGTTCAACCTCCCGAGATCGAAATCATTCTCGACACTCAGGTGGCTAAACGAACTCGGCGGAAGGAGTATGTGCAATACCTGGTCAAGTGGAAGAACCGTCCTATTGAGGACAGTTCATGTCTTGATGCCAGGTAGATTGAACAGACAGGTTATTCAGTCAAGAAGCTCATGGACCGGAGCCATGATTTCTTTTTGCCCGGGAGCCTGATGCAGGAGCATCCAGCTCACCATGACCGGGTGAAGTCTCTTCCAGGTTGGAAAGTTGTTTTAGTATTTGGATTGTTTTTCTTTATGTTTAGTTTATTAGGACATGGGATAGGATTTTATTTTGTGTTACTGTTAATTGTTGTGTTAGTCAAAGTTAATAGTCAGTTAGGGTTGTTATTTGTCCGACAGAAATAAACAAAAGTTTAATAATTGTTCTGTCAACTTAAGTAGGAGAAGACAAAATTGTCTAAATGAAGATCTTGTCATGTAAACTGAACTGAGAGTTAGAAGTTCCACAACTATAATATTTCTGTTTAACTGAAAGTAATTACAGTTTCCATTAATTGTAAACAAAAGATGTATAAATATTTCAATGTAAAATAGGGAAAAGTTTCAGCATTTCCATAATCAAGGAATAAAACAGATATAGAACATTTTTCTAAATTGTCCTTCTGTGTCATTGCCTACATACTATACTTAATTTTATTTTTCATTTCATTGAAATTTTAATATAATGCTAGTAGACAGAGAACGACCACTGTGGGTTTTGTTTCATTTTGTCCTCATTGAAGAGAAAACAACATCAAATTCACGCATAATCAGAGCGGAGAGCAACCAAATTGAATCTACAACCAAAACAATAAAGCACATCGAGAACACCGAGGAGAAACAGCAAGTCAGAGTGCCAAAGAGAACATAATAGAACAAAGGTAATTTCAAACGAACCCTTTAAATTTTCATAAGTAAACAGATATCCACAGAATTGTGTTCATATTGCTATTGTTCAAGTCACACACATATTACTGTTGTTCATAAAAAAAAATCAGAGCCATCGTCCACGGAACGGACAAACCCTAGCCTAGGGTTTGATAACAGGAATCATTTTTTTTAACCAAATTGGGACAGCAAACCAAAATAGACATTGAAGCCAGATTCAAGCTTCATCCTTGAAAGCGATTTAGACTAAATATGAACGCAAAATGATGAGTGACAAACCCTATTGAAACTCAAAGACCCTAACAGTAAATTGACGAACCTTAAGAGCCAGAGCCTACCGGTAGAGGGTCGCCACATTTGGAGACCAAACCCATAAGGAATCCGCGTACCCAGGTCGAGCCATTGATCTACACATACCAAACAGTGCTCTGTAAGAATACCTGTATAGTGAGACCTGGAAATCGAAGCAGAATATAAGCAGAAGGGATATATAACTTACCTGAGTGCGACCGGGCCAAGGGGTTTTCAAAACAGAGCGGCTGACGAATTGAAGGAGCCTGAGACAGAAGGAGTAGGCTTGGTCAATGTCAATGCCAGAGGAAGGTCAAATTAAATCAAGGAGAGGACTATTTACCTGTTTGTAGCCACGGAAGACCATCACCCTGTTACCTGAGTTCATGGACACCAGAAGTTAACCGATTTGCATACTGAGCAGAGACAAAGGCGATAACAATAACAACAAGTGACAATCATTAGATGAGAGACCTTATTCCATAACCAAACCACAGAAGAACGAGAGCACGAGATCAAGAAACTTACTGTGTGAAAAGAGTTCGAGCAGGCGCACCTCTAGAGCCAAGACAGGCTCGTGCCACAGGAGAAGTCCACAGACAACCGCATCAACAAGTTTGGAAGGCCGGCATTCATTTACAACCATACCCAAAGAGAAACCGGGGATTGTCATTCGCGCCGGAGCAAAAACCACACAGAGTGACAAACAACCCTTTGCAAAGTCGCTCAACAGAACAAAACCATCACGAATGACCGGGAAGCAGAACCATTTTGGGCATAGGCCAAACGAAGGGAATTAGGCTCTAGAACCATAGATGGGCATTGAATAACGCATTAAATCATTCCCGCTTTCCAAAACAAAATATATGTTATCCACATTACATACAACCACTGGAAACAACAAACAAACACACCACGCCATAAAGCCTGAAACAGGTGTAAAGCTGAAGCTACGTGGAAGCGTGGGCTGGGTCACATCATTAGCTTAAGTGATCAATAGTTAGATATGAAATTTTTTGATATTGTTTTTACTTGTTATTGATCATAGCTTTTATTGTCTTTGATTATCTAGTGTCGACCCCTGTAATCACACTTCACAATTTACCTAGATTTATACGGTTTAGTATCAATCAAATGCGAGGAAGTATTCCAAGGTTTCATTGGATTTTATTGTAATTAAAACAATATTAATTTTAATGATGTTTAATATTAAATTTATTTAAAAGAAATAAAATGCATAAATAATATAGAAAAGAATTTAATAATTCGATATTGAAAATAACTGAATTTTGTTGATATGTTTATACATAAATGTTTTATGAAGATTTAATGGTGTCCTATGTTTATAATGGTCTCACCACCAATCATCAAGGAGTAATATAAAAGAGAAAATAGTGTTGTGTTGATTATAAAAAATTAATTAACTAAACGAATGTTAAAAGGAATAAATACCTAAGTAAATGATTAAGAGTGTTAATATGATTAAGAGTATTAATATGAACCTTAATCAAATTTTGAGTAAAATATTTAAAATTAAGAGCTCATGACCATAGCTTTTAACCATAATCTAAGAATAATAAATAAAAGAATGAAAGCACTCTTTAAGAATCAATATATGAATAATTGATTTTGACCATAATTTCTAACAATAAATAAAAGAATATAAAGATGAGATTTTTTGTCCAAAAAATTAAATCATAATAAATAAATATTTTCATTAGAATTGGACAATAAAGATTTATGACCAAAATTTTAAGAATTTGTTTCTAATAATCCTATAAGAATGAAGTTATCAATGATAATTTTGATGACGATGATGATTAATTTCCACTGGATCTTAAGAAAATAGATTAATTGTTGCTTCTAGAAAAAACAATTCTATGACAAAATAGAATAGAAAGAGGTGTTCCTATATCAATATAGTTTTTGTGATTGAACAAGTAAAAGGAATTGATAGTGTGGTATATGTTAAAAACAATAAAATAAATTACATTAAAAATATACAAAATGATAATAATAATTTGCTAAATTATAAATTGATAATAATAAACTATAAAATAATAATAAAATATAAAATAATTGATTGGTTGTAGTGTTAAGTCACTTAGTAATATGAAGGTCACCAATTCCAAACTTCTTGGGAAAAATCCTAGCCAGGTTAAGGGTTGGTGTGGCAAAAACCATGTGTGGTTTCTCAAGCTAAAGGTTAATCCTGCAATATATATATATATATATATATATATATATATATATATATATATATATATATATATATATATATATATATATATATATATATATATATATATAAAGTATAAAATTAGGAAAATATAAATATAAATTTGACCTGTGATTTCAATAATTATTTAAAAAGAATAAAATGATAATAACATTGATTGAAAAATATAAGTATAGAAATTTGAATTAATAAGGAGCAATCATCTAAGATTTATAGGATGTTAAATAAGAGGGAGGAGAGATAGTTGGCCAGAGGGAATTAAAGAGAGGAAATAAGGCCTAGGGAGGAGATCAAAGAGGGAGGAAAATTATTAAAAAGGAGGAAAAGGAAAGAAAGAAAGGGGAAGGAAAGGGTAGAAAGGAAATAATTACATTTTAGATAAGTATTAACCTTTAATTTAGAATTTCTATTAAAAATATTCTAAGAGATTGCATTATAGTAGAATACTTATCATCCACATAGTGATTATTGACACCTAAAATAATTTTTTAGAAATGTGTTCTTTGTCACAGGGTGGTGACTCAATGGAATGAGAGGTACCATAGGGAAATTACTTGGTTAATGAGTGAATAGTAGTTAATGAGATTGTTTCCTAGTGAGCTAATTCCATAATGATTATCTAAAAAAATAAGATCAAGAATCATTTGAAATATCTTGGTTTCAATGTTTGACAAATTATCTAAAAAACCCTAAATACTATATAACCTATTTTGTTAACAAGATTTTCAAAATCATAAAATTGAATCTTAACCATTTTTATTTCAACTATATAGTTGAATAACAATTATTGTAATAACAACTAAACAATACTTTATAAAAAAAAAGTATTAAAATTTAAAAGGTAAACCATAAATATTTAAAAAATGATACTGTAATTTATAAAATATTGTAAACAATTTTTTTCACATAAAATTGAAAATGATTTTAGGATGATCTTTTAGATATGCCAATTTGAGGCTGAAAATTTAAACAGGGACTAATAAACATATAATATGATATTCAATATTTTTATATTTATGTTTTTGTTAATTTTGTTTTCAAAATAATTTTTTTCTTTAACCTAAGAATTAAAAACTTATTGTATATGCATGCACATTCACTATATATATTTGGAATTAAATATCTCTCTTTTATTGATTGGCCTTGCAAGGGATGTGGAACTTTGAAGTGAACCAGACTTATCTTAAACCTACCTAATGTTTACCTATAACCTACAAAGAGAGGCTCATGAACTTTGTGAGAAGAGATTTCATAGAAAGAAACAAGAATGACTTAAGTTCTAAATATAGGACCTAAAGGGCTAAAGATACAAAACCAACCATTGTTAAAATATAAGGGATTTTGCAAGAGCGTAGGAACAATAATTATGAACCCTACTAGAGGAGGAAAGAATAAGATCTCTATTAGGAAGAGTGATAATAACATGCACAAGATACCTATCATAATATAGTGCAAATAAAAAGGAACGAGGAGGGAACTGATGGGAAAAGGGATAAAAAATGAACCAAAACATTCTAAACACCAAAGAAAAGGAAACGAAGGCACAATGTCAATTTTTTAAAAAGAAATCATTTAATCATTAAAATAAATAGAAAAATGTTTGCATTTCAAAGATCAGATTATTTTAAGATAGGAAGTGTTTGTGCACTGACATGCACTTAGTGGCCTTGGTGTATTATTCATGTTATTCTTGCACTTATTCATGTAAATGTAACATGTTTTCGTGTCGCTCAAGCCACCTACATTACCCTAATGTTCCATGTACTAATTTGAACAGACTATTAAAACATGTTACTATGTTTTCATTAATTCTTAACTAAAATTTGCGACACTAGTTGAAATGTGGTGGTTCAAAGTGTATCTAGTTTATTCTGTAAGAATGCATCATACATAAAATGATAAAATATTTTGAAGTTAGATTATAGGTACCTAGAAAGGGTTCCCTATGCGACAATACACCAAATTTAACAATATGAAGTTCTTTGAAACATAGTGGAAATTGTTACTTCAATTCACTGCAACCTTTGAGTTTGATGTGATCTATGACGACCTTCTAATTTGCTACTAATGAAGTGGTGTTGTATCTTGTATGTTTGCAATTGTATATTATGGACTATAGAAAAAGTGTTCAATAAGTGTTTTGAGAGAAGTATAATATGAATTACTTTGCATGGATTTGCGACCCAATTTAAAGAACTAAGGGTTCAATTGTGGGTTCAGGTCTCGAGAGTTCATCTAGTTATTGGAATTTATATTTATTATTGTAAACATCATGAGAGTGACTTCCTATCAAAATTAATGCTTTTTTTTAATCAACCAAATATTTGTTCTATGTCATGCATTTCCTTTAAATCCTCATCCATAATCCTTTCTAATTTATGTCAATATTCATTGAATCACCTAATTTAATTAATTCACGACATTCTGTATGTATGTTGTGACCCATCTGTAGTTTGACTCACATGTAGTTATTCTCTTCGACTGCCATTTTATTATTGGAAGAAAAGAGCATCTTTGTATATTTGATAATATATTTGCTTTCGAGGAAGAAACAAATATTTTGACTAAACAATTTTAGGATGTTTGCTTTATTTCAAGGAGACCATGTTGTGGACATGGATTCTATCCAAGCATAAAATCCATTAAAATATTATAATTATAATAGTGTACACATCAATTAGGGTGAGCATTGATGAATGGGAAATTGGAGTGAGAATATGGAATATAATGGGCTATGCCATTTGATATTTTTTCCTTTTAAGTTAGAAATTACATTTGGAATGAGATTTTTATTTTTGATGGTTTAAAATATTATTTTTAATGTATAAATAAATTAAATATTATGAAAAAATCATACTATATTGATTATTCAAGTTTGATATTCTAATATTTTTAATTTTCAATTATATATATATATATATATATATATATATATATATATATATATATATATATATATATATATATATATATATATATATATATATATATATATATATATATATCTGTATATATGTATATGTATATATATACATATATCAAAAAGAGAAATATTGTCAGTACAGTCACACTCCCTATCTTAAAATAATTTGATCTTTGAAATGAAATTTGGTATTTAAGATGCAAATTTTTTTCTATTTATTTTAATGATTAAATTATTCAATTTAAAAGAACAATCGGTGTGGATTTGACACCTTTTCTCTCCCTTTCGTATTTGGAATAGTTTGGTTTATTTAGCCTGGTTAGTTTCAGAATTTCTTATGAGCATGGTTAGCAATTGCAAAAACACAATTTGGATATCAAATTATTTACATCACCAAGCATTTATAGTTGTGTTGTGTGCAAGAAAATTAATGAAGATGCTTAAAAACTATGGATTGACCTACATCACTCTAATCAATAGATGTTATGGTATTTTTTGATCATCCTAGTTGAATGGATCCAAATTCCAAGTATTTCCAAGGAGAATCGAGTGATGATTTTGTTGGAATTTGACAACTAATTTAGTAAATATGTGTAAATTGTATTAGTTACTGCCAAGTTAGTTTTATACCGAAGCAATAGTTATGTAATGAAGGAGGCTCTTATATAACTGATGAATGCCTGAACTATTGTAATCATGGAAAATAATTGTTTATTGAATAAAGAATCCAATCCCTTGTCCCGTGGACGTTTCTTTGACACCTTGTCAAGTTTTTACAACATAAAATCTTGTTTTTTTTTTACTTGCATCATTGCATTCAGTTTCATTCTGTCTCATTTATACATTTCTTGTTTAATTAACTGATTGGCCAACAATTGGTATCATAGCTATTGATTTGAGTTGAGAAAACTGGAGAGCCCTCGAAGAGAGACACTGCATAAGAAAAGGTGAAAGAGAGACACTGTGTGGTGTCAAAGCTGCGTGAAAATTGGGAGCCCTCGATGATGCTGCTTGGTATCAAAGGAAGGCTGGGTCATTTACCACCAAACGTTTCCTAAACTTTAGCTTTGAGTACAACACCAAAGAGTTTATCTGTTGTGGAAGGCTGAACAGAATAAGTTTCCATATGGAGGTTGCTCAGTCTTTGCATTATATCTAGAAGCATGCCATGTTTGCAAGGGCATTGTATTTATATCAAACTAGCATCATCTTCGATGACTGAAACTGAAATATCGAAGTCTGTCGTTGCTGCTATCAGTGTGCATGATCCTTTCTTGTGGAAGTTGTTCAACTTTTGCTTAGATTTCGACCTAGGCAAGGGTCATTGAACTCGGTGAGAAAGTTAAGAAGGTCATCTGGAGTCTAAGCCAAGCAAGATTGAAGGGAAAAGGGTTCATTCCCGTCGTTTCTTGTTTAAACCTCCAGTCCAACAAGGAGCAGCTGTTGAAGGAAAAGAAATCGTTGTGTTGTTCTGGAAAACCCTATAGGGAGGGAGGGAAGCCAAATTGAAAAGAAGCCTGTAGAGGTGAAATCATGTTGTTTCTAGAGAGAGATGCCACCACTTGTAGCTGTCAGCCCCTTGTCCCTTTGTACAAATAACCAAGAATTCACATAAAGCCCAAATTTGAAGTCAGGAGGAGAAGATCAGAATAAAGCCTTCGATCAAAAGTCTGGGCACTTATTTAAAACAAAAATTCAGAATTTTTTGAAGATCCGTTGAGCTGTCTGAAGTTTCAAATATAGAAATTTTTGAGTATTTGAGGAAATATTAGGGTCTGAAGTCTGTGAAGTAAGTTAAATAAAAGAAGTGGAATTTGTGAATTTTTTCTAGAAAGGGTTTCATTGATTTCTAGGAAAGGATTTCATTTAATTTAAGAGTTTCATTAAAGAATGGACGAAAGGGAATTCTTCCAGAAAAGTTGTTCTAGGTTTTTTAAGTCAATTTGAAAGAATTTTGTTGGGGAAATTGTGAATTTTTCAAAAATTTGAAGTAGGAAATAAAAAAAAAAACCTTGGAAAAACCTTGTTGGAAGAAGACAAATCAAATTTTTATTTTGTTGAAAGATTAAAATCCTAGGAGGAAAGAAATGGCCAAGATGATGAATGAAAAGTTCGAGGTGGAGAAATTCACCAGCAGGAACAACTTTGCTCTATGGAAAGTGAAAGTTAGGGATTTGTTGGTGCAGCAAGGGTTGCATAAAGCATTAGACATGGCAAATAAGAAACATGCTAGCATGACAGATTCAGACAGGGAGGACTTGGATGCTTGAGCTCTCAGTACGATTAGTTTATGCCTGGCGCATGAAGTTCTCTTCAACATTGTTGAAGAGAGTACAAGTGCAGGCTTATGGGAAAAACTAGAAAAGCTATATATGACAAAGTCATTAACTAATAGAATTTATTTGAAAATACAATTGTACAGTCTACGGATGAAGGAGGGTACAAAAATTGCAGAACATTTAAATATTTTTAAACTTATATGCCAATTATCAGATATGGAAGTTAAAATTCAAGAAGAAGACAAAGCTATAACCTTGTTGTGTTCTTTGCCCGAGTCGTGGGACCAACTTATAACTTCAATCAGTCTGAGCACTCCTGATTCTTTTAAATTTGAATCAGTTTATGGAGCTCTCTTATCCGAAGAAGTAGGGAGGAAATCAAGTACTAAAACAACTGCAATGGAAGACATGATAGCCAGTGGATGGTCAAGGTAGCGAGGAGAAAAATAAGGGGGTCTTCCATATCAAAATCAAAGGAAAAAAAGTGTAAGGCAAAATGTTGGCGCTGTAATAAAATTGGACACCTAAATAAATACTGTTGGAAATGTAAAGAGTCTAATAACCCAAAGAAGGAAGAAAATCAGGTTGATTTAGGTATGATAGATGAAGTTTTATCTGCTGAAGAATTATGTATGATAGATGAAACTTTACTTGTATGTAACGTTTCTCAATATTTTGAAAGTTGGTTGTTAGACTCTGGTGCTTCTCATCACATGTGTCCACACAGAAATTGGTTTACTTCATATAAAGTTGTAAATGGTAATTCTGTGTTTATGTGTAATAATGTATCATCTCAAGCTGTTGGGATCGGAAATATCAATATTAAAATGTATGATAACATAGTTAGAACATTAACTAGTGTTAGACATACACCTGAATTGAAGAAAAATTGATTTCTTTGGAAGTGTTGGATTCGGATGGTTATAAGTCTACAGGTCAGAATGGAGTGCTGAAAGTCTCAAAAGGCACCCTAGTTGTTATGAAAGCACAAAAGGTTAGAAATCCTTACAAACTCAAAGGAAGTACTCAAGGTAGTGAAGCGAGGATTGTGTCAGAGAAATAAGAAGAAGGTACTCGCCTATGGCATCAACGATTAGGTCACATGAGCGAGAAAGGTCTTCAGGTACTAATGAACCGTAAATTACTTCCTGATTTGAAATCCTTGAAGTTGGATTTTTGTAAACATTGTGTGTATGGAAAATAGTGTAAATAGAGGTTTAAAAATGGAAGTCATAATAGTAACGAAATTTTGGATTATATTCATTCTGATCTGTGGGGACCATCTCTTGTTGTATCATATGGAGGTGCTTTATATTTCTTAATGTTTATTGCTTATTTCCGCCATAAAGTTTGGGTCTTTATGTTGAAAAAGGAAGCTGATGTATTCAATCTCTTTAAACAATTTAAAGAAATGGTAGAAAAAATAACACACAAATCAATTAAATGTTTAAGAACTGAAAATGGTGGTGAATTTACTTCTTTATAATTTGAAAAATATTGTAAGGATGAAGGAATTGTTTGACACAAAGTTGTTTTTTATACTCCTCTGCAAAATGGTGTTAATGAACGTATGAATCAGACTCTTATGGAAAGAACTAGAAGCATGATCAACAATGCTAACCTGCAAAATGAGTTGTGGGCAGAAGCAGTATCCATTTCTCATTATTTAGTTAACAAATCACCTTCAGTAGCAATTAATTGTAAAATTCCTGAAGAAGTTTGGTCAGGTCAGTCTTGTGATTATTCATACTTAAGGATATTTGGTTGTGATGCCTATGCTCTTATTCCTAAAAATCAACGTTTAAAATTAGATCCAAAATTGAAATTTTGTGTCTTTGTTGGGTATGACTGTGTAGTGAAAGGATACAAGTTGTGGGATCCTATGTCACAAAAGATAGTCATTAGTAGAGATGTAACATTTGATGAATTTTCTATTTTAAAATCAAATGTTGGAAGAATTGAAAAAGAACATGTATCGCAAAATCAAAAAATTGAAATGGAGGGTAGACCTTTTCTTGAAAGTTGAAAAGAAGGAGAGACTTTTGGAGGAAATTGTGTTGAAGATACAAAGGAAGTTGTTGAAGTTTCTGAACCAGTTTAGCGACTAGTCACTCCCAGAAGGTCTACAAGGGAAAGAAAAACTCCCAAAAGGTGTGAAGATTTTGCTTCATATTTTTGTTTAATTAATGAAGATGGGGAACCTTGTTCTTTTCAGGAAGTAGTAGAGGATACGGATAACGCAAAATGCAAAATGGCTATTGAAGAAAAAATGGATTCCTTAGCCAAGAATAATACCTAGAATCTTGTAGAACTCCTTGAAGGGAGAAATGTTGTTGGATGCAAATGGGTCTTCAAATTGAAACAGAAAGTTGATGGAAGTATCGAAAGGTATAAGGCGAGACTAGTAGCAAAAGGGTATTCTCAGTTTGAAGGCATTGATTTTCATGAGATTTTTCATCAGTTGTAAAACTTGTTTCTACTCGTACTGTGTTTGCACTAACTGCATTACTTAACCTTGAGTTAGAACAGTTAAATGTTAAAAAAACTTTTCTACATGGTGATTTGGATGAAGAGATATATATGGAACAACTAGAAGGTTTTGTACAAGGTCACAACAAAAGATTAGTTTGCAAGCTCAGGAAATCATTGTATGTCCTGAAGGGTTCTCCCATGCAATGATGCAAGAAGTTTGACTCCTTCGTGGTGAGCCATAACTTTATTAGAGGTGAGTATGATCATTGTGTATACTTCAAGAGTTTCAGTGGCATATTCATTATCTTATTTTTGTATGTTGACAATATGCTTATTGCAAGCAAAAGCATGGAAGAGATCAACATGTTAAAGGCTCAGCTCTCTAGGATGTTTGATATGAAGGATCTTGGAGCAGCAAAACATCTCTTGGGCATGGAGATACACAGACAGGAAAAATGGTAAGCTTTGGTTATCACAGCAGAAGTATGTGGAAAGAGTACTTGAAAAGTTCGGTATGAACACTGTGAAACCTATTAATGTTCCATTAGCTTACCATTTTAAGCTTTCTTCGGTTTTGAGTCCCAGAACTGATGAAGAAATGTAGTATACGTCTCATGTGCCATATGTGGATGTTGTAGGAAACTTAGTGTATGCGATGGTATCTACAAGACCTGACACTTCACATGTAGTTGGAGTTGTCAACAAGTTCATGGCAAATCCAGGTGAAGAACATTGGCGAGCAGTGAAATGGGTGCTTCGATATTTAAGAGGCACAAGCGATCATTGCAACATATTTAGTGGTAGTGAAGGGACAATCTGTGGATATGTGGATGTTGATTATGCAAGTGATTTGGACAAAAGGAGATCTACTACAAGTTATGTCTCTACCCTTTTAGGTGGAGCAATTAGTTGGATGTCAAAGCTTCAAGAAATAGTTCCGTTGTCCACTACTGAAGTAGAATATATAGCGGCTTCACATGCCAGTAAAGAAGCAATCTGGTTAAAGGGTCTACTTTATGAGATTGGAAGGACACAGGAGAAAGTTAATGTACTATGTGACAGTCAGAGGGCTATTCACTTGTCTAAAAATCTAGCTTATCATGGAAAGACCAAGGACATTGATGTAAGTTATCATTTTCTGAGACATGTGATCGATGGAAGAAAAGTAGCTCTCAAGAAGGTCCATACACGGGAGAATTATGCACACATATTCATGAAGCCAGTTACAGTAGAGAAGCTACGATGGTGTTTAGCTTCTCTTGACTTGTAGAAGAGATGATGAATGGGCATGGGAAAGGGATTAGGAAAATTGTTTTCAAGGTGGAGTTTGCTGGAATTTGACAGCTAATTAAGTAAATATGTGTAAATTGTATTAGTTACTGCCAAGTTAGTTCTATATTGAAGCAACAATTATGTAACAGAGAAGGATCTTATATATCCGATGAATGCCCAAACTATTGCAATCATGGAAAATAATCATTAATTGAATACAGAATCCAATCCCTTGCCCCGTGGATGTTTCCTTGACACCCTGTCAAGGTTTTACCATGTAAAATCTTGTGTTTTTTTACTTGTGTCTTTGCATTTAGTTTCATTCAGTTTCATTTATACATTTCTTGTTTAATTAACCACATGGCCAATAGATTTGAGGCAAGGAAAATATTTGAAAAATTCCTTCTAACTCATGAGATGGGTGAGCACTATGACATGTCTACTCCCTTTGCTAATGCTTGTAACACACCCTAGTTTCTATGCAAGTATATCTATTTCTAGTTCCTTGGATTTCCTTAATGGGGTATTAATGACGTTTTCTACAAAAATCTAAACTGTCAAAAACACGTTTAACATAGTTTCAAACACATCATGAGAGATGAGCATTAAAAAATTCTAAACCTCAAATACTAGTTAAATGCCTGTGATGTTTTACATAGTTTCAAACACATCAAGGGAGATGAGCATTAAAAAATTCTAAACCTCAAATATTGCCAAAATTCCTGTCAAATTTGGTCCTTGAAAGCGAGGGAGGAAAAATAATTTTAGTCATGTTAATCTATGAAGTACAAAATATATCATTTATTTTCTGATCATGCCCACTTGTGAAAGTCTCGTACAAAGATGGTGATTGAAAATGCATACAAGTTTTTTTTACAAATAGGTATTTATGTATTTTTTCAATGTGGTTAAATGAAATACATATATAGTAGATATATTAATTAATTAAACGGGGATCACAGTACTCTGGTCCCTTTTAAGAATAATTTGAGTGTATTCTTTTTGTTCTAACCATTCTTCAAATATGAGTTTAAAGTTAGTTCTTTCGTGACGACTCTTAAGAATAATTTGAGTATATTCTATTTGTTCTAACCATTCATATTCTTCATTTATGAGTTTAAAGTTAGTTCTTTTTTGAGGGCTCGCAATGTGGGTCGCCATGTGCATTGATTACAAATGCATCTTTAATTTTTTTTTGGATAGAGTAAATGAAAAGAGAAGAATAGAAAAATATTAATAACTAGCTAAATCATTTATGCATAAAAAATATACACAATAGTAAAACTAGTTTTTAAAATAAACCATATATAATGACACAAACTGAAGTATCATAATATCAAACTGAAAATATTAATAACTTACCAAATAATTTGTGCATGAAAAAATGTATGTAATATTCAAACTATCTTTCCAACTAAACCATATATAATGGTATAAACATAAGTTCCACAATATTATCTTATGTTAGGGTAGAAAAAGTGAATAGATAGCAAGGGGGTTTATTATGGAATATGAAAAATATGTAAATGAATACTAGAATTCCATTAGTGATTGTTCTTCCATTCCGTGTTGTTGAGGCTCAACTTAGTTCAAATAAAGATAAGAAATCCAATGAAGTTTATTAATTCAAAGTGTAAGTTCCTTTGGTTGAAATTCAAATGAAAATACAATTCACTTGTATATGCTTTAAAACCAAACAATGTTTCCATATGTTTGTTAGATAAGTTCTTGAATGAATTTGTAAACATTATCACTGGCCTTATTATCCATTGCAATTGTATTGATCTTGAATTAACAAATATATTACAATGTAGAAGAGGAAGTTAGGGAGCTCCTACACAAGAATAAGTTAACGAGAATAATAATTTAGAATTAACATGTTTAAAAAACATAGCTCATGTTCACATGATACATGCATATATACATGGGAAAAAAAGAAATAATAACTTTCTAGATAAATCTTAACCTTTTATTTTATAATTAATATTAATTATTTTATAATTAGTATTAAAAATATGATAATTAAATAGTTATCATTGGTGTAATAATTATTTACAAGGAAATTTTATTTCAATATAAACACAATAGTCAACCTAACTATATATGCCCACCAAATTAAACATTTCAACCCACATAATTATATTTTCAAAACATTAATTTTTTTTATATTTTTTTTCCATTAGAGAAATTTCGAGAAAGGCCCTACATTTGTACAAAATTGAGAAGGAAAGAAAAGTTTTTGTAGAAAAATGTATGGGTTGAAGTAGGAATCCAAATCATGGCATGTGTGGATGGAGGAATTTTAGAAGATGGATTTAACACTTGTAAAGGGGGAGGTTAGATTCTATATAGTCCCCCATGAAATTGAGTGCTCGGTTAGGAAGAGTTCTAAAACACAAAAATTGCATTCATTCAGAATAGTTGATTCTTGCAAAGTGGACGAACAATACGTAAGTGTTTCTATTACACCTCATCTTCTTGTCTCCGTTGTGTCACATTCTCTAATATTCCATCATCTCTCCTCCATTGAATATCCACGTACGACTCCACCCTCAAGCCTCTTGACTAGCACCATTCGCACTCATCTCTCCAACTCTTAACATTTAACATTAAACATTAATACAAAAAGTATAAACCGTTTGCTTCAATTTATATTAATCATTAGATTTGTTCATGTGTGCAGGGTTGCCTTGATGCACCTCTGACGGTTTGTTTCCAACCTGATCACCTTGTTTATTTGCTTGAAGAGAGACACGATGTTATAAATTGTTTATTTTATATTTTATTTTTTCTGTAAATTTTAATTGGAGGTGGTTGTTCTCATGCAATGGGTTTGGATTATGTGTTGGTATTACAAGCAATGTCTATCACTGGATGTTCGAATGTTTTGATTAGAAATCTGCAATTTGTCAATAGCCAATGGATGCAACTCGCAGTGGTGGACTCTTCGGAGATCCAACTAAGTGTGCTGCAGATACAAGATCTTGAGGATAGCCCAAACACTGATGGTATTCATATACAAGGAGTTCAAAATGCCCAAATCGACAACTGTGCCATCAAGACAGGTTGGAAACTATTAATTTCACGGCTTTGTGTTAATTTATTGATTCACATAAACCCATTTATCATAGATCCAATAACTTAATTCTCTATATATCCTTCTAGCTTAGACCTATCTTAACATTGTTATAAGTGCAACCCTTAATTCTACCTATCTAAACATCAAATTGACAAACACATAATAAACACAAAAGTTATGCTAATTATGATTACAAACACTGCATGCCAGGGGATGATTGCATTTCCATTTCGTTAGGCTCATCTACTATTATTGTCAAAAATATAAATTGTGGCCCAAGCCATGGAATCAGGTGAGATATGTATTTTTGCTCTTATCATGCAGAAAATACAATATAGTCACATGAGACATTAAGAATGCAATTTGAATTGTACTTCTTATTTTCTGCAGTATTGGAAGCCTGGGAGAAAATGGAGAAGTAGCCAAAATTGATGACGTTCTTGTCCAAAACATCACTTTCAGCAGAACATATAGTGGAGCTAGAATCAAGACTTGGTAGGTTGGTTTAGCATGTGTATGACTCTTTTAAGTATTTCTATTGATTTTAAAATTTTCTCTTGAAATTTTCACTATGCAACAACAATCCATTACAATTTGTAATTTATAATAATCTTCATTATCTACCATGATTATAACATAATTCATGATTTTTCTAAATATACAGGTGGTTCTGGCTATGCACGAAATATCACATCTGAGGACATAGTTGTTGATAATGTTAGGAATCTGATTATCATTGATCTGTATTATTGTGATTCATCTTCGCCATGAAAAATTCAGGTGATTAGCTAACTTTTGTGCGCAATTCAATGCTATTTTCATAACATACCCGAGGGAAAGACATATACAAGGCACATCTTAATTAATTGTGTATCATAGTCCTTTTGTCTCTTTTAAGATTGCGTTTTGTTCCAGTTGTTCTTGAAATATTAGTTTGAAGTCTGTGGGTATATAGTTCCCATATATGTCGTCAATTCTGAAATACTGGTGTATGTGCATATAATAAGCACGAAAGTACAATAGTTTTTCCTTTAGTATCTATTGGCTTGAAATAGGTAATTAAATATTTTTAGCATCATTAGTTACAACTACTCCAATTATAAACAAATTTTGGTTATTGGTTTTGAAGTTTGGAATCAGTAATCATGTCTCTGATATCATTTTTTGCCATGTTTAATGGATAGAAATGAAAAATATGATATAACACAATAATTTCCATACATATTGGTTATCCTAATATCCTTTTGACATATTGGTTTTGAAGTTTGAAATCAGAAATAATGTTTTTGATGATGTTGTGTGCAGTCATCTGCAGTAAAAAAACAGGATGACACTTTTAAAAACATTCACGGAATGTCATTGACAAATGTGGTCGTAAATTTTCTATGCAGCAAAACAGTTACGTGCACAAGAATTACATTGGAAAATGTTCAGATAAGTTAAACAGCTCCAAACATAGCAAATTCAATATGTACCAATGCGTTAGGAATGGCTATGGGGATTGCTTTGCCACCTAGTTGTGCCTTAAAGACTAGTGTGGTCCTTTTATTTTTCAAAAACTTCACAATAAAACATGGCCAAGTTCATTTATATTGTTATGCCCAAATTTAACAAGCTTCATTTACATTATTATTGCTAAAATTAAGAAGAGTCATTTATATTGTTTTCTTGAATAATGTGACTTCAATTTGGTTCTTTGTGTCTACTTACTTTCTATTATATTAGACTAAGATATTGTATTATATGCTTATATATATATTTTGATGTTTGATTCATCTTGCTACCATTATAACCTCTAGGTGGATCTTTGTCATCTTAAATCGTACAATTCCATGATTTCATATCCCAAATATTTGGATATGAAATCTTCTATTAAAGTTTACTTAACATTTTCACAAACTTGCTTAGTCAACTTCCTAAAAAAAACTCATATTTAAAAACACAATAATTTAAAATATGTATAGTTAGAAATAAAGTGTGTAATTTTGACCCAAAAAAAAAATATTTTCTTCAATTTGAAATAATTCGTTTGTCTTGAATAAAATCTTATCTATATTCATATTTGAAACTAGTTCTTAGTGTTTATCTTGTAGGAAAACACTTAAGCATAAATTGAATTCTTATTGGTGTAGAGTAAGTGGTTATGTTAGTAATATTTATTTTTCTTTATCCATTTCTAATACATCCAGTTAGGTCGAAAAATTGTATGCCTCTTACTTCAATATTAAATATTTTTATATTCCAAATTAAGAATTGCATATATAAATGTCAAGTTTACAATTAGTTTACATCTTATACTAAACTTTTACAAAACTTTGTATTCAAAATTACTACTTGTACTTAGAATTTACTCCTCAATATATAATAGATTGAGCATTAAAATATATTTAGATTCATACATGTTTAAAATGAATAATAATAATTTTGAATTAAATGATATATAATTCAAATATATATTTTGGAAGTTCATTATGTTATCTTAAATGTTATAAGAAAAATTGTTAAAAGAATATAAAATCATAAACGGAGAGAAAAAAATTGACAAAGCATTCAAATCGTGGTTTAAGGTAAAATGCATTTGATAGTCATATACTTACTATAATGATAAAACCATTAAAATATACATAATGTATTTAGCAAAATTAAATATATAATTTAAAAAATAATAGCGTGATGAATATAATTGTTTAATTGTGTAATCATCATTATATATTGTTGAGAATTTGGGGGAAAACGAAGTGGCTTATATTAATAAACATATTATATATTTTTGTTATTAGGAAAAAACAAATTGTAATAATTTACATCATAAAATTGATTTTAAAAATATATTTTTTGATTCAATATTTATGAATATTTTAATAAATAAATGAACAAATATCAAACTCAATTATAATCACTTTAACAAATAAAATGACAAATATCAAACCCAAAATTATAATCAGTAAAAAATTATTATAAAATATAATTATAAAGACGAATAAGAATTTAATGATAATAATTTTTTTTTATTTTTATTTTTTTATAAAAGGTGTATTTTAGGTTTTAAAATTATTGTAATAAATAAAAAAATTGGTTTATTCTCAAGAGTTAGCCCAAGTGGTCTAGACCTAGACATGGGGTTCTTGATGTTGTTGGTCTTGGGTTTGACTTTTTAATTACCTCGTGTCTTGAAAACATGACTTGCCATTCAATTTAACATTAAGGATGTAGTGATCCCACTTTTCCCTACTTTTATTCCAGGTAAAAAAAAAAAAGAATTTAATATATTTTGATAATAAATTTATTTTAAAAAATGAAAATGCCAAATAATAGAGAGAATAATGTAATACTTCAATATTGAAAATAGCTAAATTTTGACAATACGTTTTTAGTTTGTAATTTAATAATCAATTTATAGAGAGAGATAATATGTTTTCAGTTTGTAAGTTAATAATCAAATTATATAGAGAGAGGGAGTGCTTATGTGAGTCTGAAGATCACTGGCATGCCTAATCTACTCATTGTGGGGCACACTAGCCCTATCCTTAGCCACACCAGCCCTAAGCACGAATGGATTCCTCAACTCGTAAATATGAATGGATTTTTCCAGAGAGAGTACCAAACTTATAACCAGAGAGAGTATCAAACTTATAACCTTTACAACATCAGGTACCTTGAAAAAACACTACACCCTATGTGTTTAATTAAAATTTATATTATATAAAATATCTAGTTACTTTAAATATATAAATATAATATTTTCAAAATATTTAGAATTATAATTAAAAATAGCTACTCTTCACATTGAAGAAGATAAATTAAAAAAAAAAAACGTTGAAAATCAATTAAAAGTATTATTTTACCAGAATGAAAGTATCTAGAGTTAATAATCATGATGAATATCAAATTATGTTAAATATGCAAATAAAATAATAAAATAAAATAATGATATATGAATAAAAAAGAGCTTAAAAATAAATTAAAAATTAAATAAATAATCATAAGGATGATTTTATATATGAATAGTAAAATTATTAATAATTTTTTAAATTATTTATATATAAAAAGTCTGCACAATTTATGAGGAGACAAGGTTAAGCTCTTAAATATTTTTTTTAACTATTAAAGAAGATAATATGAAGAAATAAAAAAATACTTTCATGGATACAAAATGAAATTGTAAATATTCATATTAATATTGATAACTATTAAAATTACATTATTAATAAATAAATCACAAATTGTAAAATATAAAATTAGATGAGGTCCTACAAAACAATTAATTGATGATGTCAATAATTTAATTGATAATATTAATAATATAACTGATAATATTAATAATTTATAATTGAAATAAACACTATCTAAATATATATAATTGAAACTTTTATAACACATCTCTAAAATTCATTGAAATAACATTTAATATTTAACCCTCTTTTTTTTAATTTATGTCACTCTTGTGGTCCACTATTAGCTTAGCTATTACATCATTAACACACGAAAGAATCATTTGCAATCACCATTTCACACCTACTCTTATATTGTGAGACATTGTTTACAATTTTCTTCT
Organism: Pinus tabuliformis; assembly: GCA_031772625.1. Taxonomy (NCBI): domain Eukaryota; kingdom Viridiplantae; phylum Streptophyta; class Pinopsida; order Pinales; family Pinaceae; genus Pinus; species Pinus tabuliformis. The sequence continues at coordinate 517,683,384 of CM062818.1, forward strand.
CAAATAGATTACATGTCCCTTTTATATATATATATATATATATATATATATATATATATATGATAATCTCAATCGAAATATATGGCAATGATTTTGAGCATATTGATTTTCAAGTTTGGAATTAGTAATACTAATCATGTTTGTGATGTTGTTGTGTGCAACCATTTGCAATACAAATACATTATGTCACTTAGAAAAACATCCATTTGACAAATGTGACTCTGAATTTTATGATTTTATAGTACAAATACATTATGCCATTTATAAAAGCATCGAAATAATGGCATAGACCAATGTGGTGGTGAATTTTATGTGCAACTAAATAATTGCATGAACAAGAATTGCTTTGACAAATGTTTAGATAATGTCAACATAATTGCATGCACAAGAATTACTTTGACAAATGTTTAGATAATGTCAACGACCCTAAATAAGGCTAAATCAATATATGAGTTGGGAATGGATTGGGAGCTACGTCACCACCGAGCTGCCTTGAAAACTAGTGAGACCCTTTTTATTTCTTCTATAGCATACATTTAATGGGAAAATTGATTAGGAAAATTGATTTATTTTGTTATGACCAAATTTAATCACATTCAGATTAAATTTCTATATTGTTATGGTAAATTTTAACAAGATTATTTTATATTATTTTTTTTAGTTTAATGGTTGTTGAATTTGCTTAGTTGTGTTTACTTACCATATATATACATATATATATACATACATACATATATATATATATATATATGCATATATACATATATACATATATATATATATATATATATATAATGGTTGATTTTATACCATTATAATCTCTCGGTTGATCTTTGCTAACTTAACTCAGTACAATTTCATGGGTTAATATCTCAAAGATTTAAACGTAAAATCTTGTATTAACATTTACTTTATATATTGACATAACTTCCAAACAAAAACTTGTATTTAAAAATATTGAATCATTTACAAATACAAATTATTATTATATTTAACGAAAGTTTCATATTTTGTATTGTTTGATATAAAAATCTAAAAGAATATATATTTAAGATTATTAATAATTCAAAATATTTATAAATAAATACAGCGTACAATTGGAAATTTAATTTCCACAATTTGTTTTTGTATGTTTGGGTGGTGCCTTTCTATTACTTCGAACTATAATAGGTATTACAACATAAGCATCCATGTCTACATGGCCTCAACTTGCCCATTGGGAAACCAGATATCTTCACCATGTCGTTGTATTATAACCAATCCAAAAATGGAAATGCCTAAGCTTTTCCAGTAGATAATTGTCTTTATATTCTCTAATAACAACCAACCTACACAATAATGCCAAAAAATCCTTCCTCTTCATCTAGGAGGCATTAATCATATGAAGATTCAACTAGATATGGATATTTGGCACTAGATCTTGGTTGCTCTCTCACAAGCATGCCCTAAATATGTCTTTCAATGCATGCCAGACTTGCATTTTTCCATTGGAATTGACACTCAATTAGTTGGACTTCCCTATGAATTTCCTGAAAATCCTCTAAGGGCTCTAGGATACCTATAAGTGGCAACATTAATTCCTTAGCCAACAAAGTCTTCATCATCTAATATATATTAAGAGTTTTCATTAACAAGGTTCGTCTACCATATGTCTCACATGGGTATGGTAAAATATCACCAAAGTTAGCCAAAATCTCTTGGTCGTTGGGATCCATCTCAACTCTAATTTCCTCCCTCCATTCACTAATTATACTTTTGGCCCGTGAAGGATTTCCTATTCTGTATTTGTTAGCTGCTACATTAACCAAACGATTAATACTGCCATAGCAATGACCTTTTGTGCGGTTGTTCAAAGCGTGTCCTTTACCATGCCCCCTGCTTGAGTTCGAGCCATGGTTTTAGAGCAATGAGGGACGTTCCATCATTGCACAAGGGTCCCTTATGAAAACCTTCCTGAGTTTTCATACAATAAAAGGCCTAAAACCCTTGGTCCATGGTTGGATGATCACATAGGGAGGATTGAGTGGAGAGAGAGGGCGATATGGGGCTTTTTGTACCAAGGGTGGAACTTTTCTATGAGATCTAACAAACAACAATGGCCAGATAACATTTCAATAAATTTGACCCATAATTCCCTCTAATGATGTTGCACAAGGATGATCTTAGCAAAACCAGTCCATCTTCGATGGGGCTTATCCTAAGACAACATATTAGGCTTATCTTACAGAGTGTGATCTTGGGACTTTACCTATTCATTAAATTGAGGGTCGATAGACCCTATGCATAAATAAAGAGTTAGCCACCTTCACCTAAAAGACTTCGCATGCACCAGAAAACCCCCATGCACAAGCCTAAATCTACTAACAAAGGAGCATAAACAAAGTAGGCCCGTGGATGCAAGGGTTACAAGAATACAAAATTCCAAACAAATAGGTACATGACTAGAATATTCCCAAAACAGAATAGAGAGAACAATGCAAATAGACCAAAGTGATTAGACATTGATACACATCATTGAAGACATAATAGAAATATATGGGCCCACTGGAACATATGCACAAGAGTGAAGGAAGCGTGTTGAGGTTTCTCAAACACTATCCTCTTAAACTTCCCTTTACACTTCGCACACAATGGCGATTTCCCTCAACCGATACTCTTGATTACCTGCAAAATTTCCATCTTTTTTGTCTCGAAATTTTTATAAATATTATACCAACTATGTAGCTAGCCTTATTCGTTGTCCTATGCCACAATCTGTCCTCATTGATATACCCAAGCTTCCTTTGCATGAGTTTACATGTGAGGGACTACCCATGCTAACCCCTGTTGTTTATGACCATCATTAACGTGATTATTGCGACCCAGATCCCATAGTGGTTTCTTGATTAACTCACACCTTGATCAAGGATTCCTCAATTTGATATAATATGTTTTCTATTAAATAAGTTATTATGTATCTTCATATTTTGAACTTGGTACTATCACTTGAATGTGTCCATGTCCAAATGGTCTCTACCTTCCCATTGGGAAACTAAGTATGTTGATCATTTGGTTGCATTATAACGAGTCCAAAAACAAAAATGTCTAAGTTTTTCTAGCAGTGCTAAATAAATGTATTTGCCTTTATATCCTATAATATCAACTAGCCTACACAATAATTCCATAAAAAACTTACTATGCTTCTAGGAGTTATTAATCATCTGAATATTCAATCGGAGTTGGATATATTGCAGTAGATCCAGGTTGTTCTGTCGAAGGCATGCATTGTATATGTTTTTCAATGTGTGCTAGATGTGCATTCTTTTGTTTGATTTCATGTTGAATCAATTGAACTACCCTCTGAATTGTTTGAATATCTTCTGAGGGCCCTAGGATACGAATAAGTGGCAACATTAATGCCTTCACCGAAAAAATCTTCATCATACAATAGATATGAAAAGTTTGCATTAACAAAGTTCACCTACCACACATGTGGCTTGGTTCTGTTAAACGATCACCAAAATAAGCTAGAATATCCTCCTATTTGGGATCCACCTTAGCTTAATTTTCCTCTTACCATTCACTAATTATGTTTCCATCCCGTAAAGGAGTGCCCATTCTGTATGCGTTACCTGCTACATTACGAAAAACTATCAATACTATCTTGCACCAGCCATTAGTGGACCTGTTCTAATCACTTCCTTGACCACTTGCCTAACTTGGGATTGAGCCATGACTTGAGAGGGATAACAAGTGTACCATTGTTGCACAAAGGCCCATTATAAAAACCTTCCTAAGTTTCCTCGTAATAAAAGACCTAGAGTCATTGGCCCATGGTTGTTGATCACATAGGGAGGCTACAATGGAGAGAGAGATATGAGGCTTGGTGTCTTGAGGGTGGAGCTTTCCTGTGAGAACTAATAGACAACAATGAATATATAACATTTCAATAAATATGACCGATAATTTCCTCTCAGGATGTTTCACAAGGATGATCTCTGCCAAACTGGTCCATCTTCAATGGGGCTTATCTTAGGACCACATGTGAGGCTTATCTTACAGAGTGTGACCCTGGGTCTTGACCTCTTCAGTACATTGAGGGCTGAGAGACCCCATGCATAAAGGAAGTGTCAACCACCTTCTTCCCCGGTTGTAACCTGTCACTCGGTTGGACCAAATTCCCATTGACCTTAAATTCTTTAGAGTCGAAGCTACCCTTTATGAAGATATTTGACTATTGTTGGCATCATCAAAATGACTCCACATGCACCAGAAACCCCTTGTGCCCAAGCCTGAAGCTACGAACAAAGGATCATAAACAAAGAATACTCAAACTTCCCTACTCCAGTTTGGGATTTAAATTTAGGAATGGATAGGAGGGATTCCATGAATCAACAAATCTGCAGACTGAAGGGTTACAAGAAAACATAATGCCCAACAAATAGCCACATAACTGGAATATTTAGAGAAAAATACAAACACAAGAAAGTTCTTTTACGTTGATACATATCACTAAATATATAATAGAAAGAGATGGGCTGACTAAAATGTACCCACGAGAGTGAAGGAAATGTGGCAGGGGCACTTGAACACTAGCCTAGTAAACTACCCATGGTACTCCCCATGTAATGCCTATTGCCCTCAACCTTGGCTCCTTCTTACCTGCTAAGAGTTTCTAGCTCTTTCATGTTGAAATTTTGATAGATATTATACCACTGCGCAACTGATCTTGTTCATCATCATATGCCACCAACTATGCTCATTAATATTCCCAAGATTTCCATGCACCAGTTTACATGTCTGGGGCTGTCCACACCACCCCTAGTCATTTATTACCATCATTAACATGATTACAGTGGCCTAAATCCCACAATGCTTTCTTACTCAACTCGCACCCCGATTACGGATTCGTCAATTTGAAATAATTTATTTTCTATTGAGTAAAATATTATATATCTTCATATTTGAAAATGGATACTATTACTCGAACGCCTATTAGTATAGAATGAGTGGTTACGTTAATTATATTTTTTTTTCCATGTCCATTACTGATACATCTAATTAGTTTGATATATGTATGTTTCCTACTCCCATATTAAATGTTTTTATATTCAAAACTAAAAATTGTAGTTATAAATTCCAAATTCAGTGTTAGTCTATATCATATACTAATAGTTTACAATGTCTTTAGATTGTTTTATATTCAAAATTATTACTTGTATGCATAATAGTTTGAGCATTCAAATAAATTTATACTCATATGGATTTAAAATCAATGATAATAATTTTGAATTAAATGATATATATTATAAATATATATTGTTGGAAATGATTCTATTATCTTTAGTGTTACATAAAAGGTTCTTTTGAAAAATCTTAAATCATAAAAGAGAGAAATAAATGAAAAATCATACAAAACATAGTTCGAAGTGAAAATGGTTCGATAATCATATGCCTATTATAATGATAAAAACATTATGTATATTTAGTAAAATTATGTATAATTATAAAAAGTAATAATTTGATAAGTATAAATATATAACTATAATAATATAATGATTAGAGATCATTTATGTATAATTAGTAAATTATTTCTATCAAAAAAAAAATTGAGGTTTGTAGTTCCTTTCCTTTTCATTAATTTTAAGGAAAATGGGCAAGATACATCCATCATTAGAATGGTTAGGTGGCCTCAACCTTCCTTGAGGGAAACCATATCTGTTGGCCACCTAACAACATGATAATCCATCTAAAAACAATATAGAATCATTCTATCTATCCAAGCTATCAATGTCTAATTTTCTTTGAACTTCCTAACATCTAGATAACTGTAAAGACACTGGAAATACTAGACATACAAAAACTGCTTCATATACTATAAACTAAAACATAGGGAAACCATCAGACAATTCATCTTCTGTAGAATCAACTAGGGCCAGATCTTTAGGAGTCGATCTTGGGAGTTAATTTGCGGTATGCAAGGGATGTTCCTCTCATTGTGACTGAGGTGACCACTTTGCTACTTTAGCTAAAATTTTAACTACTGAAAATATTGATTGTAATCCGTGACTGCCACGACCTATGTGACCGATCCTAATGGGATATGTTCCAATTCTTTCCTCAAGAGGATTTTAATCATCCAATACAAGTGTAGTGTCTACTTGTATTGGGAGGTGCGACCCAGTGAGTGGTCTAGGTCTAGAACCAAATCTTTCCATTCTTCCAAATTTGGATCAAGAATACCTACTTTCTCATCAAGCACATTGTCCCATTCAGCTATAACTCAACATACCGGGGTCGAGCCTGCATGGTATGCGTTCACTGCGTCCTCAATTATCCTATAGGTGGGATGCCATCCACAGGGTTTACCAAAGGAGGAACCTGAATTAAAAGGTTATGATTTAACCTGTTTTCCATGACAATTGTAGCCACTGGTGTCTCTGCTATTTCGAGCTATTACAAGAGCCATCCGCTTTACTTCAAAATACCCAACTATCAACGTGCAAACACTTAACTGAAAGACAAATGAGCAACCGCGACTGGCTAGGGAGTGCCCTCTGCCGGGGCACCTATCACGATAAACATTGTTAAGAGGCACATATTAAGCAAAACCTAAAATTGCCATCAGTTACCTATCAGGGCCATAAGATACCTATCAGGGCCATAAGAGATAAGAACTTACCATAGGCATAGGTCATACAATATCCAAAAATGTTGAAGAAAGAGAGAGACCTTGAACCAATCACATGCAGAGGCCTTGATAGCTTTTAGCCAGAACTACAAAATTGCATATGCAACCTAGATTGGATATGCCACTAGAAGAACCAGGTGAGACATCAACATCTCAATAGCCTAACTATTAAATCTCGAACATATCAAGAGCAAAAATATTAAAACCTGCATACGAATTATATATATAATTTAAAAAAATAATAATTTGATGAATATAAATGTATAATCATTATTATAGACAACAATTAAAGATAATTTATTATTGAAATTTGTAAAAATTAAAGTTTCTTATTATATTTAAATAGAAATACAATACATTTAAAAAATTTATTATACATTTTTATTTTGACAAGCGAAAATCAATTTGTAATAATTAGCATCATAAAATTAATTTAAAAAATATTTTTTTGTTCAATAGGGTATAATTACCTTAATAAATAAAAGAAGATTTTCCAAGGCCTAACTTATATGCTAAAAAAAATTATTGTAAGAGATAATTTAAATATCAATAGTAATTCAATAATATGAAATAGAGCTATTATATTTTTATAAAATGTACATTTAAGTTTTGAAAAAATGATAATAAATATAAAATTTATTTTATTCTCTAGAGTCAGCTTAAGTGATTAATAATTAGATATGGAAGTTTTTGATATTGTTTTTAGTTGTTGTTGATCATAGGTTTTATTCTCTTTGATTATCTAGTCTCGACCCCCGTAATCACACTTCACAACCTACCAAGATTTATATGGTTTAGTATCCATCAAATGCGAGGAAGTATTCTGAGGTTTCATTGGCTTTTATTGTAAGTAAAACAATATCAATTTTAATGATGTTTAATATTAAATTTATTTAAAAGAATGAAAATGCATAAATAATATAAAAAAGCATGTAATAATTCGATATTGAAAATAACTGAATTTTGTTGATATGTTTATACATAAATGTTGTATGAGAATTCAATTGTGTTCTATGTTTATAGTGGTCTCACCACTAATCATAAAGGAGTAAGATAGAAGAGAAAATAGTGTTGTGTTGATTGAAAAAATGAATTAACTAAATGAATGTTAAAAGGAAGAAATACCTAAGTAAATGATTAAGAGTGTTAATGTGATGAAGGGAATGATTAAGAGTATTAATATCAGTAATTTTAAGGAGGAAATGATTAAGAGTATTAATATCAGTAATTTTAAGGAGGAAATGATTAAGAGTATTAATATGAACCTTAATCAAAATGTGAGAAAAATATTTAAAATTAAGAGCTCATGACCATAATTTAAGAAACAAAATGGTGTTTAACCATAATTTAAGAATAATAAATAAAAGAGTGAGAACACTCTTTAAGAATCAATATATGAATAATTGATTTTGACCACAATTTCTAACAATAAATAAAAGAATATAAAGATTGGATTTTTGACCAAAAAATTAAATCATAATAAATAAATATTTTCATCAGAATTGGACAATAAAGATTTATGACCAAAATTTTAAGAAGTTATTTTGAATAATCCTATAAGAATGAAGTTATCAATGATAATTTTGATGATGATGATGACTAATTTCCACTAGACCTTAAGAAAGGAGATTAATTGTTGCTTCTAAAAAAAACAATTGTATGATCAAATAGAATAGAAAGAGGTGTTCCTATATCATTATAGTTTTTGTGATTGAACAAGTAAAAGAAATTGATAGTGTTGTAGATGTAAAAAACAATAAAATAAATTACATTAGAAATATACAAAACAATAGTAATAATTTGATAAATTATAAAGTATAAATTGACAAAATAAAGTATAAAATAATAATAAACTATAAAATAATTGATTGGTTGTAGTGTTAAGTCACTTAGTAATATGAAGGTCACCAATTCCAAACTTCATGGGAAAAATCCTAGCAATGTTAAGGTTCTGTGTAGCCGAAACCAAGTGTGGTTTCTCAAACCAAAGGTTAAGCCTGCAATCAATAAAAGTATCTATATATATAATAATAATAATAATAAAATTGATTGAAAAATATAAGTATAGAAATTTAAATTAATATGGAGCAATCATCTAAGATTTATAGGATTTTAAATATAAGGGATGAGAGGTAGTTGGCCAGAGGGAATTAAAGAGAGGAAATAAGGAGGGGGAGAAGATCAAAGAGACAGGAAAATTCTAAGAAAGGAGGAAAAGGAAAGAAGGAAAGGGGAAGGAAAGGGTAGAAAGGAAACAATTACATTTTAGATAAGTATTGACCTTTAATTTATAATTTATATTAAAAATATTCTAAAATATTGCATAATAGTAAAATACTTATCATCCACGTAGTGATTATTGACACCTAAAATAATTTTTTAGAAATGGGTTCTTCCTCAAAGGGTGGTGACTTAATGGAATGAGAGGTACCATAGAGAAATTACTTGGTTAATGAGTGAATAGTAGTTAATGAGATTGTTTCCTAGTTAACTAATTCCCTAATGATTATCTAAAAAATTAAGATAAAAAATCATTTGAATAATACTCGTTTCAATGTTTGACAAATTATGTAAAAAAACCTAAATAATATATAACCTATTTTGTTAAAAAGATTTTCAAAATCATAAAATTGAATCTTAACCATTTTTATTTCAAACATATAGTTGAATAACAATTATTGTAATAACTACTAAATAATACTTTATAAAAAAAGATATTAAAATTTAAAAGGTAAACCAAAAATACTTAAAAAATGATACTGTAATTTATAAAATACTGTAAACAAAATTTTTCACAAAAAATTGAAAATGATTTTAGGATGATCTTTTAGATATGCCAATTTGAGGCTGAAAATTTAAATAGGAACTAATTAACATCTAATATGATATTCAATATTTTTATATTTATGTTTTTGCTAATTATTTTTTTCAAAATAAATTTTTTCTTTAACTTAAGAATTAAAAACATATTGTATATGTGATGCAGGAACATCCAACACCCTTTGACAATGGGAGGAATCCAAAGTGGAAAAAGAAAGCGCGCGTGGACCAAGGTAGCAAAACAGGGAAAAGTCTATTTTAAAAGACATTTAAAACAGATTTAAAGGCTGGATGGATAAAGTCTTGAAGAATTTTTAATGTAATATGCCATGTGTTATGTGCATGGATGTAATGAGAGCTTTAAGGGCTTTTGTTGGAGGATTGATTGGATCCTTCCATGATCCGATCCAACAATGCTTCTATATATATGTGTGTGTGTCATGAACCTATGTGTTTAGAGAAGAGAGGGAGATAGATCAAATGTAGTTGAGAGGAGACTCTGTTTTAAGGCTGGAATGCCTTAGTTGTAATCCTATTGCGTATCTATATATATATACATATACATATACATATACATATACATATACATATACATATACATATACATATACATATACATATACATATATATATATTATAATATACGCAATAGGCTTACAACTATGTATTGTGGTTCTAGCATGTATTTGTAATATCTCTCCTTTCAATTCTATTTCATATGTCTATGCATTGGTTCAAATCCCAATTTTGAGTGGTTTTATTGACCATCGATCATAGTAGGATCAATGGCAATCCAAGATATAGCGTAATTGTTATGTACATGAATGTTACACGTGTACTGGTGAATGGCAGAGATTGTGGCAGAACTGTGTTTAACGCAAAAACCTATCAAATGGCGGAAAATGAAGTTAAAGGGAAAATTTTCCAGAATGCCCAAGAACCGTTAGATCTCTTAAGATCAATGGTAGAGACCCTTATCGCATCGACGGAGCCTCTTGGTGATATCGGAATCGGCCATTGTAACAATGTGACTGCGACTATGCGATGAAGGGACAACCGTCGGATCCTGGGTCTAGATCGATGGCCCTAATGCGATCGGCGATCGCATGTCAATAAGGCCAAAGGACTGTGGCAATGTAATGTGCGATTGCCATAGAGTGATAGTGATATCGTTGAAAAGATAATCGACGATCGGAGGTGTAAGCAGTCGGATGGAGGCATCGGAGCATTGCCGTGGGGCGATAAGGGCGGACCCGCCGATATTTATAGAGGCGGGTCTATAATGTTTGAAGTCTGCTATAAGGTTCCAGAATGGGGCTTTCACAGTTTTCCCATGTATTCTTTGTAAAGTGTTGCATTGACGAGGGGTTTAAGGCTTGAATGCCGATAGTTTAATGCCTCCGATAGTTGGAAAAGGCTCTAGTAGTGTTGTAAGTCCATGGTTTAAGGCTTAAAAGCCTAAATAACACTTCCAATAAGGCTTTGTGGGCCATAACCCATAGGCATCAAGATTGATATTTTTAGAGAAAGGGATTTTGGTTAAACCCCAAAATCTCACACCCATCTTTTGGTATCTAAGTAGGGAAAGTTTGCTGCGAGGAGAAGGATTCCAGAGAGAAAGAAGAAAAAGCAGGAGGTATAATTGTTTAAGCTGGAGAGTTTGTGGTCTTACAGTCATGTAGATAGCGACAGCCTAAGGTGAGATGACTTGCAACAAACCTAGAGTAAGAAGTGCTCATATGATTCCAGAAGAGAGAAGCTAAAGGATGCCAAAAGACTAAGTGAGGAGAGCTTGGTGAGGTATAGTGTAGTAGAAGGAGACTGTTACTGTAGAGGCTTTGTTGTCGCTCACAGAAGTTCATGAAAATAGTTTCACTGAAGATGCAGTGGGTAGAATTGCTAAGGACAAGGAGAAGCATATGACTAGGAGGTCATAAATTTTTGTGCCTCGGGAGTTTGATGCAGGAGAATCCAGCACCCTTATACAAAGGGAGGAATCCAAAGCAGAAAAAGAAAGCGAGCATGGACCGTGGGAGAAAAACAGGGAAAAATATGTTTTAAAACAGATTTAAAGGATGGAAATATAAAGTCTTGAAGACCTTTTAATGTAATATACCATGTGTTATGTGCCTGCATGTAATGAGTGCTTTAAGGGCTTTTGTTGGAGGATTGATTAGATCCTTCCATGATCCAATCCAAAAATGCTTCTATATATATGTGTGTGTGTGTCATGAACCTGTGTGTTCAGAGAAGAGAGGGAGACAAATCAAATGTAATTGAGAGGAGACTCTGTTCTAAGGATGAAATGCCTTAGTTGTAATCCTACTGCGTATATTATAATATATATGTGTTTTGTGGTTCAAGCATGTATGTGTAATATGTCTCCTTTCAATTCTGTTTCATATGTGTGTGTGTAGGTTCAAATCCCAATTTGAGTGGTTTGATCGACCATCGATCATAGTAGTATCGATGGCGATCCAAGATATAGCATCCCTGTTATGTATATGAATGTTACGCATGAACTAGTGAATGGTAGAGATTGTGGTAGAATTGTGTTTAACGCAAAAATATTTCAAATGGCAGAAAACCAAGTTAAGGGAAAATTTGCCGGAATGCCCAAGAACCATTACATCTATTAAGATCAACGGTCCAAATCATTATCACATCGATGAAGCCTCTCGGTGATATTGGAACTGACCCTTGTAACAATGTGACTGCGACTATGCGATGAAGCGATAGTCATCGGATCTTGAGTCCAGATCGATGGGCCTAATGCAATCGGTGATGGCATGTTGGTAAAGCCAAATACCACAGCAATGGAATCTGATTACGATAGAGTAATAACGATATCACCGAAAAGATGATCGGCGATCGAAGGTGTCGGCAGTTGGATGTTGGCATTAGAGCATTGTCGTGGGAGATAAGGGCATACCCACCAATATTTATAGAGGCGTGTCTATAATATTTGAAGTCCATTATAAGGTTTCAGAATGGGGTTTTCACAGTTTTCCCATGTATTCTTTGTAAAGGGTTGCATTGACGAGGGGTTTAAGGCTTGAACATCGATAGCTTAAAGCCTCTGATAGTGGGAAAAGGCTCCGATAGTGTCGTTAGTCCATGGTTTAAGGCTTAAAAGCCTAGAGAACGCTTCCGATAAGGCTTTGTGGGCCATAACCCATAGGCCTCAAGATCGATATTTTTAGGGAAAGGGATTTTGATTAAACCCCAAAATCTCACACCCATCAATCTGCATGCACATTCACTATATATAATTTGAATTAAATATCCCTCTTTTATTGGTTGGCCTTGCAGGGGATGTAGAACTTTGAAGTGAACCAGACTTTTCTTAAACCTATCTAATGTTGACCTATAACCTACAAGGAGAGGCTCTAGAACTTTGTGAGAAGATATTTCATAGAAATAGACAACAATGACTTAAGATCTAAATATAGAACCTAGAGGGCTAAAGATAAAAAACCAAGCATTGTTAAAATATAAGAGATTTTGCAAGAGCCTAGGAATAATAACTATGAACCCTACTAGAGGAGGAAAGAATAAGATCTCTATTAGGAAGAGTGATAATAACATGCACAAGATACCTATCATAATAGAGTGCAAAGAAAAAGGAACCAGGGAGGGCACTCATGGGAAAAGGGATAAAAAATTAAATAAATCATTCTAAATACCAAAAAAAGGGAAACAAAGCCACAATGCCAATTTTTTAAAAATAAATCATTTAATCATTAAAATAAATAGAAAAATGTTTGCATTTCAAAGATCAAATTATTTTAAGAAAGGAAGTGTGAGTGCACTGACATGCATTTAGTGGCCTAGGTATCTTATTCATGTTATTCTTGCGCTTATTCATGTAAATGTAACATGTTTTCTTGTCACTTAAGCCACCTACATTACCCTAATGTTCTATGTACTAATTCGAATGCACTATTAAAACATGTCACTATGTTTTCATTAATTCTTAACTAAAATTTGCCACACTAGTTGAAATGTAGTGGTTCAAAGTGTATCTAGTTTATTTTGTAAGAATGCATCGTTCATAAAATAATAAAATGTTTTGAAGATAGATTAAAGGTACCTAGAAAGGGTTCCCTATGCGACAATACACCAAATTTAGCAATATGAAGTGCTTTGAAGCATAGTGGAAATTCTTACTTCAATTCACTGCAACCTTTCAGTTTGATGTGATCTACACGACCTTCTAATTTGATGCTAATGCAGTGGTGTTGTATCTTTTATATTTGCAATTGTATATTACAGACTATAGAAACATGAGTTTAATAAGTGTTTTGAGAGAAGTAAAATATAAACGACTTTTCATGGATTTGCGACCGAATTTACAGAACTAAGGGTTCACTTGTGGGTTCAAGTCTCGAGAGTTCATCTAGTTATTGGAATCTATATTTATTATTGTAAACATCAAGAGAGCGACTTCCTATCAAAATCAATGTTTTTTTTAATGAGCCAAATATTTTTTCTATGTCATGCATTTCCTTTAAATCCACGTCCATAATCCTCTCTAATTTATGTCAATATTCATTGAATAACCTAATTTAATTAATTCACGACATTTTGTAGGTATGTGGTTACCCATCTGTAGTTTAATTCACATGTAGTTATTTTCTTAGACTTCCATTTTATTATTGGAAGAAAAGAGCATGTTCGTAAATTTGATAATATATTTGCTTTTGAGGAAGAAACAAATATTTTGACTGAACAATTTTAGGTTGTTTAGTTTATTTTGAGGAGACCATGTTGTGAATATGGTCTCTATCCAAGAATAAACTACATTAAAATATTATAATTATAATAGCGTACACATCAATTAGGGTGAGGATTGATGACTGGGAAATTAGAGTGAGAATATGGAATATAATGGGTTGTCCAATTTGATATTTTTTGCCTTTTAAGTTAGAAATTACATTTGGAATGAGATTTTTATTTTTGATGGTTTAAAATATTATTGTTAATGTATAAATAAACTCAGTATTATGAAAAAATCATACTATATTCATTATTCAAATTTGATATTCTAATATTTTTTATTTTTTATTTTATATATATATATATATATATATATATATATATATATATATATATATATATATATATATATAAAAGAGAAACATTTGTTACACTTACAAATGGTTGCACCACTAAATACTATCAATACAGTCACACTCAATATCTTTAAATAATTTGATCATTGAAATGAAATTTGGTCTTTGAGATACAAATGCTTTTCTATTTATTTAAATGATTAAATGATTCAGTTTAAAAGAAAAATTGGTGTAGCTTTGACGCCTTTTCTCTCCCTTTAGTATTTGGAATAGTTTGGTTCATTTATAACTTGTTTGGTTTCAGAATTTGTTTTGAGCATGGTTAGCAATTGCAAAAACGCAATTTGGATATCAAATTCTTTACATCACCAACCATTTATAGTTGTGTTGTGTGCAATAAAATTAACGAAGATGCTTAAAAACTATGGATTGGCCTACATCACCCTAATCAATAGAAGTTATGGTATTTAATGATCATCCTAGTTGAATGGATCCAAATTCCAAGTATTTCCAAGGAGAATCCAGTTATGATTTTGTTGAAATTTGACAACTAATTTAGTAAATATGTGTAAATTGCATTAGTTACTGCCAAGTTAGATTTATACCGAAGCAACAATTATGTAATGGAGGAGGCTCTTATATAACTGATGAATGCCTGAACTATTGTAATCATGGAAAATAATTGTTGATTGAATAAAGAATCCAATCCCTTTCCCCATGGATGTTTCCTTGACACCCTGTCAAGGTTTTACCACATAAAATCTTGTGCTTTTTAACTTGTGTCATTGCATTCGGTTTCATTAAATTTCATTTATACATTTCTTGTTTAATTAACCGCTTGGCCAACAATTGGTATCAGAGTTATTGATTTGAGTTGAGAAAACTAGGGAGACCTCGAAGAGAGATGCTGGATAAGAAAAGGTGAAAAAGAGATGCTGCATGAAAATTGGGAACCCTCAAAGACGTTGTGTGGTATCAAAGCTGCATGAAAATTGGTAGCCCTCGAAGACGTTGCATGGTGTCAAAGGAAAGTTGGGTCATTTACCACAAAGTGTTTCCTAAACTTTAGCTTTGAGGACAGCAGCAAAGATTTTATCTGCTGTGGAAGACTGAACAGAATAAGTTTCCATATGGAGGTTGCTTAGTCTTTGCATTATATCCAGAAGCATGCCATGTTTTCAGGGGCATTGTATTTCTACCAAAACAGCATCATCTTCGATGATTGAAACTGAAACATCCAAATCTGTTGTTGCTACTGCCAGTGTTCATGATCCTTTCTTATGGAAGTCATTCAACTTTCGTTTAGATTTTGACCTAGGAAAGGGTCATTGAACTCAGTGAGGTAGTCGAGAAGCTCGTCTACAGTCTAAGCCAAGTAAGATTGAAGGGAACATGTTTCATTCCCGTCATTTCCTGTTTAAGTCTCCAATTGAACAATGAGAAGTTGCTAAAGGAAAAGAAATCATTGTGTTCTTTTGGAAAACCTTGTACATTGAAGCTATGCATGTTGGAGGGAGAGAAGCCACATTGGAAAGAAGCCTACAGAGGTGAAATCGTGTTGTTGCTGGAGAGAGATGCAGCCACTTGTAGTTGTTGGCCCCCTATCCTTGCGTACAGATCACTAAGAATTCACATAAAGCCTGAATTTGAATTCAAGAGGAGAAGCTAAGAAGAAATCCTTTGAATAGAAGTCTGGATATTTATTCAAAAAAAAAAATTAGAATTTTTTGAAGATCTATTGAGCTGTCTAAAGTTTTAAATAAATAAATTTCTCAGTGTTTGAGGAAATCTTAGGGTTTGAAGTCTGTGAAGTAAATTAAATAAAAGAATGGGAATTTGTAATGTTTTTTCTTCAGAAAAGGGTTTCATTGATTTCCAGAATAGGATTTCATTTCATTGAAATGTTTCATTTAAGAATGAAGGAAAGGGAATTCTTCCACAAAAATTGTTCTAGGTCTTTTAAGTCAATTTGAAAGAATTTTGGGAAAGTAAAATTCTTAATTTTGTTGGGGAATTTGTAAAAATTTTATTTTGTTGAAATATTGAAACTCTAGGTGGAAAGAAATGGCCAATATGACGAATGCAAAGTTCGAGGTGGAGAAATTCACCGGCAAGAACAACTTTGCTCTATGGAAACTGAAAGTTAGGGATTTGTTGGTGCAACAAGGGTTGCACAAAGCATTAGACGGGGGAACTAAGAAGCTTGTAGCACGAAAAATTTAGACTGGGAGGACTTGGATGCCCGAGCCCTCAGTACCATCAGGTTATGCCTGGGGGATGAAGTTCTTTTCAACATTGTTGAAGAGAGTACAGTTGCAGGTTTATGGAAAGAACTGAAAAAACTGGAAAAACTATATATGACAAAATCATTAACCAATAGAATTTATTTGAAAAGAAAATTGTATAGTCTACGAATGAAGGACGGTACAAAAGTTGTAGAACATTTAAATATTTTTAATACACTTATATGCCAATTATAAGATATGGAAGTTAAAATTTAGGAAGAAGACAAATCTATAACCTTGTTGTGTTCTCTGCCCTAGTTGTGGAACCACTTCATAACTTCAATCAGTTTGAGCACTCCTGATGCTTTGAAATTTGAATCATTTGTGGGAGCTCTCTTATCTGAAGAAGTACGGAGGAAATCCAGTACTGAAACAACTACACTAGAAGCCATGAGAGAAATAGGATGGACAAAGGAGAGAGGAGGAAAAACGAGGGTGTCTTCCAAATCAAAATCAAAGGCAAACAAGTGGAAGGAAAAATGTTGGCACTGCAATAAAATTGGACACCTCAAGAAATACTATTCGAAATGAAAAGACTCTGATAACCCAAAGAAGGAAGCAAATCAGGTTGATTCAGGTATGATAGACGAGGTTTTATTTGCTAAAGAATTATGTATGATAGGTGAAACATTACATGTATGTAATGTCTCTCAGTATTTTGAAAGTTGGTTGTTAGACTCTAGTGCTTCTCATCACATGTGTCCAAACAGAAATTGGTTTACTTCATATAAAGTTATAAATGGTAGTTCTATGTTTATGGGTAATAATGTATACCTCAAACTGTTGGGATGGGAAATATCAGGATTAAAATGTATGATAACATTGTTAGAACATTAACTAGTGTTATTCATGTACTTGAATTGAAGAAAATTTTATTTCTTTGGAAGTGTTGGATTCGGATGGTTATAATTTTATAGGTCAGAATGGAGTGCTGAAAGTCTCAAAAGGTGCCCTAGTTGTTATGAAAGAAGAAAAGGTCGAAAATCCTTACAGACTCAAAGGACGTACTCAAGTTAGTGAAGAGACGATCGTTTCAAAGAAAGAAGAAGAAGGTACTCGCCTATGTCATCAGCAATTGGGTCACATGAGCGAGAAAGGTCTTCAGGTACTGATGAACCATAAATTACTTCCTGATTTGAAATCCTTGAAGTTGGATTTTTGTAAACATTATGTGTATGGAAAACAATGTAAATAGAGATTTAAAAATGGAAGTCATAATAGTAAAGAATTTTTTGACTATATTCATTCTGATTTGTGGGGACCATCTCTTGTTATATCATATGCAGGTGCTTTATATTTTTTAACGTTTATTGATGATTTTTCCCATAAAGTTTGGGTCTTTATGCTGAAAAAGAAAGCTAATGTATTCAAATTCTTTAAACAATTTAAAGCAATGGTAGAAAAAAGAACACGCAAATCAATTAAATGTTTAAGAACTAAAAATGGTGGTGAATTTACTTCTCTAGAATTTGAACAATATTGTAACGATGAAGGGATTGTTAGATAGAAAACGGTTGTTTATACTCCTTAGCAAAATGGTGTTGTTGAATGTATGAATAAGACTCTTATGGGAAGAGCTAGAATCATGATCAACAATGTTGACTTGCAAAAGGAGTTATGGGTAGAAGCAGTATCCATTTCTTGTTATTTAGTTAACAGATCACCTTTAGTAGCAATTAATTGTAAAATTCCTGAAGAAGTTTGGTGAGGCCAGTTTTGTGATTATTCACATTTAAGGATATTTGGTTGTGATGCCTATGCTCTTATTCCTAAAAATCAACGTTCAAAATTAGATCCAAAATCAAAATTTTATGTCTTTGTTGGGTATGACTATGCAGTTAAAGATACAGGTTGTGGGATCCTACGTCGCGAAAGATAGTCATTAGTAGAGATGTAACATTTGATGAATCTTCTATTTTAAAATCAAATGTTGAAAGAATTGAATGGGAACATGTATCACCAAATAAAAAAATTCAAAGAGAGGCTAGGCCTTTTTTTGAAAGTCCAAAACAAGGAGAGACTTTTGGAGGAAAAGGTGTTGAAGATACAAAGGAAGTTGTTGAAGTTTATGAACCGGTTCAGCAACCAATCACTGCAAGAAGGTCTACAAGGGAAAGGAAAACTCCCAAAAGGTATGAAGATTCTGCTTCATCTTTTTCTTTAATTACTGAAGATGGGTAACATTGTTGTTATCAGGAAGTAGTAGATGATACAGATAGCGAAAAATGGAAAATGGTTATGGAAGAAGAAATGGATTCCTTAGCCAAGAACAATACCTGGAATCTCGTAGAACTTCCTGAAGGGAGAAGTGTTTTTGGATGCAAATGGGTCTTCAAATTGAAACGGAAATTTGAAGGAAGTATTGAAAGGTATAAGGCGAGGCTGGTATCAAAAGGGTATTCTCAGGTTGAAGGTATTGACTTTTATGATATTTTTTCACCAGTTGTAAAAATTGTTTCTATTTCTACTGTGTTGGCACTAAATGCATTACTTAACCTTGAGTTAGAACAGCTAGATGTTAAAACAACTTTTCTACATGGTGATTTGGATGAAGAGATATATATGGAACAACCAGAAGGTTTTGTACATGGTCGCAACAGAAGATTAGTTTTGCAAGCTCAGGAAATCATTGTATGGCCTGAGGCAGTCTCCCAGTCAATGGTGCAAGAAGTTTGACTCCTTCATGGTGAGCCAGAACTCTATTAGAAGTGAGTATGATCATTGCGTGTACTTCAAGAATTTCAGTGGCATATTCATTATCTTCGTTTTGTATGTTGACGATATGCTTATTGCAAGAAAAATTGTGGAAGAGAACAACATGTTAAAGGCTCAACTCTCTAGGATGTTTGATATGAAGGATCTTGGAGTAGAAAAGCATATCTTGGGCATGGAGATACACACAGACAGGAAAAATGGTAAGCTTTGGTTATCAATGCAGAAGTATGTGGAAATAGTACTTGAAAATTTCAGTATGAGCAATGTGAAACCTGTTAAAGTTCCATTAGCTTCCCATTTTAAGTTTTCTTCGGTTTTGAGTCCTAGAGCTGATGAAGAAAATCAGGTTCATGGAAAATCCAGGTGAAGAACATCGGTGAGTAGTTAAATGGGTGCTTCGATATTTAAGAGGCACAAGTGATCATTTCATCATCTTTAATGGAATTGAAGGAACAGTCTGCGGATATGTGGATGCTGATTATGCAGGTGATTTGGACAAAAGGAGATCTACTAGAGGTTATATCTATAGTCTTGCAGGTGGAGCAATTAGTTGGATGTCAAAGATTCAAGAAACAATTTTGTTATCCACTACCAAAGGATAATATATAGCGGCTTCACATGCCAGTAAAGAAGCAATCTTGTTAAAGGGTTTACTTTATGGGATTGGAAGGATGCAAGAGAAAGTGAATGTACTATGTGACAGTCAGAGTGCTATTCACTTGGCTACAAATCTAGCTTATCATGGCTAGACCAAGCACATTGATGTAAGGTATTATTTTCTGAGACATGTGATCGATGGCAGAAAAGTAGTTCTCAAGAAGTTCCATACACGAGAGAATTACGCACACATATTCACGAAGCCAGTTACAGTAGAGAAGCTGCGATGGTGTTTAGCTTCTCTTGGCTTGCAGAAGAGATGATGAATGGGCATGGGCAAGGGATTAGGAAAATTTTTGTCAAGGTGGAGTTTGTTGGGATTTCACAACTAATTAAGTAAATATGTGTAGATTTTATTAGTTACTGCCAAGTTAATTTTATACCGAAGCAACAATTATGTAATGGAGGAGGCTCTTACATAACTAATGAATGCCCGAACTATTGTAATCATGGAAAATCATCATTGATTGAATAAATAATCCAATCCCTTGCCCCGTGGATGTTTCCTTGACACCCTGCCAAGGTTTTAACACGTAAAATCTTACATTTTTTTACTTGTGTCTTTGCATTCAATTTCATTTATACATTCCTTGTTTAATTAACCGCGTGGCCAACAGATTTGAGGCAAGGAAAATATTTGAAAAATTCCTTGTGACTCATGAGATGGGTGAGCACTATGACATGTCTACTCCCTTTTCTAATGCTTGTAACACGTCCTAGTTTCTATGCAAGTATATCTATTTCTAGTTCCTTGGATTTCCTTAATGGGGTATTAATGACGTTTTCTAGAAAAAGATAAACTGTCAAAAATACGTTTAACATATTTTCAAACACATCAAGAGAGATGAGCATTAAAAAATTCTAAACCTCAAATACTTTCAAAGTGCCTGTCAAATTCGGTCCCTGAAAGCGAGGGAGGAAAAATCATTTATTTCATGTTAATCTATGAAGTACAAAATATGTCATGCATTTTCTGATCATGCCCACTTGTGAAAGTCTCGTACAAAGATGGTGATTGAAAATGCATACAGTTTTTTTTACAAGTAGCTATTTATGTATTTTTCAATGTGGTTAAATGAAATACATATATATTAGACATCTTAATTAATTAAACGGGGATCACAGTACTTTGGTCCCTTTGAGGAATATTTTGAGTGTATTCTTTTTGTTCTATTCATTCATATTCTTCAAATATGAGTTCAAAGTTAGTTCTTTTGTGAGGGGTCGCAATGTGGGTTGCCATGTACATTGATTACAAATGCATCTTTATTTTTTTTAGATAGAGTAATGTAAAGAGAAAAATAGAAAAATATTAATAACTAGCTAAATCATTTATGCATAAAAAATCTACACAATAGTAAAACTAATTTTTAAATAAACAATACATAATGACAGAAACTAAAGTATCATAATATCACATTGAAAATAATAATAACTTACCAAATAATTTGTGCATGAAAAATTGTACGTAATATTCAAACTATCTTTCCAACTAAAACATATATAATGGTATAAACATAAGTTCAACGATATTATCTTATCTTAGGGTAGAAAAAGTGAATAGATAGCAAGGGGGTTTATTATGGAAATATTACAAATATGTAAAGGAATACTAGCATTCCATTGGTGGTTGTTCTTCCATTCAGTGTTGTTGAGGCTCAACTTAGTTCAAATAAAGATAAGAAATCCAATGAAGTTTATTAATTCCAAGTGTACGTTCTTCTAGTTGGAAATAAAATGAAAATACAATTCACTTTTGTATACTTTAAAACCAAACAATATCTCCATATGTTTGTTAGATAAGTTCTTGTATGAATTTGTAAACATTATCACTCGCCTTACTATCCATTGCAATTGTATTGATCTTGAATTAACAAATATATTACAATGTAGAAAGGGAAGTTAGGGAGCTCCTACACGAAAATAATAATTTAGAATTCAGATGTTTAAAAAAACATAACTCATGTTCACATGATACATGCATATATACTTGGGAAAAAAAGAAATAACAACTTTTTAGATAAATCTTAACCTTTTATTTTATAATTAATATTAAAAATATGATAATGAAATAGTTATCATCGGCGTAATAAATATTTACAAGAAAATTTTATTTCAATATAAACACAACGGTCAACCGAACCATATATGCCCACCTAATTAAACAGATCTACCCACCAAATTATATTTTCAAAACACTAATTTTTTTAATACTTTTGGTCCATAGGAGAAATTTCGAGAAATCCCCTACCTTTGTACAAAATTGAAAAGAAAAGAAAAGTTTGTGTAGAAAAATGTATGAGTTGACGCAGGCATCCAAATCGTGGCATGCGTGGATGGAGGAATTTTGGAAGATGGATTTAACACTTGTAAAGCAGGAGGTTAGATTCTATATGGCCCCCTGCGAAATTGAGCGCTCGGTTAGAAAGAGTTGTAAAACACAAAAATTGCACGTTTATAGCGCGGGTCGACTGCAAAAATTTCATTCATTTCAGTTAGAGAGACTTGCAAAAATGGCATTCATTTCAGAGTAAATCAGGTTTGACACATTTATAGCGCAACAACAAGATTTGGGGCGTAGTCGGTTGTAGCAATGAAAATTCGGCAGCACCGCATAATATGGGGAAAGTACTTATACCATCATTCCGACTTGCATGGTCCAAAGATAAATACTTCAATGATCACATATGAAGGCTTCACAAATTGATATGTTACAACAGCACAGTCTCCACAATGCCCCTGACAGTTGAGTCAATTTTGATGGGCACATTGCGGTCAGAAAAATATAAAGCGGACCAAATCGAGTCCCTGAGGTAGAAAGAAATGAAGATATATAAAGCGGACCAAATCGAGTCCCTGAGATAGAAATAAAAGAAGAAATAGGAACACGTTTTAAATGGCTTTTAGCACTATAAAATCCCCACTTTCTCCTTGCCATGAAACATGTTTCGATCACCTGTAGGCTGCAACAAAAGTTCGGCTTCAAAATTTTCGTAATGGTAATGACTAAAGCACACTATGGTTCTGTAGGTTGCAAACAATATGATTAAGTTCTGCGTGTGTGAAAAAATGATAAGACGCTTTTAACAAAGAAATTATCTACAGACTGTGTGTGTGAGAAAATGATAAGACTCTTTTAACAAAGAAATTATCTGCAGACTACATTCACTTCAGCTGTTGCTACTATGGCCCTGTTAATGGTGGATTCAAGTTGGGCTACTCGTAGAAAGGTGCTGCTGAGCAAAAGTGATTCCAGCTCTTCATCAATCTTCAATGTCATGGACTACGGTGCACATGGCAGCGGTCTAAACGATGATCTGACGGTGACTACCTTTTAATCAATTATTATATATGTTCAATATCCTTTTAATACTCGTGTGAAGTTTGATGCACTCAACATGGTATATTTATAGTGGGAATAGATTTTTCTTTCTTCTAACCGTCCACAAAACATACTTGTTCCTTGATATATTATATTACTTTGTAATCTAATTAAATTTTTTACAAGCAATGAAATCTTATTGATGAGAATATATTTTCTTTCCCCAACCAGAAAATGTGACTAACTAAATTATTAGTATTGTTGTGATTATTTTTTCTTTTGTGGTTATTAACTCTATGTTTATTGTTTTTTTTTTGTTATTTTAGGCATGGCAAGCATCATGCACGACACCTTCCGATGGAGTGTTCCAAGTACCGTCAGGAAAGAAATTTCTAGTTACACAATTGACATTTCTTGGTCCTTGCAAGTCTCATATTTCAATAGAGGTAAGAAAGTTGGATGTGGGGTTGTCTACCTGAGATGACAATAGACACAGAGTATGACATAGATAACTTGCAAATTACAGGAACAATAGTTGCACCCAATCAACAATCAGTATGGAATAACAAAGAACGTGGTATGTGGCTTCAATTTTCTGGTATATCTCAGTTGACCATAGAAGGTGGTGGTTTCATTGATGGTCAAGGCCAACCTTGGTGGTCGAAGTCCTACAAAGTGCACGAACAACACGTAAGAATTTCTATTTCACCTGGTCTTTTTGTCACCGTTGTGTCACATTCTATAATATTCCTTGATCTCTCCTCTATTGAATATCCATGTACGACTCCACCCTCGATCCTCTTGACTAGCACCATCCACACTCATCTCCCCAACTCTTAACATTTAACATTAAACATCAATACAACAAGTATAAACCATCTGCTTCAATTTATATTAATCATCAGAAATGTTCATGTGTGCAGGGTTGCCTCAATGCAGCTCCGACGATTTGTTTCCAACCTATCACCTTGTTTATTTGCTTGAAGAGAGACACGATGTTATAAATAGTTTATTTTTTATTTTATTTTATTTTTTGTAAATTTTAATTGGAGGCGGTCGTTCTCATGCAACGGGTTTGGATTATGTGTTGGTCTTACAAGCAATGTCTATCGCTGGATGTTATAATGTTTTGATTAGAAATCTGCAATTTGTCAATAGCCAACAGATGCATCTCACAGTGGTGGAATCTTTGGAGATCCAACTAAGCGGGCTGCAGAAACAAGCTCCCGAGGATAACCCAAACACTGATGGTATTCATATACAAATAGTTCAGAATTCCTAAATCGACAACTGTGTCATCGAGATAGGTTGGAAACTATTAATTTCACTGCTTTGCATTAATTTGTTCATTCAGATCAACCCATTTATCATAGATCCAAAAGCTTAATAATAATTTAATATATATCCATCTAGCTTAGACCTATCTTAATGTTGCTATAAGTGAAAACCTTTATTTTACCTATCTAAACTTCAAATTGACAAACACATAATAAATATAAAAGGTTATGCTATTATGATTATAAACAATGTATACCAGGGGATGATTTCATTTCCATTTTGTCGGGCTCATGTACTATTAATTTCAAAAGTATAAATTGTGGCCCACGCCATGGCAATAGGTGAGATATGTATTTTTTATCTTATCATGCAGAAAATACAATACAATTAGATGAGACATTAACAATGCAATTTTAATTGTACTTCTTATTTTCTGTAGTATTGGAAGCTTGGGAGAAAATGGAGAAGCAACGAAAATTGATGACATTCTTGTCCAAACATCACTTTTATGGGAACATCCAACGGAGCTAGAATCAAGACTTGGCAGGTTGGTTTAGCATGTGTATGACTCTATTAACTATTTCTATTGATTTTAAAATTTTCTCTTCAGATTTTCACTATGCAACAACAATCCATTACAATTTGTAATTGATATTAATCTTCATTATCTACCATGATTATAACATAATTCATGATTTTTCTAAATATACAAGGTGGTTCTGGCTATGCACGAAATATCACATTTGAGGACATAGTTGTTGATAATGTTAGGAATCCTATTATCATTGATCAGTACTATTGTGATTCATCTTCATCATGCAAAATTCAGGTGATCAGCTAAATTTTGTGCGTAATTCCATGTTGCTTTCATAACATACCTGAGGGAAAAACATATACAACACACATCTTAATCAATTGGGCATCATATTCCTTTTGTCTCTTTTAAGATTGCATTTTGTTCCAATTGTTCTTGAAATTTTAGCTTGAAGTCTGTGGGTATATAGTTCCCATATATGTCGTCAATTCTGAAAAACTAGTGTATGTGCATATAATAAGCATGATAGTACAATTTCTTTCCCTTTAGTATCTATTGGCTTGAAATAGGTAATTAATTATTTTTAGCATCATTAGTTACAACTACTCCAATTATAAAAAAAAAATTGGATATTGGTTTTGAAGTTTGGAATCAGTAATTGATATCATTTTTCACCATGTTAAATGCATAGAAATGAAAAATATGATATAACATAATAATTTCGATACATATTGGTTATTGAAATATCTTTTGGACATATTGGTTTTGAAGTTTGAAATCAGCAATAATGTTTGTGATGATGTTGTGTGCAGTCATGTGCGGTACACATATAGGATGTCATCGACCAATGCGGTTGTGAATTTTTCATGCAGTGAAACAGTTGCGTGCATAGGAATTACTTTGGAAAATGTTCAGATAAGTTCAACAACTACAAACATAGCAAATTCGAAATGTACCAATGCATTGGGAATGGATTTGGGGACTACTTTGCCACCGAGCTGCCTTAAAGACTAGTGTGGTCCTTTTATTTATTCAAAAGCTTCACAATAAAACATGGCCAAATTCATTTATATTGTTTTCTTGAATAATGTGAGTTCAATTTGGTTCTTTGCATTTACTTACCTTCTATTATATTAGACTAAGATATTATATTATATGCTTATATATATTTTGATGTTTAGTTCATCTTGCTACCACTATAACGTCCAGGTGGATCTTTATCATCCTAACTCGTACAATTCCATGACTTCATATCCCAAATATTTGGACATGGAATCTTCTATTAACATTTACTTTACATTTTCACAAACTTGCTAAGTGAACTTCCTAAAAAATACTCATATTTCAAAATACGATAATTTAAAATATTTATGATTGGAAATAAAGTGTGTAATTTTGAACCAAAAAAATATTTTCCTCAATTTGAAATAATTTGTTTGTGTTGAATAAACTCTTATGTATATTCATATTTGAAACTAGTTCTTAGTGTTTATCATGTAGGAAAACGCTTAAGCAGAAATTGAATTCTTATTGGTGTAGAGTAAGTGGTTATGTTAGTTAAATTCATTTTTCTTTATCCATTACTAATACATTCAGTTAGTTCGAAAAATTGTATGCCTCTTATTTGAATATTAAATGTTTTTATGTTCTAAATTAAGAATTGTATATATGAATGTCAAATTTACAATTAATTTACATCTTATATTAATCTTTTACAATACTTTGTATTCAAAATTACTACTTATACTTAGAAAGTACGCCTCCTCAATATATAATAGATTGAGCATTGAAATAGATTTAGATTCATACATGTTTAAAATGAATAATAATAATTTTGAATTAAATGATATATAATTCAAATATATATTTTGGAAATTCTTTATGTTATGTTAAATGTTATAAGAAAAATTGCTAAAATAATATTAAATCATAAATGGAGAGAAAAAAATGACAAAGCATTCAAATCGTGGTTTCAGGTAAAATGCATTTGATAGTCATATACTTATTATAATGATAAAACCATTAAAATATACATAATGTATTTAGTAAAATCAAATATATAATTTTAAAAAATAATAAGTTGATGAATATAATTGTTTAATTGTATAATTATGGGAAAAAAGAAGTGGATTATGTTAAAAAATATATTATATATTTTTGTTATGAGAAAAAAAAATTGTAATAATTTACATCATAAAATTTATTTAAAAAATATTCTTTTTGATTCAATATTTATGAATATTTTAATAAATAAATGAACAAATATCAAACTCAATTATAATCACATTAATAAATAAAAGGACAAGTATCAAACCGAAAATTATAATCCGTAAAAAAATATTATAAAAGATAATTATAAAAACGAATAAGAATTTGATGATAATAATTTTATTTTTTTATAAAAGGTGTATTTTAGGTTTTAAAATGATTATAATAAATAAAAAAATCGGTTTATTCTCAAGGGTTAGCCCAAGACCTAGACATGAGGTTCTTGATGTTGTTGGTTTTGGTTTCACACTTTAATTACCTTGTGTCCCACAAACATGACCTGCCATTCAATTTAACATTCACGATGAAGTGCTCCCACTTTTCTCTACTTCCATTCCAAGTAAAAAAAATAAAATAGGAATTTAATAAATTTTTATAATAAATTTATTTAAAAAAATGAAAATTCCTAGTAATAAAGAAAATAATGTAATACTTCAATATTGAAAATAGTTAAATTTTGATATTACATTTTTAGTTTGCAATTTAATAATCAAATTATAGAGAGAAATAATATGTTTTTAGTTTGTAAGTTAATAATCAAATGAGAGAGAGAGAGAGAGAGAGAGAGAGAGAGAGTCCTAAGATGACTGGCATGTGTAATCTACTCTTCGTGGGTCACACTAGCCCTATCGTTAGCCACACCAGCCGTAAGCATGAATGGATTCCTCAACCACACAAGTCGTAAACATGAATGGATTTTTCCAGAGAGAGTATCAAATTGATAACTAGAGAGAGTATCGAACTTATAACCTTTACAACATCAGGTACCATGAAAAAACACTACACCCTATGGGTTTAATTAAAATTTTTATTATATAGAATATCTAGTAACTTTAAATATATAAATATAATATTTTCAAAATATTTAGAATTCTAATTAAAATAGCTACTCTTCTCATTGAACAAGATAAATTAAAAAAAGAAATCGTTCAGAATTAATAAAAAATTATTATTTTACCAGAATGAAAGTATCTAGAGTTACTAATCATGATAAATATCTAATTATGTTTAATATGCAAATAAAACAATAAAAAGAAATAATGATAGATGAATAAAAAAGATCTTGAAAATAAATTAAAAATTAAATAAATAATCATAAGTATGATTTTATATATGAAATGTAAAATTATTGGTTTTCAAGTTTGGAATTAGTAGTAATGTCTGTGATGGTGTTGCATGCAACCATTTGCAATACAAATGTGACTCTAAATTTTATGATTTTATAGTACAAATACATGATGTCTCTTATAATTTTTTTTTATGCGTTTGTAGTACAAATACAAGATGTTACTTATAAAAGCATCAACATAATGGAATAGATCAATGTGGCTGTGAATTTTATGTGCAACTAAATAGTTGCATGCACAATAATTACTCTGACAAATGTTTAGATAATGTCAACGACCCTAAATAAGGCTAAATCAATATATGAGTTGGGAATGGATTGGGAACTACGTCGCCACCCAGCTGCCTTGAAAACTAGTGAAGTCCCTTTTATTTCTTCTAAAGCATACATTTAATGGGAAAATTCATTTATTTTGTTATGACCAAATTTAATGAAATTAATATTAAATTTCTATATTGTTATAGTAAATTTTAACAAGATTGTTTTATATTATTTGGTTGTTGAATTTGGTTATTTGTGTTTATATATATATATATATATATATATATATATATATATAGATATATAGATATATATACATATAATGGTTTATTTTATACCACTATAAGGTTGATCTTTGCCAACTTAACTTAGTACAATTCCATGGGTGAATATCTCGAAGATTTAAACATAAAATCTTGTATTAACATTTACTTTATATACTCACATAACTTCTAAACAAAAAGTTGTATTTAAAAATATTGAAACATTTACAAATATAAATTATTATTATCTTTAACAAAAGTTTCGTATTTTGTATTGTTTGATATAAAAATCTAAAAATATATATTTAAGATTATTAATAATTTAAAATATTTATAAATAAATACAACGTAG
Organism: Pinus tabuliformis; assembly: GCA_031772625.1. Lineage (NCBI taxonomy): Eukaryota > Viridiplantae > Streptophyta > Pinopsida > Pinales > Pinaceae > Pinus > Pinus tabuliformis. The sequence goes on from CM062818.1 coordinate 517,713,011, forward strand.
AATTGGAAATTTAATTTCCTCAATTTGTTTTTTTATGTTTGGGTGGTGCCTTTCTATTACCTTGAACTATAATATATATTACAACATATGCATCCATGTCTAGATGGCCTCAACCTACCCACTGGGGAACCAGATATATTGACCATCTCGTTGTATTATAACTAGTACAAAAATGGAAATGCCTAAGCTTTTCCAGCAGATAATTGTCTTTATATTCTCTAATATCAACCAACCTACCCAATAATGCCAAAAAATCCTTCCTTTGCATCTAAGAGGCATTAATCATCTGAAGATTCAACTAGATATGGATATTTGGCACTAGATCTTGGTTGTTCTCTCACAGGCATGCACAAAATATGTCTTTCTATGCATGCCTGACTTGCATTTTTGTGTTGGATTTGACACTCAATTAGTTGGACTTCCCTATGAATTTCCTGCATATCTTCTAAGGGCTTTGGGATACCTGTAAGTGGAAACATTAATGCCTTAGCCAACAAAGTCTTCATCATCTAATAGATATGAAGATTTTTCATTAACAAGGTTCATCTACCATGCGTCTCACATGGGTATGGTAAAATATCACCAAATTCAGCCAAAATCTCTTGGTCGTTGGGATCCATGTCAACTCTAATTTCCTCCCTCCATAGTGAAGGATTTCCTATTCTGTATGTGTTAGCTGCTACATTACCTAAATGATCAATACTACCACACCAATGACCCTTTGTGTAGTTTTTCAAAGCGTTTCTTTTACCACGCCCCCTGTTTGAGTTTGAGCCATGGTTTTAGAGCGATGAGGGATGTTCCATTGTTGCACAAGGGTCCCTTATGAAAACCTTCCTAAGTTTTCATACAATAAAAGTCCTAAAACCCTTGGCCCATGGTTGGATGATCACATAGGGAGGATCCAGTGGAGAGAGAGGGCAATATGGGGCTTGTTGTACCGAGGGTGGAACTTTCCTATGAGATCTAACAAACAACAATGACCAGATAACATTTCAATAAATTTGACCCATAATTTCCTCTGATGATGTTGCACAAGGATGATCTTAGCAAAACCAGTCCATGTTTGATGGGGCTTATCCTAAGGCAACATATCAGGCTTATCTTGCAGAGTGTGATCCTGAGACTTTACCTCTTCATTAAATTGAGGGTCGAGAGACCCCATGCCTAAATGAAGAGTCAACCGCCTTCCTCCTTGGATGTAACCTATCACCCATTTGGGTTGACTTCCCATTGACCGTAAATTCTTCAGAATTGAAGCAATCCATTCCAAAGATATTTGAATGCTCTTGGAATCACCTAAACGACTCTACATGCACCAGAAAACCACCATGCACACGCCTAAATCTACTAACAAAGGAGCATAAAAAAAGTAGGCTCATGGACACAAGGGTTACCAGAGTACAAAATTCCAAACAAATAAGCACATAACTAGAATATTCCCAAAAAAAAATAGAGAGAACAATACAAACAAACCAAAGATATCTGATGTTGATACACATCACTGAAGACATAATAGAAAGATATGGGCCCACTGGAACATATGGATGAGACCGAAGGAAGTGTGGTGAGGTTTCTCAAACACTATCCTTTTAAACTTCCCTTTACACTACGCACACAATGGTCATTTCCCTCAACCGAAACTCTTGATTAACTACAAAATTTCCATATTTTTTGTCTTGAAATTTTGATAAATATTATACCAACTATGTAACTGGCCTTATTCGTTGTCCTATGCGACCATATATCCTCATTGATATGCCCAAGCTTCCCTTGCATGAGTTGACATGTGAGGAGCTAGCCACGCCAACCCCTGTTGCTTATGACCATCATTAACATGATTACGGCGACCGAGATCCCATAGTGGTTTCTTGATTAAATTACACATTGATCAAGGATTCCTCAATTTGATATAATATGTTTTCTATTGAATAAGTTATTATGTATCCTCATATTTCAAACTTGGTACTATTACTTGAATGTGTCCATGTCGAAATGGTCTCAACCTGTCCATTGGGAAACCATGTATGTTGACCATTTGGTTGCATTATAACAAGTCCAAAAACAAAAATGTCTAAGTTTTTCTAGCAGCGTTAAATAAATGTATTTGTCTTTATATCCTATAATATCAACTAGCATACACAATAATTCCATAAAAAATTCCTATGCATCTAGGAGGTATTAATCATCTGAATATTCAACCGGAGTTGGATATATTGCATTAGATGGATGTTGTTCTGTTAGAGGCATGCATTGTATATGTGTTTCAATGTGTGCTAGATGTGCATTCTACTATTGGATTTCAGATTGAATTATTTGGACTACCCTATGAATTGGTTGAATATCTTATGAGGACCCTAGGATACCTATAAGTGGCAACATTAATGCCTTCACCAAAAAATTCTTCATCTTCTAAATTTTGCATTAACAAGGTTCATTTACCACACATGTGGCTTGGTTCTGTTAAACGATCACCAAAATAAGCTAGAACCTCCTCCTCTTTGGGATCCATCTCAACTCGATTTTCCTCCTACCATTCACTAATTACGTTTCTAGCTCATAAAGGAGTGCCAATTCTGTATGTGTTACCTGCTACATTACGAAAAACTATCAATACTAGCATGCAGCAGCCATTGGTGGACCTGTTCTAATCGCTTCCTTGGCCACGCCCCTGTCTTGGGATTGAGCCATGACTTCAGAGGGATAACACGTGTACGATCATTGCACAAAGGCCCATTATAAAAACCTTCCTAAGTTTTCTTGTAATAAAAGACCCAAAGTTGTTGGCCTATGGTCATTGATCACATTGGGAGGCTCCAATGGGGAGAGAGATATGAGGCTTGGTCTCCCAAGGGTGGATCTTTCCTGTGAGAACTAATAGACAACAACGAATAGATAACATTTTAATAAATTTTACCCATAATTTCGTCTTAGGATGTTGCACAAGGATGATCTCTACCAAACTGGTCCATCTTCGATGGGGCTTAGCACAGGACCACACGTGAGTCTTATCTTGCAGAGTGTGACCTTGGGCCTTGACCTCTCCACTACGACGAGGGTAAGATACCCCATGCATAAAGGAAGAGTCAACCACCTTCTTCCCCTGTTGTAATCTATCACCCGGTTGGACCAAATTCCCATTGACCTTAAATTCTTTAGACTCGAAGCTACCCTTTACAGAGATATTTGACTATTATTGGCATCATGCAAATGACTCCACATGCACCAAAAACCCCTCGTGCCCAAGCCTGAAGCTACTAACAAAGGAGGATAAACATGGAAAACTCGAACCTCCCTACTCCATTTTGGGATTTCAATTTAGGAATGGATAAGAGGGATTCCATGAATCAACAGATCTACAGACTGAAGGGTTTCAAGAAAACACAATTCCCAACAAATAGCCACGTAACTGGAATATTTAGAGAAAAATACAAACATAAGAAAGTTCTTTTACATTGATACATAGCACTAAATATATAATAGAAAGAGATGGACTGACTAAAATGTACCCACGAGAGCGAAGCCAATGTGGTAGGGTCACTCAAACACTAGCCTAGTAAACTACCCATGGTATGCCCCATGTAATTCCTGTTGCCCTCAACCTTGGCTCCTTCTTACCTGCTAAGAGTTTCAAGCTCTTTCATGCTAAAATTTTGATGAATATTATACCAACTACACAACTGACCCCGTTTGTCATCATATGCCACCACCTATGCTCTTTAATATTCCCAAGATTTCCATGCACGAGTTTACCTATGTGGGGTTATCCACTCCACCCCCGTCATTTATTACCATCATTAACATGATTACTATGGTCTAAATCCCGCAATGCTTTCTTACTCAACTGACACCCTGATTAGGGATTCCTGAATTTGAAATAATTTATTTTCTATTGAGTAAAATATTATGTATATTCATATTTGAAAATGGATACTATTACTCGAACGCTTATTAGTATAGAATGAGTGGTTACGTTAATTATATTTATTTTTACGTGTCCATTACCGATACATTTAATTAGTTTTATATATGTCTGTTTCCTACTCCCATATTAAATGTTTTTATTTTCAAAACTAAAAATTGTAGTTACAAATTCCAAATTCAGTGTTAGTTTATATCATATACTAATAGTTTACAATGTTTTTAGATTGTTTTATATTCAAAATTACTACTTGTATAAATAACAATTTGAGCATTAAAATAAATTTATATTCATATGGATTTAAAATCAATAATAATAATTTTGAATTAAATGATATATATTATAAATATATATTGTTGGAATTGATTCTGTTATCTTTAATGTTATATAAAAAGTTCTTTTGAAAAATGGTAAATCATAAAAGAGAGAAATAAATGAAAAATCATACAAAACATAGTTCAAAGTGAAAAGGGTTTGATAATCATATGCTTATTATAATGATAAAAACATATGTATATTTAGTAAAATTATGTATAATTATAAAAAGTAATAATTTGATAAGTATAAATATATAACCATAATAATATAATGATTAGAGATTATTTATGTATAATTAGTAAATTATGACTATAAAAAAAATTAAGGTTGGTAGTTCCTTTCTTTTTCATTAATTTTAAGATTATTAACAATTTAAAATATTTATAAATAAATACAACGTACAATTGGAAATTTAACTTCCTCAATTTGTTTTTGTATGTTTTGGTGGTGCCTTTCTATTACCTCAAACTATAATATATATTACAACATAAGCATCCATGTCCAGATGGCCTCAACCTACCCATTGGGAAACTAAATATCTTGACCATCTCGTTGTATTATAACCAATCCAAAAATGGAAATGCCTAAGCTTTTCCAGCAGATAATTGTCTTTATATTCTCTAATATCGACCAACCTACACAATAATGCCAAAAAATCCTTCCTCTGCATCTAAGAGGCATTAATCATCTAAAGATTCAACTAGATATGGATATTTGGCACTAGATCTTGGTTGTTCTCTCATAGGCATGCACAAAATATGTCTTTCAGTACATGATAGACTTGCATTCTGCCGTTGGATTTGACACTCAATTAGTTTGACTTCCCTATGAATTTCCTGCATATCTTCTAAGGGCTTTGGGATACCTGTAAGTGGTAACATTAATGCCTTAGCCAACAAAGTCTTCATCATCTAGTAGATATGAAGAGTTTTCATTAACAAGGTCCGTCTACCATGCGTCTCACATGGGTATGGTAAAATATCACCAAAGTCAGCCAAAATCTCCTGGTCGTTGGGATCCATGTCAACTCTAATTTCCTCCCTCCATTCACCAATTATATTTCTGTCCTATGAAGGATTTCCTATTCTATATGTGTTTGCTACATTACCCAAACGATCAATACTACCACACCAATGACCATTTATGCGGTTGTTCAAAGCATGTCCTTTACCATGCCCCCTGCTTGAGTTCGAGCCATGGTTTCAGAGCGATGAGGGATGTTCCATTGTTACACAAGGGTCCCTTATGAAAACCTTCCTAAGATTTCATACAATATTATTAGAATTGTTTTATATTCAAAATTACTACTTGTATACATAATAGTTTGAGCATTAAAATAAATTTATATTCATATGGATTTAAAATCAATAATAATAATTTTGAATTAAATGATATATATTATAAATATATATTGTTGGAATTGATTCTGTTATCTTTAATGTTACATAAAAAGTTCTTTTGAAAAATTGTAAATCATAAAAGAGAGGAATAAATGAAAAGTCATACAAAACATAGTTCGAAGTGAAAAGGGTTTGATAATCATATGTCTATTATAATGATAAAAACATATGTATATTTAGTAAAATTATGTATAATTATAAAAAGTAATAATTTGATAAGTATAAATATGTAACCATAATAATATAATGATTAGAGATCATTTATGTATAATTAGTAAATTATGACTATAAAAAAAAAATTAAGGTTGGTAGTTCCTTTGTTTTTCATTAATTTTAAGAAATGTGGGCAGGATACATCCATCATCAGAATGGTTAGGTGGCCTCAACCTTCCCTAAGGGAAACCATATCTGTTTTCCACCTAACAACATGATAATCCATCTAAAAATAGTATAGAATAAGTCTATATGTCCAATCTATCAATGTATGATTTTCTTTGAACTTCCTAACATCTAGATAAATATAAACATACTGGAAATACTAGACATACAAAAACTACTTTATATACTATAAACTAAAACAAAGGGAAATCATCAAACTATTCATCTTCTGTAGAATCAACCAGGGCTAGATCTTTAGCAGTCGATTTGGGGAGTTAAAATTGCAGTATGCAGGGGATGTGCCTCTCATTGTGACTGAGGTGACCACTTTGCTACTGTCGTTGAAATTTAAACTACTGAAAATATTGACTGTAATCTGTGACTGCCACGACCTACATGACCGATCCTAAGGGGATATGTTCCAATTCTTTCCTCAAGAGGGTTTTCATCATCCAATACAAGTGTAGTGTCTACTTGCATTGGGAGGTGCAACCCTTGGAGTGCCTGGGTCTAGAACCAAATATTTCCATTCTTCCAAATTTGGATTGAGAATAGTTGCTTTTTCATCAAGAACATCATCCCATTCATCTATAAGTTGGCATATTGGGGTTGAGCCTACATGGTATGCCTTCACTGCGTCCTCAATTATCCTAGAGGTGGGATTCCATCCACACGGTTTACCATAGGAGGAACCTAAATTAAAAGGTTATGATTTAACATGTTTTCCATGACCATTGTAGCCACAGGTGGCTCTGCTATTCCGAGCTATTTCACGAGCCATACGGTTTACTTCAAAATACCCAACTATCAACCTAAAAAATCTTAACTAAAAGACAAAAGAGCAACCCCAACTGTCCAGGGAATGCCCTCTGCAAGAGCACCTGTCACGATAAACATTGTTAAGAGAAACATCTTAAACAAAACCTAGAATCACCATCGGCTACTTGTCAGGGCCATAAGAGATAAGAACTTACCAAAGGCATAGGTCATACAATATCCAGAAATGTTGAAGAAAAAGAGAGACCTTAAACCAATCACATGTAGAGGCCTTAATAGATTTTGGCCGGAACCACAAAATCACATATGCAACCTAGATTAGATATGCCACTAGAAGAACTAGATCAGCCATGAACATCTATAGAGCCTAACTATTAAATCTCGAACAAATAAAGAGCCTAAATATTAAAACTTGCATACGAATTATATATATAATTTTAATAAGTAATAATTTGACGAATATAAATGTATAATTTTTTTTGCTGAAATAAGCATCGGGCCTTCTATTGAAAAAGATAATATAAACAAATTATAGGATGTACAAAGGAGATGCGGGCCATATAAATCCTAGGAATTTGAGCCAAAGGCCCGCTAACCAGGCTTAGGGCCCACAAAACAAAAGTTTGTAACCTAGATCGTTCGATCTGTCATCAGAGATCTGACGGTTAAGATCCATATCGGAATGCTAACCAACTCACTCTTTATCTCTTGAATCGGACACGATAAGCTTTCAGAGGTCACTCTATAAAATTTTTGGGTCTGATTTGGCTTATATCCTTCATGCATGTAGTTCACCTGAAATCCACCACATGCAAGCAACTCGAGTTGATCAGCGTAACCTGGTCGATCTTTAACACTGCTTCCAGACCTAAAATCTAATGAAGCAACCTTTAAACTAGATTTCGGGTCTGTATGGCTTGATAATCACCTTACAACTTGCCAAGCAGACTTGATAAGATTTCCGCTGTTTCTCCTACCTGCTTGCTCCTTATTCAAGCTCCCTGCAAAGCTAAAGAAAAGGCGAACTGTAGTATAATTTAGGATTATGTAGATCCTTGTGTTGTTAGTCGATATCACTGAACTGCTGCTTCATGTGGATTGAAAATCGATTGTTTCTAGAGTATTGTAGCCTTCTAGTATCCCCTGCTCTGATATAGCTCCCAATCCATGTCTTTCCATCTTAGATATTCATCCCTCAGTCTACCCTAGGGGGTATCTATCCGTTTATAGATATTGTTGCTTTTATTACAGAGCACTCCTTCATTAGCTAAGATATCCACTAATTTGTTGGTTGTTCCGTGCACATGAGTGAAACTCAGGGTTCTCATATTCTGTAGGTGGGTTTGAATTCTTTGATAGATTTGTAGAAGCCTCTAATGTCTTGAAAATTTTTCTGGAGTTGAGCCATAACATATTTTCTTGACTGAATTAATAATCAACTCAGAGTCCACTTCAATTATAATGTTATGAAGATTGGAGTCCTTCAGAATTTCTAAGCATTGTTCAAGGGCCATGAGCTCTGCCATATTGTTGTGGCCTTCCCCAAATTACTATGAAAGATGATTTCTATACATCCCTTTTCATCCCTGATCACTCCTCCATAACCAACCACGCCCGGGTTTCCTTTCGAGGCCCCATCTATGTTGCATTTCATAAAACCTTGAGGGGGAGGTTGCTGAAAGTGCTTATTAGCATTAATATGATTTATATTATGGTTTTTTCCCTGTGGGATAAAGCCCTATAAACCCAACTGTATAGTATCTCCACATCAGTATTTGAAGGGTGATTCTCAGGGGGTTTATTAATGAGGGTTCCAACAATCTCCTTGAACTGTCTTAAAATTTGTGCAATGATGCTCTGGAAAATCCTTTTCTATTTTTGAATAATCTATTTTTGCGTTCTTTCCATACATCCCAGATTAGAAAGCCTAGAGCTAAAGCCCAAGCTTTGTTGACAGTTTCATAATCAGAGAAATTTTTCCTTCACTTCTTTAAGGCACTGGTGATGCTGCACATGTCCCTCTCAGAATGTTTGAATATTGAGGCAATCCAATTCCAAAATGTGGAAGTAAAGGGATAGAGGTTAAGAAGGTGATCCATAGTTTCTTCTTGGGATTCACAAAGATGGAATTTGGAAGGACCATAGACACCCCTTTTCCTGAGGTTTTCCAAGGTGAGAATTTTCTTATGATGCATTAGCCACATAAACAATTTTATTTTCATCCAGCTTTGGTTCTGCCATAGGTCCTTCCAAACAAAATTAGGGTTTGTAAAGTCAAGCCCAAGGGTAGCTCGCTTGGCCTCTTTTAGGTTAAACGTACCTTCATTGTTATTTCCCAATCTCAGCTGGTCTGAATATGTTGATATCAGAATTTTCTTCTATTCCAGAATGACTATCAAAGCTTCTGCATGTGCCTTCAAGGGGGAGTTATCCCCATAAACTAGTTTCTTCCATATCCTCCATTTTCCTCCATTATTTTCCTGATCCCAGAATTCATTTACTCTGAGTAACCTTTTGTTGTCAGTATCTGTCTTGAGATTTGCAAATTCTTCTCTTAACAATTTTGGTTCCTGTTGCCACTTATCCTCCCAAAACCATGCAAGGTTTCCATCCCTGATTTCCCAAAAACTGTGTTTCTGAACAATGGCTCTATTCTCCCAAGCTTTGTTCCAAATGTGGGAGCCCTTGATGATTCCAGACATTCTAATATGATCCCTGTCTTACCAATTGTTTGCATCTTTCTGTTTCCAAATTTGAGCGCAAGGGGAAGCTGAGTCTTTTAGCCATCTCCACCATAGTTTTGCCCCCAAAAATTTGTTTAGCACCTCAAAGTCATCTAGTCCCAAACCTCCATGAGTATTAGGTTTACAGATCTTTTCCCAAGCTACTAAGGCCCACTTTTTTTTCTCTTCCCCTTTACCCCAAAGGAAATCTCTTTGGATACTTCTGCATAGTTGCAAGACCCCTTTGGGAAATGGAAGTGCAGAGAACATATATATGGGGACAATTTGGAGGATAGTTTTTGTGAGAATGAGTTGTCTTGCCAAGTTTGAAGATATACATGTCCAATTCTGTACTTTTTCCTATAGCTAATTAATCACCAGCTCCCAAACTGCCTTGCTTAGAGTTTGTCTATTAGCAGTACTCCAAAATTTTTGGATGGTAGTATGTCTCTTTGAAAGCCAAGAATCTTGGCTATATTTCTCTGAATAGCAATGTGAGTGTTAAAAAAGAAAATCTTTGATTTGGAGAGGCTTAGCTTTGTGCCCATAGCCATCGCAAAGTCTTTCAGGATTTCTTTGTAGGCTAGAGCTTCCCTGACTGAAGATATGCCTTGAAGCATAGTATCATCAACAAATTGTTGATGTGTCAAATCATTTCCGTTAACTATTATTCTAAGACCATTGATTTTTCCTTTTGCTTTGGATGACTTGATAGCTAGGCCTAGTCCTTCCATCATGAGAATAAAGAGGAAGGAAGAGAGAGGATCTCCTTGTCTGAGACCTCTTGTAGGTTTAAAGGGCTTGTATGGTGAACCATTTAACAGGATTGAAAACCTAAAGGTAGTTACAAGTGCCATTATGCATCTTACACAGTTATGCTCAAATCCATAAGCTATAAGAACTTTCCTTATGTAAGCCTAATTTAGCTTATCATAGGCCTTTTCTAGGTCAAGTTGCATGATCATTCATGCTTGCTTATTTCTTATAAGAGAGTGAACCACCTCGTGAGATTGAATGATATTGTTGAGAATTTGTCTGCCTTCCACATACCCAGTTTGTTCCTCAGATACAAGAGTTGGTAGAAAGGGTTTAAGTTTGTTTGCAATTATTCTGGAAATTATTTTAAATACCACATTGCATAGTGCTATTGGTGTGAATCCATCTGGTGTCATGACATTATCCTATTTTGGAATTAAGGATATGAATGATGTATTGAGTGCCTTCAAAACATTTCTATTTTTCCTAGAGTCCTCCACCACCTCGAGGATATCCTGCTTGACTATTCTCTAGCATGCTTTGAAGAAATCAACATTAAAACCATCCATAACTGGCACCTTCCCATTTTTCGTTTCTTTGATAACCACGCTAACCTCCTCTTCATTCAAAGGCTTGTTTAGGTTATAATTGTCTTCTCTTGTCACCAGTTTAGGAATGTGCTTTGTGAATTCATTGATGAATTGTGACCTGTCTAAGAGAGGTTCCTCTGCTATGCCTTTGAAATGTTGAACCAACGCTACTTCTATATCATTGTGGGTATTGAGTTGTTTTCCTTGAGAATCCTTGATTTTTGAGATCCTATTATGGGGCCTGTGATCCATGGTAGATTTGTGAAAAAACCCTTTGTTTCTTTCTCCTTCGTTTAGCCATTGAACTCTTGATTTTTGTCTCTAGAATATTTCCTCCTGTATGCATAATTCTTCCCATTCTTGTTGATGGTTGTTAGCTTGTTCCTTTCTTTCCCCGTTGTAGCAATATGTGATGAGGATTTCATTAATTTCATGTAGCTTCATTTCAACATATTTTTTTTCTTAAAAAATGTTGCTAAACTCATTCTTATTCCAATCTTTAAGCCCGATTTTGATATGTTTCAATGTTTTATACAGGAGGAAATTTTAGTGCCATGAACTTGCAAATCCTCTTTCCACCATTCTTCAATATTTCTGATAAAGTCTGGATGTGTGAGCCATATGTTTTCAAACCTATAAAGTTTGTTTCTTTGAGTTCCTATAAAGGACACTCCAAGTTGAACACGCCAATGATCTAAGCCACCAAAAGGGAGTATCATAGCTGACATATCAAGGCGTGTAAGAATAATGTCCTCTGAGATGATGAATTTGTCCAGTTTTGAGGCCACCTGAGACTCTCCTCCCCTTTTGTTATTCCAGGTAAAGATGCCATTACTTGTCTTTGTGTCTACTAGCCTCATATTGTTTATAAAATTTTGAAATGCTATGGAGTCCCTACCAAGTGATCTAGTTCCACATTTTTTTCTGACAGGGACCTAATCATGTTAAATTCCCCTCCCAAAATCTAGAGGATTCCCAAATGTCTATCCCTTAGATCCTCCAGTGAAGTAAGCAGCCTGATTTTATCTTCAGGCTTCTGTGGACCATCAAAATTTGTGATTAAATATACTTCCTTGTCACTCAGCAGTTGAATAACCACTGATAAGTAGTTCCTAGAGGCTTTCGCATCAAGGATTCCTAGTTTTTGAGGATTCCAAAGTGTGAGAATACTCCCTGTTGTGTTGTCTGCTTTGACTTCTGGATATTCATATTTAGTCATCCATTTGCTATGTATTTCCCTTATTTTATCTACTAAACATTTTGTTTCCTAGATAAAAATCATATCTAGTTTTTCTTCTTTCATTTTATTGCTAAGATTTCATTGCCTCGTTTTGCTCCCTAAACCCCTAATATTCCATGTTGTGAGCTTAATTAAGAAGGATCTCTAAAGGAATAACTAGTTATGGCTTTCATCTTACCTGAATCGATCATCAGTTTACCACACTCTATCAACAACTCGTTCTGTTTTTTCCTACCTCTTTTCTTGCCTAGGTTCCTAGGAGCTAGTCCTGAAGTTGCCTTCATGGTTTTCACCCCTTCGTTGTGTTGACTATCATGATTTATTTTGACTCCCAAACATTTTACCTAAGTTCTCCATAGAAAAAAATGTTGCACTCTATTTAACTCCTCTTGTGGTAGCGAATCCATTCCTTTGGTGGTTCCCTGCTCCAAGAACATTTCTAGATCTAGATGCCCCCTATTAAGAATATCCTTCAGCTCATGATCCTCTGTTTCCACCTCGCTTGGGGTCATCTCTTTGTCCCGATCAAGTTCCATAGTGTTCAGTGTATCCTCCTTTTGTTGGTTGTTAACATGTGAGTCCTCCATACTCCCTTCCTTTTCTTTTTCCCCAAGGTTGTCCTCCCAAGTCTAGTTTGCTTTGTCTGGCTTGTCTTCTTCTTATAGTACCTTGTACCTATTCTAATTTGTCTGCTTTTCCTAATTGTTTTTCTTTTGGTACTTTCTCCCTCCTTTGTCTATATTTCCCACTTTGCTAAAGCTATCAATTTCTTTCCTTGAGGTAGCTTTCGTTCTACTTTCTATTTTGTTTAAGGGGAAATCCCTGAATAGATGACCATGTTCATGTCATTTCTGGCATCTAAAAGGAACATGCTCATAGTCCACCACTTGTAGGCACTCTTCATCAAGAACTTCTAGAATAAATTCATCTGGTAGAGCTCCAGAGAGGTCCATCTCTACGCTTATACAGGCAAAGAATGTATGCTTTCCCTCCCTAGTGGCATCTGATATTTTAACAAAATGCCATAGTTTATTTCCTATTTCTTTTAAAGAATCTGGATACTAATAATCCAGAGGTAATGAGTAGAGCCCTACCCAAATCAGGACCGAAGTGAATTTCTTGCGCTCCGGGACACAATTCATCACTCAGGGCCACATATAGAGGCCTGTAGAAGCATACAAGTAGGGCCCTCCTTCAAACACTCTGTCTTTATCCTCAATGTTAGTGAAGACTACAGTGAAGAAACCCTTTGAACCAAGGGGTAGGTCTATATCCCCTTTAGGTTTTCAATGATTCTTTATCCATGCCTGTAAAGCCTTCTCTGTTGGCCATAACCTCATGAATTTACAAATGACTGCATAAGTTTCCATGTGCTCCCGTGCACCTGTAGCACTCGATCACTTAACACCACTCTTGGTGTGATAGTTGTCCTAGGTTTACATGGTCCAATTCAGTTTCCGGTGTTCATCCTCTCATTTTATCCTTCTATTCCTTTTTCTCTTTTTACTTCTTCCCATCTATTTTACTACTCCTGTGTGTCTCTGTTGTCTTGTTTCCTTCCTCCTAAAATTCCTGTTTTCGTCTCCAGAGGGTTCTTGAATCGGTTGGAGACTGCCTGACTGTAGGAGGGAGTGTAACTCCCCCCCTCATGCCTCTCCATGGTGCACAATGCTTATCTTCGGCTGCAAACCCTAGCTCATGGTCCTCCCAAGTTAGGCATAGTTCTCAATAAGGTTTCGAATATAAATGTATAATCATTATTATAGACAACAATTAAAGATAGTTTATTATTGAAATTTTTTAAAAGTTAAAGTTTCTTATTATATTTAAATAGAAATACAATACATTAAAAAATATATTATACATTTTTATTTTGAGAAACGAAAATCAATTTGTAATAATTAGCATCATAAAATTAAGTTAAGAAATATTTTTTTTTGTTCAACCGGGTATAATTACCATAATAAATAAAACAAGATTTTCCAAGCCCAAACTTATATGCTAATTTTTTTTTATTGTAAGAGATAATTTAAATATCAATAGTAATTCAATAATATTCAATTGAGATATTATATTTTTATAAAATGTATATTTTAGTTTTGAAAAATATGATAATAAATATAAAATTTATTTTATTCTCTAGAGTTGGCTTAAGTGATCAATAATTAGATTTGGAATGATTTTATATTGTTTTTAGTTGTTGTTGATCATAGGTTTTATTGTCTTTGATTATCTAGTGTTGACCCCTGTAATCACACTTCACAATTTACCTAGATTTATATCGTTTAGTATCCATCAAATGCAGGGAAGTATTCCAAGGTTTCATTGGCTTTTATTGTAAGTAAAACAATATTAATTTTAGTGATGTTTAATATTTAATTTATTTAAAAGAATGAAAATGCATAAATAATATAGAAAAGCATGCAATAATTCGATATTGAAAATAACTGAATTTTGTTGATATGTTTATACATAAATGTTGTATGAAGATTCAATGGTGTCCTATGTTTATAGTGGTCTCACGACTAATCATCAAGGAGCAAGATAGAAGAGAAAATAGTGTTTTGTTGATTATAAAAAATGAATTAACTAAATGAATGTTAAAAGGAATAAATACCTAAGTAAATGATTAAGAGTATTAATATGATGAAGGAAATGACTAAGAGTATTAATATGAATAATTTTAAGGAGGAAATGATTAAGAGTATTAATATGAACCTTGATCAAATTTTGAAGAAAATATTTAAAATTAAGAGCTCATGACCATAATTTAAGAAAAAAAATGGCTTTTAACCATAATTTAAGAATAATAAATAAAATAATGAGAGCACTCTTTAAGAATCAATATATGAATAACTGATTTTGACCATAATTTCTAACAATAAATAAAAGAATATAAAGATGATATTTTTTGACCAAAGAATTAAAACATAATAAATAAATATTTTCATCAGAATTGGACAATAAAGATTTATGACCAAAATTTTAAGAAGCTATTTCTAATAATCCTATAAGAATGAAGTTATCAGTGATAATTTTAAGGACGATGATCATTAATTTCCACGGGACCTTAAGAAAAGAGATTAATTGTTGCTTCTAAAAAAAATAATTCTATGATCAAATAGAACAGAAAGAGGTGTTCCTATATCATTATAGTTTTTGTGATTGAACAAGTAAAAGAAATTGATAGTGTGGTAGATGTTAAAACCAATAAAATAAATTACATTAAAAATATACAAAATGATAGTAATAAATTGATAAATTATAAATTATAAATTGATAATAATAAAGTATAAAATAATAATAAACTATATAATAATTGATTGGTTGTAGTGTTAAGTCACTTAGTAATATGAAGGTCACCAGTTTC
The DNA here is from genome assembly GCA_031772625.1 of Pinus tabuliformis. Taxonomy (NCBI): domain Eukaryota; kingdom Viridiplantae; phylum Streptophyta; class Pinopsida; order Pinales; family Pinaceae; genus Pinus; species Pinus tabuliformis. The sequence goes on from CM062818.1 coordinate 517,728,485, forward strand.
AAACTTCTTGGGAAAAATCCTAGCCATCTTAAGGGTCGGTGTGGTCGAAACCAAGTGTGGTTTCCCAAGCCAAAGGTTAAGCCTGCAATCAATAAAATTATATATATATATATATATATATATATATATATATATATATATATATATATATATATATATATATATATATATATATATATATATATATATAGTATAAAATTATGAAAATATAAATATAAGTTTGACCTGTGATTTCAATAATTATTTAAAAAAAAGAAATGATAATAACATTGATTGAAAAATATAAGTATAGAAATTTAAATTAATAAGGAGCAATCAGCTAAGATTTATAGGATGTTAAATAAGAGGGAGGAGATACAGTTGGCCAAAAGGAATTAAAGAGAGGAAACAAGGTGGGGGAGTAGATGAAAGAGACAGGAAAATTCTAAAAAAGGAGGAAAAAAAAAAGAAAGAAAGGGGAAGGAAAGGGCAAAAAGGAAATAATTAAAAATATTCTAAAATATTGCATAATAGTAAAATACTTATCATCCACGTAGTGATTATTAACACCTAAAATATTTTTTTAGAAATGGGTTCTTCCTCAAAGGGTGGTGACTCAATGGAATGAGAGGTACCATAGAGAAATTACTTGGTTAATTAGTGAATAGTAGTTAATGAGATTGTTTCCTAGCGAGCAATCCCCTAATGATTATCTAAAAAATTAAGATCAAGAATCATTTGAATAATACTGGTTTCAATGATTGACAAATTATCTAAAAAAACCTAAATACTGTATAACCTATTTTCTTAACAAGATTTTCAAAATCGTAAACTTGAATCCTAACCATTTTTATTTCAAATATATAGTTGAATAACAATTATTGTAATAACTAATAAATAATAATTTATATAAAATAAAGATATTAAAATTTAAAAGGTAAAACAAAAATATCTAAAAAATGATACTATAATTTATAAAATATTGTAAATGAATTTTTGCACATAAAATTGAAAATTGTTTTAGCATGATCTTTTAGATATGCCAATTTGAGGCTAAAAATTTAAACAAGGACTAGTTAACATATAATGTGATATTCAATATTTTTATATTTATGTTTTTGTTGATTTTTTTTTCCTTTAACCTAAGAATTTAAAACTTATTGTATATGCATGCACATTCACTATATATATTTGAATTAAATATCTCTCTTTTATTGGTTGGCCTTGCAGGGGATGTGGAACTTTGAAGTGAGCCAGACTTATCTTAAGCCTACCTAATGTCGACCTATAACCTACAAAGAGAGGCTTTGGAACTTTGTGAGAAGAGATTTCATAGAAAGAAATAAGAATGACTTATGATTTAAATATAGAACCTAGAGGGCTAAAGATACAAAACCAAGCATTGTTAAAATATAAGGGATTTCACAGGAGCCTAGGAACAATAATTATGAACCCTACTAGAGGAGGAAAGAATAAGATCTCTATTGGGAAGAGAGATAATAACATGCACAAGATACCTATCATAATAAAGTGTAAAGAAAAAGGAACCGGGGAGGGAACTGATGGAAAAAGGGATAAAAAATGAACCAAACCATTCTAAATACCAAAGAAAAGGAAACGAAGCCACAATGTCAATTTTTTAAAAAGAAATCATTTA